>CAJJDN010000050.1:0-73661 GCA_905182985.1 Paramecium sonneborni
GTGGAGATTATTTCAATGATAAAATGCAAGGGAAGGGATAATATAAAAAGGCTAATGGAGATTATTATGATGGAGATTTTGTAAATGGTCAAATGCATGGAAAGGGTTAATATAAATGGGCTGATGGAGCTGAATATTTAGGTGATTGGAAAGAGGATAAGCGAGCAGGAAAGGGTCAAATGAAATTTGCTGATGGATCTTTATATGATGGGGAATGGCTTAATGATTAAAGACACGGATAAGGGCAATTTAAATCAGCTGAGGGTTAAAGATTGAATTGTAAATGGCTATTTGACAAATAAATGTGAAAAATAATTCAATAATTGAATTATTATAAAATAAATTATAATTTCATCTTTAAATGCTAGTAAAAGAAGTACACTCGCTAATCTTAGACGATTTTAGGGGGCCCCAGCGCCAATATATCTAGCAAAGAATAGGCATAGTAAACAAAACCTATGAGCTGAAAATTTGGTTAATATGCCCCTTTTTAAAATTTATGAATAAAGAATGATGTTTTCTATTTATAACAATGGTTGTAATGAAATCATTTTAGTATTAAAATAATATTTAATATGAAAAATATTACAATTACGACAAAAAATTAAAAAAGAATAATGCATTTACTTTTACATTGTAACATATTAGAAATTCAACCTAATATGTTTAATTATCTTAATTACTAATAAAGTTCGTTTAACAGAGTTAACTTAATCTTTTGTCGATGATATCAGTAATTTACTTAAGATTCCTCCAAAATATGAGAATATTAAAAATATTCCCTAAAAAAAAACTGAAGAATAATCCTCTTCATCAACAATTATTTTCTATCCACAATTTGAATACATTAAAAAAATTTCTTGGAAAAATGTAAATGGTTTACACAAGATATATCATTTATAATGAATTACACTGATATTGCACAAAATCCTTCTAACAAATTCATTTTATTAGCTAGAAATTCTTTGAAGATTATGTATTAGTTATTATCATAAAATTTATTCGAATGTGCATAATGAAAAACAAGTAAGTTTTATATGATTACAACAAATTTAATTTAATTCTCCTTCAGAATAAAAAATGGTCCTTAAAATACGCTGTTTAAATAACCTATTTTATAAGAAAATAATCCAATAAATATGTATCCAAAATAGAATGATACTGAATAATGAGGTAGTTAGTTGTCTTAATAGATAATTTATACGAAAAATTTTCACATTTAATGATAGCAACATTATTAGATACATTTTAAAGCAACTAAATTATTTTATTTTCTGAAAATCTTAAATATTTAAATATTTAACATAATAGGAATTCTTATGAAATTCCTGTTGGAAATTATTTTGATCTATTTGCCTTTAATTAAAACAAACAAAAAAAGATTTATTTTTGAGTGGAAATTAGTTAAAATAAAAGAAGAAAAATCAAACATATCCTCATATAATTCAGATAAATATAAAAATATATGAAAATCTAGAAACTTAAATTCTTAGATACTAGAAAGTTATTTCTTTTTATAATAAAGGTTATTGTTGTGCTCTCTGACAAGTGGAGGTATGCCAGAAATAATATGATTGATAGTAGTGTATTATCTTGATTTTTAAATGATTATACAATTGATTAATCCAATAAGAATTAAACAAGCTCAAATTAAATTAAATAACTTGTTTACTGAATTATGCTATTAACTTCCAGGTGTATTCGCAGAGCAATTTGGTTTGGTAAATTTGAATAATAGATAATAGTAGAGTAGATCATAAAAAATTGTATATCGAAATAATTATTTTTAATGTATTTTAGGTTTGATTAAGGAGATATTCTAAAAAGAGAGTATAACAGGATTCTTTAGAGGTAATTCTTGATCATTTAGAAAACACATCAACGAATCTTTAGTGTTAATAATTTATGATTTTATTAACAACATATTACCCAAAATTTGAGACCCAAACGAAATATTGAAATATTAAATAAAAAAAATTCTACATTATCTTATAAATTTATCAATTTTTAAACTTTATTTTTAAATGAAACCCGTTTTCATTTATTTTGTCATAAATAGATAATTTGCTGGCTATATAAAAATAAATAAGACTAAAATGATTTTATTTTGGAAAATATTAGAATCTCTATTATAGATTTTCCTTTAAAGGCTATTATTATATAAAAGAAAACCAATAAAGGTTTCTTATAGTTAAAATAATTTATGAAATGTTATTTCATTTGAACAGCATTTAATGGAAATTAGATTTTTGTTGCACAGCATTTTAGAATATTCAAAAAATATTTTAAATAACTATTGTTAAAAAGATATTTTAATTAGTTATATGCTTTTTGACATAACATCTTAAGCATTCAAAAAATTAAGTGGTTGACTTGTCTAGAAATTTTGGTTTGTTTTTCATCAAGTAATGATATAGTGGAATGAATGAGAATTATAATTATAGCCAAATCATAACTGAAAGAACTTTTTAGTTAAATAAAGAATGGTCAATATAAATATGATATTGAGGAATGAAAAAAAATTACACAAAGTCTCAACATTAATTTGATTATTTTACTAAAAAAATTCAAAGGGAAAATTTTTTCTATCTAAAGTAGTTACTATTAAGATAAAATGCACAATAACAATTTTATCAAATAAACAAAAATACACTTTGAAAAAATATTTTTCAAACTTTTAAGAGAAAAGAAAAATTCGCTCAGTCCAAAATTGAAATTTTTTTGTAAACAAATGAGATGCAATTTAGTTTTATTTTTGCATGTAATTTTTTAACCTAAAAATAAGGATAAGCAAGATATTGATTTACTTCTAGATAAATAAATTATATTATTTTGAAAATTAATTAATTAATGATCCCATTACTCAATTTTATTTTATTCATACTCTCAAACGCAACTTTTTACAGCGATTCAAATACTGTCTTATGGGATAAAAATNGAAAGTTATTTCTTTTTATAATAAAGGTTATTGTTGTGCTCTCTGACAAGTGGAGGTATGCCAGAAATAATATGATTGATAGTAGTGTATTATCTTGATTTTTAAATGATTATACAATTGATTAATCCAATAAGAATTAAACAAGCTCAAATTAAATTAAATAACTTGTTTACTGAATTATGCTATTAACTTCCAGGTGTATTCGCAGAGCAATTTGGTTTGGTAAATTTGAATAATAGATAATAGTAGAGTAGATCATAAAAAATTGTATATCGAAATAATTATTTTTAATGTATTTTAGGTTTGATTAAGGAGATATTCTAAAAAGAGAGTATAACAGGATTCTTTAGAGGTAATTCTTGATCATTTAGAAAACACATCAACGAATCTTTAGTGTTAATAATTTATGATTTTATTAACAACATATTACCCAAAATTTGAGACCCAAACGAAATATTGAAATATTAAATAAAAAAAATTCTACATTATCTTATAAATTTATCAATTTTTAAACTTTATTTTTAAATGAAACCCGTTTTCATTTATTTTGTCATAAATAGATAATTTGCTGGCTATATAAAAATAAATAAGACTAAAATGATTTTATTTTGGAAAATATTAGAATCTCTATTATAGATTTTCCTTTAAAGGCTATTATTATATAAAAGAAAACCAATAAAGGTTTCTTATAGTTAAAATAATTTATGAAATGTTATTTCATTTGAACAGCATTTAATGGAAATTAGATTTTTGTTGCACAGCATTTTAGAATATTCAAAAAATATTTTAAATAACTATTGTTAAAAAGATATTTTAATTAGTTATATGCTTTTTGACATAACATCTTAAGCATTCAAAAAATTAAGTGGTTGACTTGTCTAGAAATTTTGGTTTGTTTTTCATCAAGTAATGATATAGTGGAATGAATGAGAATTATAATTATAGCCAAATCATAACTGAAAGAACTTTTTAGTTAAATAAAGAATGGTCAATATAAATATGATATTGAGGAATGAAAAAAAATTACACAAAGTCTCAACATTAATTTGATTATTTTACTAAAAAAATTCAAAGGGAAAATTTTTTCTATCTAAAGTAGTTACTATTAAGATAAAATGCACAATAACAATTTTATCAAATAAACAAAAATACACTTTGAAAAAATATTTTTCAAACTTTTAAGAGAAAAGAAAAATTCGCTCAGTCCAAAATTGAAATTTTTTTGTAAACAAATGAGATGCAATTTAGTTTTATTTTTGCATGTAATTTTTTAACCTAAAAATAAGGATAAGCAAGATATTGATTTACTTCTAGATAAATAAATTATATTATTTTGAAAATTAATTAATTAATGATCCCATTACTCAATTTTATTTTATTCATACTCTCAAACGCAACTTTTTACAGCGATTCAAATACTGTCTTATGGGATAAAAATAATAATTTTCAATGTTGGGGCTATTATAGAGCTCGTTCATTTTATTTCACATCAGCTTTTCAAAATGTCCCAAAATTAATATTAACGATGGAATATTATGAATCAACACCAAATAATCTTGGAGTTAGTTTTAGTTTGGTAGAGCTTACAAGAACTTGTAATTTAAAAAATTATTATATAAGATTTTACTGCAGGGATTAACTGTAATAGTCCAACATTATATACTTTCGGTTTTAGGTGGATTGCTATAGATAGTGATTCCTTATTTGTAATAAATGCATTTAATACAGTGCCAAATCAACTTATAACATATTAGCATTCAATTCCTTATGCAAGTTTTGCATTTATAAGTCTTTTTGCTTTTGGATATACCAATGAAATCAATTTTAAAATATAAGTACTTATCATCGTTATTGCTAGGTCAAAGAGATGAATTCAACGCATATTACAGTTGAAACCACTAATATTGCGAATTTAAGGACACTAGGATTTTAAGTTATTCTTGGTGAATTTGGAATGATATCTTAATTGGATTCAATCAGTGCATCTTCTCCTTTTACTAGTCCACTTTATGAAATTAAACCAAACTCATATTTTATAACTCCTTTTTATGGCTTCTGGCATATTCCTGATACAGAAAACATAACATTGAAGCAAACAATAACTTAAACTTCCACCAATATTTAATATAAATCAGATTCTGAAGGAAAGAGTTATTATATCTAAAACAACCATATGGTACTTTAAATTAGCAAATAACCTAAACCTATGGAATGCACAACACTTAGAATAACATAAATAAAAGACCTTTAAGCTGACACTCGGCCAACTATTTAAATATCTTTACCAGATTTAAAATTAATATATAAAGATATTGGGCAGTATACAATAAATTTAACAACCTCTTAATTAGTTATAATTATTTAAATTCACACAAAATGTTTCAAAAATAAAAAATATGTAAGTTAATTCAATAAGTGCAACTCTTGTTAAAATAAAAAATATACCAACTTCTCTCATAACTGTTATGGAGCGATTAATACGCTTATTTACACTGGTAAGTTTACTTAAACCATGGTAACTAATCAATAATTAGTATTATATATATCTAGTGCCTATTGCAAAATCACTTAGGTATTATAAACATAAGAAGAAATCATTTTACAAATTTAATAATCAGATATTTGATTTAAATAAATTTATCAATTATTTTTTTAAGTTTTTTTGATTGGAAAAAATTAATTGATTAAAGAAATATTTTTTTATGGTTGGGGTATTAAAAAACAAAATTCAGTAATATAATTATTCCTTAACAATTTTTTCTCATTAAACTTGAAAATTAAGTATTTGCTTAAATTAGTAGATGTCTTTTAACAATATTTTTTAAATATTCTATTTATTAGCCATATTAAAACAACTATTTTAGATAATCATGGATAAATTAATTGGTTTGAAAATTGTCCATATTTTTATTTTCCCAATAAAGAACAAAAAAAGATTGATTAAAACAAAAACATAAAAAAAATTAAAAATTCTGATTTTTGTCTCTTCTTTTTCAACGATTGATTAATACTCCAATAAATATATAGATATTATTCTTTATTAAGATTAAATTTTGGTTTCATAAAACCTCATAAGATGTAAAAAAAATAAACTTAACAACTCTCAACTCCTATTATTATTTTAATTCTTCTAGATATATAATTTTACTTAAAATTGCAAAAATTATTTATAATAATTTATAACAATTAAAATTTAATTCTTCCATCTAATTTTTTCATTCAGTTTAGCTAAAATAAATATCAATTATACATTTAATTAATTTTATGATTTTTATTTTGCTATTCACTTCATTTACTATGGAATATTTAAAAAAATAGAAATTATTCATGAATAAAAAATTGAGTTACATCAACTTCAGCAGAAAAACCTTACCATTAATTAATTCAAAATGCAAATATAAAAATAAGTACAATTATTTCTTTATGAACCTTTCGTTAAATTGGTACCTTAAATTTCATAAACTTTACTTTATTTTACAAGACCTTTTTATTCAAAATAATTTAAATAAGTTTCGACAGCTTTGTCATTTTATATGAATCAATTTAACTTAATAAAATTTATAAAAATAATTTGGATAAAATATTAAGTCAGTTATAAATTTAAACCAAATAAACTAAAACCTATAAGATAAATCTCATTAACCACTGAAATAATTATGATTCATTCGTTTAATGTAAAATTAAATATTAATCTTCTTTCTAAATTTTTTATGATAAAATCTTTACTAGAAGGGGAAAATCCAACAAATTCTTTGCCATTATTTTCATTAATCAAACAAAGATTACTTTTTATTTAAAATATTTACCCTAATAACCATCTTTATTTATTCATCATAAAATAAAGGTTTTAAGACTTTAAATAGTCATCTTTTTAGTTGTTGAAAAATTAAGTGAGAATCTTGCGAAAAATCAAAATTATTTACCAACCCATTTAAAAGAATAAGATGATAAATTTAGTCTTTGGTCAAACTTAAATTAGATTAAATCATAATTTATTTGAATAAAATTACAAAAAATACAATAATTGTAAAATTTTCTTGAAGATTTCACTTATATCATAAACGAGAATAAAAAATAAAAAAAACTTTAAGTCGATACAAATAAGAATTAAATTTAGGAATAATCAGGATTGCTAAAATCATAAGAAAATGAAAACAATAAATTAACAGAAAGTAAATGTTAATTAGATGAAGGTAATATTAAATAATAAATTAGGTATACTATTATTTAATCAGAAAAAATATCATGAAGCATTAAAAAAATTTGAAAATGGGTTAATAATAGAGCAAGATAATGATACTCTTTATTATTGGAATTGTAAATGAATTAAAAAAAATTTAATTTAGCAAGTTCATTATATAATTTGCATAGATATTAGGAAGCAAATGAATAAACAGATAAAGCTATTAAATTAAATCCAAAAAATGAAAAAGCTTATATTATTAAATGTATTTATTTCAAAAACTAATAATATTTATAGCTTAAGCATTACATGATTGAACAATATATAAGAGGCCATTGATCAATGTGATATAATTATTAAATTAAATCCAAAAAATATTGCATCTTAATTTGCAAAAAGTTTAATCTTAAAATATTTAAGAAAATGCCTTATGTAAAGAATTATTAAATGGTTTATACAAAAAATCGAAGAATGTTTGGAAAAGCTTGAAGATTATAATAAAATGAAATCTTTTGATAAAAATGCTCTTCTAATGAAATCAAAAGGTAAAAGTTGAAATAATCTAATAGCTGATATTCTAATAAAAACTAATTTATTATTTGTTTTATTTTCTTTAGGTAAAAAAAAGAGGCTTAATAATGGTACTAAAATGCATTAAATGAAGGTTATCCAGAGAAAAATTAAATCTTAAAAAAATTATCAATGTTGTGAATTTGAAATATTAAAAAAAAGTGTCGTTATGAAAAATATTTAATATTAAGATTGAAAAATGTTCATGATCAAAGCAGGGAGCGAGTATCATAAAATATTACCTTTTCTTGCTTTTTTTTAATCTAAAAAAATAAAAGAAGAATTAATAAAACTTTGTAATAATTGATACTCCAAGACGTGAATGATTAAAGAACTAGTTGTTCTTCATAAATGATTTAGCTATTTAAGTGATTGATTAACTGCATTGATAAGAAAACTATATACTAGAGTTATTAAATTGAGAAAAGTTCCCCTTATCATTACATTAAATTAAATTGAATATACAGAAATGTTGAATGGAAAAATAAAAAAATACTCCACTTATTATTGATTGCAAAATTAAGCTAGAAATTGTAAAATGGAACCGAAGATAATAAGTTATAAAATAATTGGCAATAAAGATTAAAAACTTGCATTAATTGACTTGAAAGTAGGGACAATTATGCTTTTTATGCGGGAATAATTTGGCTCAAAGATATAAAATTACTATTTAAATATTGATTGAAATTTAAAATAAAAAAAATTATTGAACTAAAATATATTCCTAGAATTGTATAAAATCAAATGAGAACCAAATTGACTAACAAGCCCATAAATTAAAAAACATTAATGTAAAATCGAAGAGAGAATTAGACCTAAAGCATACATCTGAAATTTGAAGATTGATAAAATTTAATGTGATTTCCTTAGTTAAAAATACTCATCTTATGAATAACAGCTTTGAAGTATCAATTAAAAAATAGAAAAATTTGAATCAGAATAAGAAGGAAAACGTTTTTAAGGTTATTCCAGAAAAGCATCCCTTAATATAATCTGAAAATAAAGAAAGTCTTAAACTTTTTTTTGGAAATCTATAATCGATTTAGATAAAATGATTTTGATTTGATAAATACTGAAAATATAAAGAGAAAATAATAAGGTTAATTTTCTGTTATCAATAATTTGTTAGTTTGAAATCAAAAGACCACAACAAACTTTGTCGAAGAATGTTGAGAATTCAAAAATAATTTAATTTTAAACTAAAAATTTACATGATTTAGAAGTAAATTATTAATTATGCTTAATAAATAATAAAAAATGTGTTTTTTGTAATTCTCCTTCTTTTTTCATAAATTAATAATTTTTCTGATCTTTTAATTTTCATTTAATTGATATGATTCTTTTTACTCAATATTATAGCTCTAAAATATTTTGCCTTTTGATTTTATTTTCTAAGCAACCATTCTGTTTTTTGAAATATATACTTTTGTCTTTATTCATCTCATTTTACAAAAATGAAAACAATTTTGAAAGAAATTTAACTTAGACATGAATTTTACTCATAGATTAGATTCTAAATGATTTAATAAAAAACACCTTTTAGAAATCCCTAATATTAGATTCATATTTTAATTCTTATTCAATGATTTAAATTAATTTTTTATAAATTTTTTAACTAAAAAATTACCTCAAATGTCATAAGTTGAGGAAGAAGATTAAAGGTTGTTTTCTGATGATTCAATCTAAGAGGAAGATGAAGATGAAAGTTAAAAGTTAAATAATGATGATATTTGGAAAGTACTTCATATGTTTTTTTAAACCCATGGATTGGTGTCTTAATAGATAAATTCATATGAAAGCTTTGTAGAAAATATCATCAAGTATGTTAGAGGTCACGAGGGGACATTTGTAGTAAGAGTAAAACCTTAGTATAAGGAAGAGGAGAGAATGGATGGTAATAAATAAATTAATAAAATTTAGCATAGACTGAATATTTATATTAATTCTAAATAATAAGATGCTTTATGGGAAAAAAGAATATTCATATAGATAAATTTGAAGAGGAAATATATCCAATGATTGCAAGATTAAGAGATTTGACTTATTCAAGATAATTAAAAATCGATTTAGAAGTGACAATGTAGTAGAGAAATAAACGTGATGGTTCAATTGAAGAGAAAAGTAAATAAACATTTAAAGGTTTGCCATTTTTTAAACTACCAATAATGGTTCGAAGTCGATTTTGTTCATTACCTAAAGATCCAAAAGATCCTGATTCTATATAGTAGAGAATATTAAGTGGTGAATGTGGATTTGATTAGGGTGGATATTTTATATTAAGAGGATCAGAAAAGGTTATAGTAGCATAAGAGAGAATAGCAAACAACGTAGTTTTGGTTTTCAAAAGCAAAATAGTTAATAAGCCTTGGGTAGCAGAAATAAGATCTTAACCTGATTTGTGGTCTAATCCAAATAATTTTAAGGTTGAATTAAGATACATCTAAAATACACCTGTAATAAGATGTAGTGTGAAATAATTTAATTCCACATAAGGAATACCATTGTTTACTCTTTTTAGAGCTTTAGGAATTAGTAGTGATTTAGAAATCTTAGAGAGAATAGTGTATAATTTGGAGGATGAATAGATGGGTCCTATGTTAGAAATGCTATATGGATCATTGTAAGAAGGAGGTGAATATGAGGATGAAGAATTATGTTTAAGATGGATAGGTAATAAAATAAAAAAAGCTGAAAATTAAGATCCAGAAACTTTAATATAGGAAGCTAAGAAATTAATTAACAAAAATATTTTACCTCATATAGGAGTTTCATCGGAGAGTAGAGATAGAAAAGCATATTTTATTGGATATATAGTTCATAGATTATTGAATGCATCTTTAGGAAAAACAGATTAAGATGATAGAGATCATTATGGAAAAAAAAGATTAGATATGGCTGGTGCTATGATGATGGGTGTTTTTAAGACATCTTTTGAATCATTTAAATAAAATGCTAAAAAAGCACTTGAAAAATATATAAATGGAGGAAGAAGAGGAAAAGGTCAATAAACAAAAATTGAAAATATGAGACAACCAGATGATATTAAATCATTTTTTGATGGAGAATAGATATCAAAAGATATTGATAATGCTTTGGCAACTGGTAATTGGGGTAGAAGTAAAGAGGGATAAGTTGTTAAAACAGGAGTTGCATAAACTTTGAAAAGAGAAACATCTCTATTTGCAACTTTAAGTCATTTAAGAAGAATGAATGCTCCAATTAATCCATAAATGAAATTGAGTAAACCAAGATAATTGCATAATACACATTTTGGATTTATTTGTCCAGCAGAAACACCTGAAGGATAAAAAATTGGAATCGTTAAAAATTTGTCATTAATGACTGCTGTTTCAAATGATCTTTAATAAAAAGATAAAGAAGCCTTATTAAGATTGATAATGGTTATGAAATAAGATGTTTTTGATTTTTAATTGTTATAAGGGGAATTTTAGGCATCAGATATTCCTAAAATGACAAAAGTTTTAGTTGATGGTAATTGGATTGGATTTACGAGAAATCCTGAATAATTTATATAAGAATTCAAAAATTTAAGATCAGCCGAAGAAAGTTTTATTCCTATTGAAGTTTCTATTAATTTTGACTATGTTAACAAAGAAATCAGAATCTACACAGATGCTGGTAGATGTATGAGACCATTATTTATTGTTCAAGATAATAAATTAAAATTAAAGAAAAATTAACTTAATTCATTTAGAGATTGGGAATAATTATTATAAAATAAATGTGTTGAATTATTAGATGTTGAAGAAGAAGAAGGATCATTAATTGCCATGGATCTTAATATTATGAGCAGAGGAACATCAAATTTTAAAAGATATACTCATTGTGAAATTCATCCATGTATGATGTTTGGAGTTTGTGCTTCAGTTATACCATTTGCAAATCATAATTAAGGACCTAGAAATACTTTACAAAGTGCTATGGGAAAATAAGCTATGGGATTAAATTCTACAAATTTTAATATAAGATTTGATACTCTTGTGCATATTCTCCATTATCCTTAAAAACCATTAGCATCTTCTAAGGCTGTTGATTTTATTACAGTTAATGAAGTACCAATAGGAATCAATTGTGTTACTTCAATTGCTTGTTTTACAGGTTATAATTAAGAAGATTCCATCATTATTAATTAATATGCAATTGACAGAGGATTCTTTAGATCTGTCTTTTATAGAACTTACAAGGAATCTGAAGATAAAGATCCTGATAATTTTACTGAAACAAAAATTACAAAACCAATTGGGGATAACTTTGCAGGAAAATTATTTATAAAATTAGATAGTGATGGAATTGTACCACCAGGTACTAAAGTAGATGAAGAGGAACCTATTATTGGAAAAGAATTAATCATTGATAATATTATGTTAAATACAGCAAATGGATAAAAGAATACAAAGGAATGTTCATTACTAACAAGAAGAGCAGAGAGAGGTGTAGTAGATTCAGTTTTAATAAGTGAAAATTAGAAAGGATATAAATTAGTAAAGGTTAAAGTAAGATCATTGAGAATTCCTTAAATTGGAGATAAGTTTTGTAGTAGACATGGTTAAAAAGGTACTTGTGGAATGACTTATCGATAAGAAGATTTACCATTCACTTTAACTGGTATATCTCCAGATTTAACTATTAATCCACATTGCATTCCATCAAGAATGACTATTGGTATTTATATTATTATATATCTAAAATAGGGCATTTAATTGAGTGTCTATCATCAAAATTAGCATCAATAAAAGGTTAATTTAATGATGCTACTCCATTTGCTTAAATTTCAGTAAATGATATAGCTAAAGAATTACATGAAGTAGGATGGTAAAAATGGGGTAATGAAGTTATGACTAATCCATATTCGGGTAACATGTTCCAAATTCCAATTTTTGTTGGACCAACATATTATTAAAGATTAAGACATTTAGTTGATGATAAAATGTATGCTCGTTCTAGAGGTCCTGTTACTGGAATTACAAGATAACCTACTCATGGTAGAAGTAGAAAAGGAGGTTTGAGATTTGGTGAAATGGAAAGAGATTGTATTATATCACACGGTATTATTATTATGTTTAATTATTTTTATAGGAACTGCTAAATTTTTAAAAGAAAGAACTTATGATGTATCTGATGCATTTAGAGTTCATGTATGTTCAAAATGTGGATTGTTTGCAGTTGCTAATTTAGAGAATCAAGAGTTTTATTGTAATATTTGCAAGAATTCTAATCAATAAAATTAAATTTACTAAGTTTTAATTCCTTATGCTGCTAAGACATTGATTTAAGAGTTAATTTCAATGAATATTGCACCTAGATTGAAATTTGATTAATCAAAATTAAAACATGAAATATGAATTATGGTTGATAAATATATAGATATATATAAATAATCAAATATATTTATAAACATCTATTATAATTAAATATGAAAGTCTTATAAAAAATGAGTATAAATAAGACTTTCAAAAAGTGTTAAATTGTTTATATTGTATTAAAATTCCAACAATCATTTTCACTAAGCACGCCTTCCTCCTAACTTAATAGGCAGTCGTATTAAAAAAGCTATTAACTTTTTTCACAGTTATGCCTATAGTGTATGATTATTGGAATTGTTTTAATGTACATAATTATCTCAATTTTTGGTTGAAACTTCCCAAACTAAGATTGATCCATCAGTGAATCCTCCATAGAGTTTAGCACCATTGGCATCAAGGGCAACAGAAACGGCTCCATGCTTTTGAATCTTCTTCACTCCTCCAGCAACGGCAGCTAATAGATTATATTATAATTAATACTTTCAGTGTGGTGATCTAATGTAACAATTGGTGTTTTGGTTTCTGCTTTTTCTTCTTATGAAATTTACCAAACCTTAATTCCATTTTCTGTAGCAGCAACAATCCAATTTTATTATGGATGGAAAGCAAGCTAATAATTAAATAAATATCTTTACTTAATTAATGATACCTCCTGCATCATATTCAAATGCTGGTTTCTTCAAATCTGTAATATTCCAAATGTACAATTTTTTATCTTTACCTCCTGTAGCAATATATTCACCAGATGGATTGATAGCAACACTATTAATTTAAGAATCATGAGCCTTGAATTAGAATCTTATAGTGAAATTTTAATTCCAAACTTTGAGCCAACCATCCCAACCAACTGTAACAAAGTATGGTTAGATATTTTTAATGATTGGTGAATATCTTACACAACTAATCCAATCAGCATGGAAATGGTTTTATTAGGTAAGTTTTTCTTCAGCTTTAACATTGTACAATTTGAATTTTCTTTCAGCTCCACCACAAAGAATTTATCTGTTATCTGGACTCATAGCACATGTGAAGATTTCCTTTTTATTTCCAACAAATCTATTTGTACAAGTTCCATTGACCAAATCCCAGAATCTCAATTCCTTATCCCATGAGGCTGATAACAAATATTTGTTATCATTTGATAAAACCAAATCGCTAACAAAGTGAGAATGTCCTTTCAATTATTTTCTTGGTTAACCAGCCAATTCACCATCTGGTTGTTTGAATAATTTCCAAACAAGAACTGATTTATCTCTTGAACCTGAAATTACTAAATCAGCCAAAGTTGGGTCTTAATTAGTGATTATTGTGGTAACCCAATCAGCATGACCTCTCAAGAAACCGAGCTATTTGAATTCGACCTAATTTGCCATTTTTCTCTATATTTAATAAAAAAGATTTAATTTTCATTTCAAATTTACATACATTTATATATATATTTAATATATTAATATATTTCAATATAATTTTCTTTCATTTCTTTCTAATTTAACTTCTATTCAAATCACTAGCCATACTTTCTTCTAATTTCTTTAATTTATTTTTTTTCTCCTTATCTTCTAATCTCTTTTATTTCTCTTCTAAATATTATCTATTCTCTTCAGCAGTCAATTTTCTTCCTATTTCATATCCAAAGTAACTCATAGCTAATTCCTTCTCATTTCTTTATGAATAACCACTAAATAAAGTAAATAGAACAGAAACATTATCAATTTTTAGATCTCTTTTATCTGGATCATCATCCTTTTTCTCAGTTCCATCCCCATCCTTTTTATCTTATTATTCATCACTTTTCTCTTTTGGCTTCTCCTCATCCTATTTTTCACTTAAATATATTTCAAAATTACTTACATCACTTCTTTACCAACTTTAAACTACTATCCTTATTTAGTGTTAAATTAGATAAACGATATAAAATTATTATCTCTTCGTATTATCATTTATTTTATTTTATCATTCTCTTTCAAATCTAATTCATCTCTCTTAATATCTTTATTCTTTTCTAATAATTCTTAATTGATCTATATTAATAATTATTTATATTTTACATTCCAAGTTCCGCTTATTATAGAACCATCCTCCTTTCTATATTCAGTCCATAATAAGTAAATTAAACCTTCAGTTGGATTATGATAGATTGTTATTTTCTTTATTCTATGATTTATTGAAAACTATCCTAAAATGTGAACATCATCACATTAAATTGTTTATTCATTCGGTTCATATCCAAACCAATCTCTCTTTGATCCTCTATGTTTTGTTCTGCATACTGTCTCAATAATACTCAAAGCTTTAACTTCTACTTTATCTTTTTCATCTTTTTCATCCTGTTTCTACTATTTACGCTTTCTCTTCTCTTCTAAATATTCATAAGAAAGTTTAAATGGTTCTTTCAAAAATTATTTTTCTTTTGGCAATTTTAAATACTTATCTGTAAATTGTTTAAGTTGCTCTTTCTTCTCTTATATTAATTTTTCTTTTGTTGTAACATCTTTTTATTACTTGGCTCTCAAAGGTGATAATTAAGATCTTTGATTACTCTTTTATTTTTCTAATTTTTCTTTCTCTTTCTATTCTTATTCCATTCTCTTCTTTTCTTTCAACATTTCTAGTTTTTCTCTCTCTTCAACTTCTTTTGTTTCTGCCATTTCTCTTTCCCTTTCTCTTTCCTTTATAGCATTCTATATATTCACTTTTTCTAACTTTAAATTATTTATCTAACTCTCTAATTAATCCTTTTCCTAATCATTCTTCTTTTACTTCTTCTTCTTTTAATTTTCTAAATCTATTTTTAATTAAAATAATTTAATGAAATTCTATTCATCTGCTTTGAGACTGCTCACATCCTTTTTTTCTTTTATGTAATCACTAATTCTTTAATATTTTTTAGATTTGTCTTATTCTTCTTCTTTTTCCTTTTCCTTTTCTTTTTCCTTTTCTTTTTGTTTCTGTTCTTTAGATTTTTCTTTTAATAAATCTAGAAATTTTTTATCTTTTTCTTTTTCTAACTATGTTTCCTTCTATTCCCATTTCTCTTAAACCTTTTTATAAAGGTCTTCTAAATCCTTTACTTTATCATCTTTTTCTAGATTTTCAATCTTATCTTTATAGAATCCTATGCGTTCATCAATCTCTGATAAATCTTTTAAGAATTGTTTTTTTTTCTCATTAATTTTGTTTTCTTTTTCTCTAAGCAGACTTAATTCTTTATTCAATTAATTAATCTAGGCTGCTTCATCCAAACCTTTCTCTATTTTCTCAAGTTTTTTCTAATTTGCTTAGCTTTACCTAGTTAGTATAATATTGTCTTTTTTATTCTCTTTTAATAATTTTTTTTTTTCTTCTAATTTTATTTGTAAAGTTTCAATATTTTTTGTAATTTCAATGTTTTAATTTTCTTTTTTTGCTACTTCTTTTTCTTTAGCTAAGACTTCATTTATCTTAGAAGAACTTTTAAGTTCATATTCAAGTTCGTTTAGTCTTTCTCTTATTTATTCCTCAGTCATTTAAGCTATATTGATTTCTAAATTATTATTTTTTATCATTTTCAACAAATTTTTCTCTCTTTCTTCTTATTCTTTTTTGTATTACTTTCCTTTTTCATCAACCATTTATCTTAAACTTGTTACTTACTCTTTTAAAGTATTGTATTATTAATATAATTTTTTTGAGATTTCATTTGCTATTGAATGTACTATTAAGTAATACCTTAATTAATTTCATTCAAAGTAGTTTCAATCTATTATGCTATAGTTTATTTTGGTATCTCAACTTTCATTGTTTCATATTAACCTGTTTTCTCATTTAATTTTTTCACAATTCCTGATGTTCAATAATATATTATACATACCTTTAGTAACATTATCTGACGTTATAATTTTACGACCCGTCCATTATGATTGTTTTAATTAATCAGCCATGAAACTGAAATAAATATATAATATAATTAATATTTAATATTTGAGAATTCGTGATATGAATTATATATTTATATAGAAAATATAAGTAATTAAATATCTAAATTTGATCATTTAAATAATATGAAGCTTACTAAAAATGATCCCTAAATGCAATAAGTAATTTTTAACTTGAAAATATAGGAATAAAAGATGCTATATAATAAGAAATATGCATTTTTTACATTATAAAACGATAAGTATGTGTAAATTGTGTGTGAATTACCTAACATTTTTACTGTAGAAGATGCTATCACATTTACTCTACGTCAATTCTAATAAGAATTAGGTAATTTAATTAACAATAATCACTTAGGAGAGAACTTCAAAGTGAAAAAAGGAAATGAATATGTATTAAAAATTTCAAAAAAATCTGGGTAGCCTAAAGATGATTTACCATGTATTAGCAAAATATTATTGCCTATTAGGTTTAGATAATGAATAAATCTTATATGAAACAGGAAGTTAAACTTTCACTCTAGTATGTAAAAATAATCTGTAAAATTCCTAAAATTAATAATAACCTTAAACTTCAGTGACTACTACTATGTGTTCATAATAAGAACAATAAGACATGTCAATTAAGTCAAGAGTATCATATACTAATGGATTAAATAAAGGAAAAGTAATTTCATTATTCTTATTTTTCTTAATAGAAACCTATTAAAGAAAGTGATAAGAAGGAAAAGAGTGGTGGATTTTGTTTTTTCAATAAATGCTTTTGATAATTATAGAAATTATTAACTAATTACTATAATAATTATATATACTATATTAAAAATAAAAATTGTGTTATAATAAAATAAAATTGTAATTTTTGTGATATAAATCTTATGAAGCCTTCAAAATCTTATTATTAATATTTTTTTTAATTGTGATAATTTAAGTCATAATAAAATGATCCAAAGGTTAATGTCTTATGGTAGAATGTCTAATGCAGGCTAATAAGGTATTAACAATCTTAGTGATTATTTTAGTACTCTCAAAATCACTGAATAAAACATCTAGAAGCTATTTTAGTTCAGCACCTTAACAAGGATCTTCAAACACTGAGCTTGTGAAAATATTTGTTGCATTTTTTGGAATAGTTGGTTTAGGTACTGGTGGATATGTAGCTTATTAAAATTCTTAACAAAAATAAAAGTCTGAGGCTAAAGCAAAACCAACTCATATTTCAAATTAAACTATTGACAATTTAAGATAGAAATCAATTGAAAATGAAGAGTAAAAAAAGGAAGAAATCATAACCATGTTTTCAGATGTTAATGATAGAATGTTAAGATATAGAGGAGATCCAACAAGTGAAAAGATGCTTGTATTTAATTACAACTATTCTATTTATAGGCAGATTATACTATTTATGGAGACTTAAAATGGTTTGAAGTTGACCCTGAAGAATGGGAAAAACCAGAAGAAGAAATGATTATGAAGGATGAAAATGATATTGTTAAACATCCAATTAAAAAAGCATTGATAAATGAAAGAATAACTCATGCTTTTGAAGCTGAAAAGTATCCTAATTTTTATTATTCAAGAATATTGTAAAGTGTTTTTGTAAATGTTAATGATGTAATATCAGAAATTGAAAAGACTGGAACATACACTCCACCAGGCATCTTCTTTAGATTTTATGGTTATGTGTATTTCCAAATTAGAAGAAAACCAATTAATGTTGAAAATTTGGTCAAAGCCTAAAAATACATTTCGGTATACATTTTATCATTATATTAGCTATTTGATTTATTCTTCTAATACTAAACACCTGTCTTATATTATCATAATTAATATCTTGAAATTCCTTTAAAACCTGCTATTTTTGATGTAAATTATTATAATTACGATTTAAGAACATTGATTGGTTACCAAATGCTTATATTAATTCAAAACAATAAGCTAAAATCTACCTTAATGGTAAACCTAAACACGTTTTTGCTATGAGAATCAAATAAGGAACTGTTGATGAATCTACTTAAAGATTTGCATGGACAAACCATTACAAATGAAAATTTATATACAATAAATTTAAGCATCATTAAAAATGATATTAATCATAATTTTGGAACATGAATTTATTGTTACCAAATATCTTTCTCTTTATTAAAAAATTATTTTAGTAATTAAATTTATTATCTATTTAGAAATGGAATCTTGTGCCCTTAATCATGAATAATAACTAATGGATTTAAAAATTGTGAAGATAATCCTAAAGATCTATAAATATTTATCTATTTATACCTATCATATAAAAAGTCATTAATTCCAATTAAATGAATTGAAGGCATTTTGCAAAAAAATAGTCGTCTCTCTGATAAAGTCATCATAGATCCAGATGAAAAAATAAAGCATTGTAATTCATAACCCAAATCAACTTTTTTTTCTACTAATAATGTAGCCAATCTAACAGCCACAGCTGAGCCTTAAGAAAATCCTAGTACTCCATAAAAAGGACCTTATTCTTTTAATACTTTTATTACGTAATCTATTGATTCCTAAAATACTAATGTTATTATAAAATCATAAAATACTTGCATCAATATTATTGTTATCTAACTTAAGAAAGTTACCCCAAGTATATAATGGTTTATTTTCAATCATTTTTGCAAAATTTGGTGGAATTACAACTTATGAAACATGTACATTTCTTGATATTGGAATTGGTCCATCTAAAGTCACAAATTCTAAATCATTAAATTCTTTTGAAAATTATCTTAATTAATAAGTATGAAATTCTTTGTTTGCACCATTTCCATGTAAGCAAAGTATTTTCTTCTTATTTTACATTTACAATTTATAATATTTTATTAAATAAATATAGATATTTTATTAAGTATTAAATAATCACAGTTTAGCTAATTTTGATATATAAATTGTTATGACCAATCTTGAAAAGGATATTAACAACATTATTAAAGATCTTTAACTTATATAAAAGTAGGAATTTATAATGATAGATTACCAATTAAATATTTATCACTACACCAAGAAGAACTTTTATTCTAATTATATATACTTTCTAATTAAATGATTGAGAAATTTACATAATAATCTAATTATTTTTCCAAATTTTACGTTTATATAGAATATATAAAGGTTACGTACATTTGGATAATGAATTTAAGATCTTTAACCTCATTTTTATACTATCTTAATTTAATAATATAAGATATTTTAATTTATATCAATGTCCATGAAAACAAAGAACTTCTTATTCATCAAGAATAATTTTGAAATAATCTTTATAATTATAATTTAGAATTTCATAATGTGTGCTAATATTAATATGAATCAAATTAAAGTAATCAAAATATCATAAGAATTTTAAATATTAATTGATGATATTTTAAAGGAACAAAAATTTTTAATTTTCAATACTTTAATAAACTCTATGGTAAAAATTAGATTTTATAATTATCTTCTCATATAAAATTTATTTATATTATTTCAAAATATTGTTCTTTTTTTTATGGAAAGAAAGCCAATAGGATAGAAATTAAGCAATCTAAGTGCACTTATTTAAAAATAATAACCAAATAAGGAGTATTATTTATAGAATTACAATTAGATAATAAGATGAATAGGATGAAAAATACACGAAAATATTCCCGAATATGAATCAACCTTAAAATCAAGATAATGGATCTTCTATAGATCAAGATAAATTAAAATAAGTTTAAAATATAATCTAAGATTAAAAGCAATTTTAAGAGTAAAAAATTAGACATTAAATAGTGATATATCAAAACTTTTAGACAGACTAGGTAAATTATAAGAATCCACTTCATAATAATAATCAAGGACTCCAAGTGTTTTATAATAATAACCTCCTAGTTAATATGATCAGACACCTAATTAAACACCGAATAATCGAATAGGATAAAGTGCTTCCACTTTACCAAAATAAATAACACCATAATAACTTCCTTAACCTGTATAACTATTTCAAACTAACAGTCCAATAAATGATTAAACCTACAGAAATTTGAAGGAATAAAATGTTGATTTATTAAGATAAGTAGCATAATTATAACCTTTAGTTCAAGTTGTAAATGAAGTAATTATTAATCAATAAGTTAGCTTAAAGGAGCTTTATAATAAACAAATGATAGAATAAGAGAGTAGTAAAAATAAATTGAGTAATTCATAAAAGAAAATATGTAATTAAAATAGTAAGCCATTTTAAACGAATAAGAAAAAATCAATAATAAAAGATAATTTGATGATATCTTAGCAAATAATCAATTAGCTCATTAAAGAGATATGTAAGCAATCAAATTTTAAGCTCAAGAAAATTTAAATGGTTTAGAGTAAACATGGAAACAGTAATATGTTTTGTTGAAAACTGAATCTGAGGCTGTAATAAACAATCTTAATGCTAAATTAGCAATCTAGCAAAAAGATAATTAAAAATAACAAGATATTATCAATAATGTAGTAAATCAAAATAAAGAAATTTAGCATAGTTTATGTAATTTATTATTTATTAATATTAGAGGATAGAATTAATGATTTAAATATCTATCATTAAGCACTTGAAGAAAAAAAGCTAGAGTATGAAAAACTTCAAAATAGTTACAATACTTCTTTAGAAAAATATGAAATCAATACTAAATAATTAATTAATTAATATTCTTAGAAGTAAAAGTAGTAAGAGTAAATTATTAATGAATTAAAATAACATAATACTATTTTGAGTTAGTAAATGGTAGAATTAGATTAAACTCATAAATAGACTTTATAAAGCTAATAAATTTAAGTTTAACACCATATAAATGGAAAACTAGAAGAAGTTCAAAAAATAAGTATAGTTGAAAAGCAATAACTATAATAATTTTATGAAGATTAAATGAATAAATTGAGTCAAGATGTATTATATAAAAATATCTTTATTTTAGAAAGAATCCCATCTTAGTTAACAAAAATAATCAATTCTATTTTTAGAATAAAAGATTGCCATTTTAGTTTAAGAAAATAAGACTTTGGTTGAATAAATGAATAAAATTAAGAAAAAAGCAGATAATCTAGAATAAGCTATGTTAAATTAAGAAGCTGCATATTAAAATCTAACTAAAGATTCTCAATACAAAACTTTATCACTAACAAAGCAAATTTAAGAATTAAATTCAATGATAGGAAATTCAAATCAAAATAATTTTTAAAACTTTACTCGAAAATCAGATACTTTTGATTCAAGTGAAAGAATTTAATAATTAGAATAATAGTTATCTTATAAAAAAGAAGAAATGGATTTACTTTTACATCATTTAGATTAAGTTTTTGAAATTAATAGAGATTTTGAAAATAAAATTAAAACATTGTAGGCTTAACTTGAATTAATGGAAGAAAAAAATAATCGAGAATAAGATTAAGGTAATATTTTAATAAAGCAATAAAAATAATATATTGAGGAATTAAAATCTTAATTAGAAACTAGTTAAAAGCTAGATAAAAAGAAAGAATCTTAAATAAAAGAACTTTATTAAAAATTAAATGAAGAAGAATAACTACGAAAGAAATAAGGTGATCAAATAATGATGAGTGAAAAATAATAATTTTAAGAAGTAATAAATATTGTAATTATGATAGTAAATTAAATAGCTAAAAATTAAAAATGTGGAACTTATTAATTATATTGAAATCTTAGAATAAAATTAAAAAGAATTATAAGAGAAATATGATTAAGCTATAATAGAATAAAGTGAATAAAAACAAGTATATATTTATGTATATATTCAATAGCGTTTTGAAGATTAAAAATAAATCATAGAGCAGTAAATTTAAATGTTATAAAAGAAAAATTTAGATGTTTAAACTTCTCAACCGTTTTATTAAAAAAGAGATTTGAAAAATAATGATTTAGAAAAATAAATGAATGATAAAGACTAATAGATCAAATTGTTAGAATAAAAATTAAAGGAAAATGAACGTAAAATCAAAGATTTTGAAATGAAATAAAAGGAAGTAGAAGATATAGAAAATCAGAATAATTCGATGCAAAAATATTATGAAAATAAAATAAAAGAATTAGAATTGAGAATTGGAACTTATGAAGATTAAGTAAAAATTAATAATAAATAACTTTCAATTCAATAAGCAAAATTCAAAAATTTAGAATAATAATTAATTGCAGCTGAAGATGATATCTCAAGATTAAATGAAATTAAGTAAAATTTAGAGAAGTAATTGACTGCATAAATAAATAGTAATATTCCTTCTTCAAAAAGTAATGGAGGAGATCTCTAAAAATTATAAGAAATAAATTTACATTTAACTGAATAAATTGATCTAATAAAGAAAGAGAAATTATAATAGAGTTAAAAATACGAAAGTGAAATCATTTCTCTTCAAGATTAAAACTCTAATAATTTAGAGATAATTAATTAACTCAAAAAAGAGAAACAATAAATAAGTGATAATTTAAATAATAAAATAATAAATCTCTAACAATAGCTTGATAATTTATAAAAATAGATCAGCAGTTTAAAATAAGATAAATTAGATTTAAATTAGGAATATTTAAGTTTAAATGAGCAAAATAAGATTTTAGCAGATTAAGTTTCTAAATTAAAAAAAGAAAAAGCTCAAATGACAATGAAATTAATGAATTCGGGAATGGCTAATTTGATTGGAAGTTAAGTTTCATAATATTCAGAAAAAAATTTATGAGATAATTTTATATTTTGAAATAATAATTTATAATTATAAGAATACTTTAAGAGAAATTAACTAAAGTAAATCATTTAATATCAAAATTATGGCTGATTTAAATTATAATTATGCATAAGTTCTGGTATCAACTTTTTCATATAAGTTTCTTTTCTAAAAAAAGTTGAGTTCGGCTTAACAGTTTTATACAAATCTGGTTTGTGATGAGATTCTTTTTTTTTTGGTTAAATTGCATTTTTCAATAAAAGAAGGTTATTTATTGAATTATTCAAAATATTTCTAAATACTATTTGTAAAGGATCTTCTCGTCATGCTAAAATAATTGAATTTTAATACTGTTTTTGAGATTATAAATCAAGAAGTCTTTTTGATTTACTCTTAGATCTTTCAATAAAATTGATTGAATTTTTTGAGGAAAAAGATTGATAGTTGTCATATACATTAACAAGATTTTCAATATTTCCCAAAGTCATTTTAGATTATCTTGGAGCCAAAGTTTAATTTTTTAATCTTCTTTAATTTAATCTAAGATTAGCTTTCAGTTTTTTTTTCTCTTCTTAGATTTATAAAAGTGTAAAGCTAGAATAAAAATTGATGTTTTAAGCAACATTACTAATATTGAATTCACTATAGAAATCTGGATATTCTTTCAAGTGATCTATATCACAAGCAATTTTAACATCTTCTAAAATATAATTATTAGCAGTATTTTTTGATTACTTTTCATTTCGATTCTAATTGATTTAATACTATTAAATTGAATTTTAAAGTAAATCAATATTAACTCTTTTTTTATCTTTTTTCCTTCTTTCAAATAATCTAATTCTACTATTTTGATGGCTAAAATATTCAAAAATGATGTTTTTACGACTAGCTCTATAATGAAATACTGTGCAATTTCTTGCTATATGATGAGGTCTATCACATATGTAACATCTCAATTTTAAAGGTTTAAGATTATTTTCAACCTCTAAGCAATCCTTCATATAATATAATTTTAGTAAATCACTTTCGAGAGGTTTTGCTGCTTCCCATAAATCATTTCTTTTTAAACTCATAACATTAACAAAATCTACAGTTTTTGCAGAAGCACTTCTTGGCTTTCTACCAAAAAATCCAATTTCTCCAAAATATTCACCTTTTTATAAAGTTTTAACAAGAGTTTCTCTTTATGTAAGACATATATTAATCTATCCATTTTAGATAAAATAAACTTTATCATTGTCGAAAGAATTCTCTTTAAACACATATTCTTCAGGTCCCAAGATTTATTCATTCAAAACGTAAACAAGTTTATTAATTAATTAAGGAGTAAATTCTTTACTGAATAATTAAACTTTATGTAAAATTCTTCCATTTAAAAGACAAACGATTTCAGTTTTAAGATTAGCAGATAAACTCCTTAATACATATTACTCATAATTTCTTGCAATTTAAGCAGAACCAGCTAACCATTCTAAATAGTTTTTAACTCTACTCTACAATTCTTTAGGTATATTTTTTTATCTGATATATCTAGTTTGATTATATAAAATGAAACCTCACAATTTTAGAATTTTTAATTCTCTATTCTTAAATCTTCTCGTCTTCTCCTTCAATTATTTACATAAAACTAGACATGCTGTAACCAAAAATGCCTGAAGCCAAAACCATGGCAAATACTGCAAAAATCATTTCAGCTTATGTGTTTGCATTTATATCTCCATAACCAACTGTAATCATAGTTGTTACACTAAAATAAAAAGCTGAAATATATTTAATTTCCCAATCTGCATCAGCTATCCCATATTTTTTCATCCATGTAATGTTAACTTACTCATCAGTGTATTCTATAATATTCCAGATACAAGCTATCCAATGAGCTATACTAAGAATCATACAGGCAATTTTTAAAAATTAAATGATTGCTTAAAATGTTTATGCTAGTGTGAATGATTCTAAAATATTAACTATTTCAAATACCTTCAAGTTTTTACAATATTTTGCTTATTTTTAATACTCTTAGTAGTCTAATTATTTTTATGAATTTAAACAATCTTACTATTTTAAATAATTAAGTTTAAGATTCATCTTCGCTAAACATTTAATCGTAAGGTAAAACTGCTAAGAAATCCAACCAAAACCATAATTTTAGATAATTAATTGCAATGAGTTTTCTATCGAATATAATTTCACCTCTAATATAAAAATAGAGACAAATTAAGATACCTATAATAATATGCTAATTTAAAATTCAATATTAAATCAATATAAAAGAATACATCCATACATTAATTAAAAGCTTAAAATCCTTCACTTAGTTCTACTGAATATGTTAAAACTAATGGTATTTGAATCATTTGTACGAATATAAATATCATACTTATCAATTCCCAAAATATTCGAAAAGTTGAATTAGGGTTTGATACTTCATGTAAACCATATAAAAAGGATTTTAATTTTTTCCAATTAGAAATTTTAGATAAATCAATGCTCTATCTATCTTACAAATAATAAATTATATCTCTGGCATCTTTATCATTTACACTTATGATTGTGATTAGTTGTCTCTATTATTAGATTTGCACTTAAGTTATATCTTGAGCTTTGTCTTAAAATAATTAATTAAGGCCATACCTAAATATTCCAAGCATATTTCTTAGGTAACCTAAGTCATCCAGACTATATATTGTAAATATAAAAAATTAATTACTTAGAAATAGATTATTAATTTCATCACAAATTATTCGAAATACTGAATTCATGTTGAATAATTCATTCGTAAAATGATCATGGAATTTCTTGATGAATGCTACAAATAATCAAATCTATTTAACTATTTCAATTTTGGATATAAATCATGCAATTCAGAATTTAATAATTAAAGTTGTAAGTTATTTTTTATATAGTGATTTTGATTATAAAAAGTTAAGGTTCTCAAAGTTTGAAATCAGAACTAATAATAAATTTATTTGCATCTTATGTAATAATTAACAAACTCGTAAACAAAAAAAATAATCAATTTAGTACTTAGTACTATTAATATAAATTAGAAATTGTACTTTAAGTAGAAATTGCTATATTTATTGATTGAGTAAAGAATAAAAACTTTATGAAATAAATTTTATAGATTAAAAATAAATGATTTATTTAATTTACATTTTTATTTTGTGATATTATGTGTATATATTTAATATAATGTTATCTTCAAATAATTAAGATGAAGCAATATTATCTGAAAGAAATGAATAAGAATTATTTCAAAGTGATTCTTCTTAAGAAGAGAATGAATCTGAAAATTAATTGGATGAGGAGAATGAAAATGATAAAATTGAACCTGAAAATCATTCATTTTAAGAACAGTAACCTTAATTGAAAGATGAACATAAAAAGAAAGAAATTAAAGAAACATGTTTAGAGAAATTAAAAGGCTATATTGGATTTGGCAATTTTTTAACCAGCTAAAAAATAGGTTATGTATTTTTCATTCCAATATCAAGTAAATGGACTTTTAAAATGTAAGTCATAATTACACAATTAATTATTGCAACAGTGTCACTTGGTGTATTTTTTGGTATTAGATTTCTGGGCTAGGATATATTTAAAAATATTATTTAAGATTGGTCTAAGAAAAATTTTGCTAAATTATAATAAGAACAAATCCAATAAGTTTCTGAATAATTCATTACGTTATGCTAAGTTACTTATATGAATGAAATTTAATTTGCATAAGTTATGAACGAAGTTTTTTAATAAAGAGTTATCTAATGGAATGAAAATCAACTTATTTCAATGGATCAGAATTTAGATGAATATGCTAAATTTTATTAGTATACTTCAATTATTGATTATGCAACTTAGAGTTTTTCAACTTATATGCTTTTAAATGATACAAATTTATCATAAAGTGATCTTTAATATTATTTAAGTACAAACTATTTAATGAAATATAATTATGTAACATTAACTTGCTCATTTTTTTGGATTTTCAAAAATGGTTTAATGGTATAATATCCTGGAATAAATGTTACAGATGTTTAGAAATTTAAAAATTATAGAAAAAATATAGATTAATTAAGTTAAGAAACTTTAGAATTTGTTTTTGACAATGTTCTCTAAAATTATGTTCAAAGATCGATTTATCCAATTAAGAATTAAATGAATGAAATAATTGGAAATGTTTTCATAGAAAGATTACCATAAAACTTTAAAGATTTATTCATGTTATTTGCAACTAGTGATTTACTAAATTATACAGTTGTAATCTCAAATTAAGATGGTAACATTGTCTACTAAAGTGTTCAAACCTCGAATTTTACAATCAATATTATTTAATAACTAATAGAATATCCTGATGAATAAAATATTTCAGATTTCAAGTTGGAGAAAAGTGGAAATTCTGATAATCCATATCGAATCTATAAAGGAGTTATAAATAAAACTATCCATTCTATTTCTATCATAAGATTAAACTTCATCATTATAATGTAAAATTTATTATAATATATATTAGTGTATATCCTTATACATTACTCGAATAATAATTGCAGAACTAAGAAGAAGAATTCTATACATATGATAAGGAATTTAATGAAAGATATCTAGCTGCTTGTATTGCCGCTCCTCTCATCTATATCATTTTAGTAGTTTTCTTTTTGGTTAGAGAAATAAAACCTTTAGAAGAAATTACATTATCAGCTTAAATGTCCTTAAAAAAATCATAAGCTTTTGATGAAAAATCATTATCAAATATTAAAGGTAATGGATTAATCTCCCATTTAACTTCTTTATTCAGCAAATTAATGTTAGATTTGAATTAGCTTAAACTAGAAAAAAAGAAATAAATCATTGAATTTTATAATTCATAAACTTATCCAAAAAATAATAAAGTTAAAAATGTAGATGAAATTTTAAAAGAAATTGAAAAGATTAATATCGAATAAATTTAATCCTTATCCCCAATACAAATCCCAAATTATGAAGATTGAAAATTATTTAAATGTTCATACTAATATTTTATCATAATAAATCAGGTTGTTGTGGGTATTGATTCGTTTTTTATTATTATTATAATGCAGAATTTTATAACCTTTATTGCGATTACATTTATTACAAAGCATATTATTATAAAATTTAAGGTTATTAATAATACTATTATTATTATTTTTATTATTATTATTATTTATCATCCATATTTATTAAATCTAAAGATGAAACTTATGGTAATTGAATTTATTATATTGGCTGCTATTATATTTATAGAATAGGTTATTTTTACTATTATTATTAATATTATTATTATTACTATTATTATTATTATTATTAATATTATTATTATTATTATTATTATTATTATTATTATTATTATTATTAATATTAATATTATTATTATTATTATTACTATTATTATTATTATTAATATAAATTAACATCTTTAAAGAAATCTTAATAATCATCAGCCTATTAAGGTTATTACTATTGTAAAAATTATAAGTTTGATGTATTTTATTTCTGAACTTCAAAATTTGATTAATGATGTTTAAAATTCTACATTTTTGATAAACAATATTATGCTTAAACAGAATCAAATTTTTCTTTATCAACTTTTTTGACTTCAATTACATAATAACTTGACACAGGCCTATGATCGCTATCTAAACATTCATTTCTTTTATAAAATCGCTATGAACAAATCAATTCTTCTTTACAACCAACTAAAATTCGATCACACCATGAAGGGGTTCTCAATTTTTTAGAAGTATCATAAATTTGACAATTTTTGTCATATTTATAGGTTGGCAAAAAGTTGATACTACCTTCCTAATAGTTTTGAAGGTATTAATTTTTATTTTTACTTTTTCCTAATTAATCTTAATTAAGTAAATAAGCTAATTTAGCTTTTGCATTAGGACAATTTTGATTTTAAGAAATCAATTATTGATAATGTTTAATTTGTTCAATAACTTCTTGATATGATAAATCGATTCTAAAATTCATATCACCAAAAAAAAATGAATAATCGAGATTGCTTAAATTAATTTTAGATTTAGAATTTTAGAATGCTCTTTAATGAATTTCATCAATATCTGATAATCTTTGCTAACATTATTTGTTACCAGATGTTAAATGGCAACAAGTAAAACCTAACTAAATAAATTATAAATATAATATTACATGAGAATCATCAAATTTAAATTTAATAGAAACTCCTCCTTTATTTCCCAAAGTTCCCCCTAAACCTGTTTTTACTACATCTGTATCAATTTGAGTTATTCTAGAAATTTAGGATTTCTTAACATAAATTGCCATATATAAACCGACCAAATCAGATTCTCCAATTTTTGTATAGGATTCAATTTTTTATAAATTGGCTTAAAACAATTAATCCCACAATTAAAGTGTTTTTTCATTACTCATTATAACAATGTTTTGAGGATTTAAGTCGACAATCTCTTGCAAACCAAAGACTATAATATCTGGATTAGATTGCTCTTAAAAATTTAATATATTATTTGAAAAATCATTTGTAATAGGATTATTACCACCAACATTCCATGTTGTTAATAATATTGAAATTTCACTATTAGTACAAAAATGTTTTTCTTATTTAGTGATCCATGCATCAAAGTGCGTTTAGGATGTTGAACCTAACAACAATTAATTAATAGTGTTTTATTTAGTATCATCTTCAAATTATCTATTATAAAATCTTTCAATATTATTATATCCATCTTTGAGCATTCCCATAAATCCTCTCTTACCTTCTCTTGCCATTTCAGATACTGTACTTCCAGATCCTGAATATATGAAACTTAACATATCTCCATTATTAGCCCACATATTTTTATATTTGATAATCAAATCATGCAATAATTTCTTATTATTTTCATCAAAATAATTAAGAATATCAGGATTACTTGATAATTACAGATTTAAAATTTTTAAAGATCTATCCAAATTATAAAGACAGAGTTTACTCATAAATAAATTAGTTCTATCTAAACAATCTAAACAATTAATTCTAAAAACTCCATTTTATTTAGCAATTATTTATTTATCTTTTTCTATGTAGCATTAAAATTTATCTAACGTTTATTCATGCTAATAAATATAAGAATTGAGTCCAGTAGATTTACCATTTTTTACAAAGGAATGAAAATCAAGATATTAATAATTAACATGATCTAATTGAGCTTTCTAAAATTGATAATAGAAGTTATCAGTTAATAATTATTCTATTTATCTGCTATTTTACATCAAATTAATGCAAAATATTTTTCCATATCGTCTTAAAAGATTAAAATGTTTGATAAATGCAGCTGATGTTAATTCTTTTGATCGAGTTAATTTAATATTAGAAACACTATCCTGATTCCAAAATAGAGGCACTGAACCTCTTATAACAGCAAAACTAATTAAAATTGAACCTGAAATGAGTATTTATTCTGTTTCTACAAAATTAGCCACATGTCCATCATCATTGACTCCTCTTGAATAATAACGTGTTCCTCCCATAAATCTACTTCTTCTAGAAATCAAGACTACAGTAATAAGTTATTTATCAATATAGGAATCTATTTATTCAACATAACCTTGAATGATTGGAAGTTGCCAACTAGAAGAAATTTTATTCTCTCTAAAAGGACTAAGGAGTTTGTTGTTCCAGACAAAGCTATTCTCATATTTTTAGAAATGTCTTGCAAGAGTTATATCACCATTGATAGAAAAATAAAATCCTTATTACAATAGTTTTTTTTGATTGCTCAAGCTTTCCAAGATATCTTTATTGTTATTAGGATTATTGTCCTCTAATTAAAAATACATTTTACTTCAATTGCAATATAAGACACTTGGTCAATATGATAAATGATTTGATCCTGGATTGTAGCAACTTTTGTACATTCTTCAACAAGCACTATAAATGATTTATTATAAGTTTTAAAGATTCCTAAAATGTATGAACATCTCTTATCTCCTTTAATCTTTCCTTCATTTTCTGAATGTTTAGGAGATTCTTCAATAATTGAAGAAGATCTATGAAATTTTAGCTAAGTGTTTAAAAATGGCAAATCTGATTTAATCTAATGATAGAAATATTAACTTACAATTATGGCATTCTGATATGCAGTTAGCTAAAACAATTTCAAATTAGTCATTTAATATAGATTATGTATATTAATAATAATCAATTAAGTTTCTTAGAAAACTAATACCTATGTTTTCCATTCTTTAACAATTCAAATAATTTATTAGGATGATGAGAATCATCATTTGATAAAGAAGAGTCTAAAGATGTTTCATTGCTTTCGAACTCAAATATTTATTGAAGTTACCCTTTCGTCAGTTAGTGATGAGATGGTTTCTTATGTAGGAACATGAATATTCTTGGTTAATTCTTGGAATTTATAGAAATGATGATGTTTTTACTATTTTCCTAGTCTTTCTTATACAATTATCACTTGCATATTTTCACATTGTTTAGAAAGTGTATTTTTCTATCTTTTCAATTCATGAATTTCAGATTGTAATAAACAATTATCTTCTTTATATTGATTTAAATCATTTAGGATTCTTCTTCTTTCATCTTCCCATCTTCTTTATCCATTTTTAAAAATATTTGTATTAATCTATGAAAGTTAAATAATATACTTGAATTGGTTAAGTATGATATTATATTTATTTAGTTACAAATTCTATGAATGGTAATAAATGTTTGGATTAATTGAAATATTATTCAAATAATTAGATCTGCTGTTATGATTAAACATTTTCATTAATATTATGTTATGAAGTACTTCTATGTTTAAGTATGCCATATTAATAATTTTATTGAATATCAAACTTCAAATTATTGCTCATAGATTTGGGAATGGTAGTTTCCTTTGATTTCTATTTTCTTAACTCTTAATGTAGGGAAACACTTACTTGCATAATTGATTCCTGAGGATTTTGGTGTTGTTTAATTCATAATTTAAATTTGTAATTGTTAATTCAATAATAAATAAATATTTTCGAACCAAATTTGAATCTGAAAATTACAAAATGAAAATACCTTTTTAAATACAACAATATTTCTCTAGTAAATAAGCTTAGCATCACAAATTGTTAGATGAAGAGTCTGAATAACTTCATAAGATGATCATTAAGGAGATTGATATTGATTCAAATATGTGTAAAAAATAAACTTAATTAATACTTGGTGATACTCCTGTTTATTTTCCTCATAAACCTTATGAAGTATAAAAGATTTATATGGAAAGCGTGATAAAATCATTAAATAAAAAATAGAATGCATTGTATATTATTAAAATCAATTAAGATTAGATTGGAATCACCAACAGGTACAGGTAAAACTTTATCTTTACTATGTGCATCTTTAGCATGGTTAAAAAAGAATAGAAAAGAGTAATTGAATTCTGAACAACCTAAAAATATTAAAATTATTTATTCTTCAAGAACTCATGCACAATTAAAATAAGTAGCTATGGAATTGAAGAAAACTGTTTATAAACCTAATGTTTCTATTCTTGGATCAAGAGATTAATATTGTATTAGAGGTGATTTTAGTATGATTAAAGGGACTATTTTAAATTAAAGTTGCCGAAAATCAGTCAAAGCTAATTAATGTTAATTTTATAAAAAAGATCATTTACTTTTAATGGCTTAAAATTATAGTACATTAATTAGTAGTTTAGAAGAAGCAAAGTAATTTGGATATAAAAATAAATTATGTCCTTATTATTTTGAGAGACAACGTCTTGATTATGCTGATCTAATACTTTTACCTTATAATTATTTATTAGAAAAAGAATTTTAAGATGTTGTTTAAATAGAAGATTCTATTTTAATATTTGATGAAGCACATAATGTATAATCAACTGCTGAAGATGGATCTTCATTTCTTATTACACATAACAATATTATTGAAGCAGAAAAAGATCTTGAAAAATGGATTGATGAACTTGAATCAGTTTCAGTCTTTTATGATTAATTAAGAACTAAATTGAATTCAGCTAAAATCTCATCTGAATTAAAAGAATATCGATCTATTATGATTACTATTAGAGTATTTGCTTAATATTTAGAATTATTTAAAAAAAATCAAGAATTTGTTAATTCTGATAAAGATGAGAGATATATGATTTTAGATGCTAGATAAATTTAATCTATGATTTTTGATAATACATAAGATAAAGAAAATACTTTTAGATTATGGTCTGATAATTCATAAACTAATTATGCTAAAGGTGTTAATAAAAATAATTTTGCTAAATATTTAATTCATTGTACTGTTTTAATAGAAGTAATGGGTGAATTATCTTAAATTCCAGGTTATCATTTTGAATCTTGGGTTAAATTTATGAAAAATGTTTTTGATTTAATAAAAGTCGATGATGAAAGAGAAAAATAAAAACTTTCATTAAACTCTTTATAAAATGAGTTTAATTAATATAAATTATCTTTTTTAATAGATTAATCTAATCAATTATCAATTAATATGTGGTGTTTAGAACCATCACTTGCTTTTTAAAGACTTTGTAATAAAAGTATTTATTCAATTTTATTAACATCTGGTACACTTACACCAATGGCATCATGGGTTTGTGAATTAAGATAACCTTTTGATGTTTAATTGGTAAATGAACATATTATTGATCTTAATAAAAATCTTAGAGTTTATTAACATAAATCGTTTGATTTTTCTTATAATTAGAGGAATAATGAAGAATAAATTGGTAGATTTGGAGTTACCTTATTAAATTTCTGTTAAATAATACCTAATGGAATACTTGTTATATTTTCATCTTATAGTTTAATGAATAAATTTAGAAGCAAATGGACATATAATAAATTAATAACTCGATTATGTGAAATAAAAGCATGTTTATGGGAACCTTAATAAAGTACTGAAATGTAGAACGTTTTTGATACATATAAATAAAAAGCTAAAAAAGGTGCAATAATGTTTGCAGTTCATAGAGGAAAAGTAGCAGAAGGAATTGATTTTTCAGATGAATTATGTAGAGCTATTTTTTTAGTGGGAGTTCCTTATCCACCTAAATAAGATAATCGACTACTAGAAAAAATGGGTTATTTAGATAAATTATTTAATGATCCAGAATTTAATAATTAATAAAGAATAAGAAGTTCTGAATGGTATACTTAATAAGCCATTCGTGCTACAAATTAAGCTATGGGAAGAGTTATTAGACATATAAATGATTATGGGTATGAAATATAATTAATATTATTTTTAGTATTGTTTTTCTATGTGATAAAAGATTTGAATACAAAGACATTAAATAAGGATTATCAAAATGGGTATAACCAGCTATCTAACCTTGGATTAATGATGATGATGTAATGAAATAAACTAAAGAATTTTACAATAGAACCACAACTATTTAAGAATAATGTATCAAAGAATAAATATGTTAAAAACCAATTTAAGAATAAGAAGTTAAGAAAAGATAACTTCAATTCTTTGGTTTATAAAATAAAAACGATAAACTTAGTGATGAATTCTAATAAAAAATATCAAAATTTGATAATAAATCAACAGAAAAATAATATATAAATTTAAAGACTTATGAAATGAATCAACTACCTTAAAATAAATAATTAAAACTAAATAATTCTAACTCATTAAAAATATTAGATAAATAATAATTTGATGAAAATTGTAATTATTTTAATTCTGATTCTACTCACATGTAATAAATATCATCTAAAATGATTGTTGATAATTAAAATATTGAACAAATAGAATTCAAATAGAAAAAGCTTTGTATAAAATTAAAAAATAAAAAATGAAATTGAGTCTTATTATTTATTTTTTTTGATCTATGATTATTATACTCTTTTTATTTATTTCAATCTTCTGCATCTTCTCCTGCTTTTGGAAAATCATTTTCATGAGTTTCCTCCATTTCAGGATCTTCTAAAGGTGCTTCCATAACAATTTCTTTAGCATATTCTTTTCCATTTTCAACAGCCAAAGTAGGAAAGTTGAGTAAATCTTTGTTTTTCTTTTAGACTTTCCAAGAGTCTTTTAAAAATACAACAGATCCTGGTTTCCCTGGAACTGAACCTTTTACATATATTAATTATCTAACTGCATCTATTCTATAAATCTATAATAAATAATATTTAAATATATTACTTAAATTCCTTCACAAGTAACTTTATCATTACCTAAATGTCCAGGCATTTTCTTTCCCTTAAAAACTCTTCCAGGATCTTATCTTTAACCAGTACTTCCCAATTATCTATGACATAGAGAATTACCATGTGTGGCAGGTTATGTTTTAAAATTATGTCTTTTAACTGTACCTCCAAATCCTGATAAAATTAATCAATAATTCATTAATTACCTTTTCCTGTTGATACACCTTATATATCAATATATTGACCTGGAGTGAAATGTCTTGCACTCAACATATAACCAACAGGTAAAACATTTTCTGGTGTAATAGGAAATTCCTTTATGTATTTTTTTGGGGGGATCTTAATTATACTTTAATTAATACATTTGCTTTAAGGAAATGACCTATCTAAGGTTTCTTAAGTGTTTTTATATTAACTGCTCCTGCTCCAATTTATAATCCAGTATAAGTGTCATTTTTCACTATTTAAACTACTTAATTATTATCTAATTATAAGACTGTTAATGCATGACGATAACCCCATTTATCCCATTAAGCAGTCATACCAACTTTTACTGCTATTAAACCAGCTCTTTTTGGTTAGGCAAAGGGATCTTCATACGTATGCTATTTTATCACAAAATTTTTATTGCATTCTTCACTAATATCTATTGGAGGTTATGTAAACTTTTTATAATGTTTATTTCTTCCTTCTTATTACTCATTCAAAGATAGATATATTGTTTATGGTATTTTTTTTGTTTATGGAATATGAGTTTCATAAAAAGAACTCCAAGTATGCATCTTTGGTTGTAATGCTCTTAATTTTTCTAATTCTATTTTTTTCTTAAGATTTTCTTATTATTGTCTTTATTCTTATTCTTAATCTGATTTAGCAATTTTTCCTGATTTATCATCACTTATTGCTTTTGCTCTTGTTTTCTCTTTATGAGGTTATGCTTTTGGTCTAGTGTGTTTTGTGAAGTAATAAAGCGAAGCCCAATTTAATTAATGAGTTGTGGTTATAAATCTAAGCAACATATTAAAATTTATTTATTTTTAAAATGCTTTATATATAACAAATAAAATTCAATGAATGAATACATATAATTCAAATCTAATAAAGGACTTATAAAATTCAATTCTTTTAATCTATACATTTTTTAATTTTTTATTTTCTATTATTATTTAATCAATATTTGATTATTTAATACTATATTTATTGAATTTGAAGTATTTTTGTATCTAAATAATTAAATTTAAATCTAAATATTTTAATTAATAAGAATTAACCTAAATCAGCTCTCTTATTAATATTTTTGTAGGATTGATATTAAATTATATAGTGTTCTACTACTCTTCGTTATTTTTGTCAACAATTTTGATATTTTATTAAATTGATTTTTTAGTGAAAAATGAATTATTTCAGTTCAAAAGTAACTAAAGGCTGAGGTTAACTTTTTGATCAAAGATAAATTAAAATGAAAAACAATTCTGTCAAATTTAAGCAAAATGTGCCCAAGTCTTCAACAACCTCTGTCATTTCTGAATTTTCTTGTGATGAATCTCCAATACCAAATGCATTTCAATTTTAAAGTTTTACCCATGCTTAAACTATTTCAGCAAAACTCAACAAAAATTCAGTCTATAATCAACAGAATATAATTTTTAATACACCAAGGAGTTTAGCAGTTCCTTTTAAAGAAATTGTAAAGCAATTAAAATAATTGATTATTAGGAGAAAGATGAAGTGCTTTCTAAAACACCAATTAATAAGTAACAATTAAATGGAACAAAGTAATTCAATAATGGAAATGTGGAACCAAACACATTTTCAGAAGCATTGATAAAATAGTCAAAATATACTGAAGAGAGTTTAAAGAGAATATAAAAACTAGAGAAATTTTTAGAGAAGACAAAATCCAAATATTAAAAACCTTTTAGTATTTTATCTTCAGATGAATCACCATCAAAACGATTGGCTCCTAGTAACATCAAAGGATTTGCATAAAAAAATGATGAAATAGGTAAGCAATTGGATAATAAGATAAACAAAAAGCTTAAATTATTAATGAATGATTTGAGAATAATACGAAAAGTAAATAATTAATAAGATGATAGAATATCCAATATTTTTCAGCTTTTGATGGAGCTTTTGCTTAAAGTAGAAAAGCATAAAATAATTTCATTTCTTTAAAATAAGAGAATGGAATAATAATAAATAATGGAAATCATTTAACAAGAATAGAATTAATACATGATACTTTTAAAAGTGAGAAGATATGTGATATTCATGAGAGTGATTCAAAGTTTATATCATTTTGTATATGTGACAAAAATATTTTTGATGATATGCTAATTACTGGTTCTGATAAAGGTAATATTATGAGTTGGAACTTCTATAAGAATTAAGCTTATCATTATTATGGATTGAATAATTAAAACAATTGTAATTTGTAGAATCATTCATAACCAACATTTATAACATAATCTTTAAAAAATATATATGTAGGAACAAAATAAAATGTAAGTTGTTTATTATTGATTTAAGGAATTATTGATTCTCGATGAAAGAATGAACTAAAAATTATGTTTATCTTTAACAATATAAAGTTAATAATAAAATTAAATTAGAGCAAATTAAATTTTATCGCCACTTCTAACAAGATATGGATCTACAATAATTGAAAGTCCTCGAATAAATCAAATAGATCCAAACTTGTTAAACGAAACTAATTTCCTATTAGACGAAGAGTAAGATTCTATAGAGAATGATTTAAATCAAAATTTTCAAATTTTCAACTAATAATAAGATTAAAGCAGAAAAGATACTTAAGAAATTAAATATATTGATGTTCATGATCATAATGTAATAGTAACTATGACAGATGGATTTATTCATTTAGATATGAGAAATCCAACTGTATCTCAATTCAGTTTTTAATAAAATGGACAATAGGCTTTAAAAGCCATGTTTAGTCCTGGAAATTCAAGCAATGTTATTTATGCTAAATAGAATTCTAATAAATGCTTACTTTGGAATGTTTAAAAAAATGAAGTTTTGTTTCATAAGGAATTATAAGATAATCCTATTGATATGATTGTTGCTTAAGAAACAAAAGAAATTCTATTTTTACATCATTATCAAAATGATTCAATTATTAAAATATACAACAATTCCTCTTCAAAATTGAAATATTGCGATGAGTTAGTGATTCCAAGTTTTAATATATAAAAGATTCTACTGGATCATTAATCTGAAAGTTTGTATGGAATAGGTCCTTACTCTTTGAGAACTTGGAATTATTTTCAATAAAAAGAAATTAATTTAATTCGCGAAGAGATGCAACATTAATTAGAATCACTTATATGAGTAATGACTACTCTTATTTATTAAATATATGAATATATTTATCTTTAAATAATTAAATCTGATAAATTAAAAATAACGAAATAAATTATTATTATATATAAAGAATATAACAAGGATGCTATAAATTAATATTGAGGTGCAAACTGTTTATTTTTATATAGATTCACCTATAACGTATTGCCATATGCAACTTAATGATTGTAATATGTTTGATTGAATGTAGCTGTAACTGCAGTCATGTTAAATAGTTAACTTAAATGTAAATGCTATGAACAATAAGACATAAATGAAAAGGCTGAAATTAGAACTTCTTATGATCCTAAAAACAAAAAAAAAGTAAGTCTTTACTAATTATATCAGCTTAAATTAATTTTTTTTGAAAATTAAAGTAAATTTGGAGAGGCTGTCTTTCATCTTGACTTTTATGTTGAGAATTAATTTTAATAATTATCAGATAAATTATCAATCTAAAGTGAATAGAATGAAGAGGCTTCTTTAACTTTTATGTTTGAATGGTAATTTATAGAAAAGCCCCAAGAAACTAATCCTAAAATACTTAATCCTTATTTATCAGGCAATAGTCCTTAGAGTAACTAAAGAAATGTTGGATAAAGTCCAAAAAGATTGGCTCAATCAAAAAAAGTTGGAGAAGAATTAGAAAAGAGAACAACTCATGTAACGTATGCTTAGTGGAAAGATCACAAAGAATATTTAAAGAATTAATTAGAAAGAAAACTTAAAGAACCAAAAAATCCCTAGAAGGTAATTATTGTAGATGATTAAAATTATAATTGGACTGATACACTAAGAAAGCCTGATGCTAATATTAGGATTGCATCTCCTCCAAAACGATTAGGCACTCCTACTAAAACAAATAAGAAATTTTAAAATCCTTTAAATAATTTTAATCCTCAAAGATAATAAGATTATGAATTAAGAATGATAAATGAAAAATTAAGTAAAGTTGACAAATAATTATAATTAATGAATAATGAAAATAAAGAAGAAGAAAAAAAAAAATATTCATCCAAACTTAATTAAAAATTAAAATAACGTCAATTTGATGATTACAAAAATGGATATAATGAAGATTAAATTGTAAGTCAATCGGAAAAAGGAACAAAATAAAAATCTCTTCATTATTAATCTTTTGTAGAATAAAAAGATTAGAAGGATTATTAACTAATGTATAATAGCTAAATTTAAAATCCAACTCAATAATATTAAGTATCTGATTAATTAGTCAAATCTCTACATGATCCCTAGACTTCAATACAAATAAATAAATAAAACATTTCTAATTAAGATGTCCACAAAAGTTGTCCTAAACAAAAAGAATCATAATAATAATAATAGTAATAGTATTAATAATAATAATTATAATTATAATAATAATAAGTAATATCATAAAGAAGTAAAACACAACAAAAAGAGGATTTGCAAAATAGTAATTATTCTTATAATCCTGAAAATTATGAAGAGTTAATGAAAAAGTATTTAGATCTTAAAAACTAATATCAAAACTCATGTATTGAATTTTCTCAATTATCTTAAACATACTCTTAATTAAAAGATGAATACACATAAGTAGTCTAATAAAATTAAGAATATTAATAATAGGTTGCTTATTTATCTTAGTAGTAATTAATTAATGTTAATAATGATTAATAAGATCAATCTACATTTAATTAAGAAATGTTAAAAAAAGAACTTGAGTTCCTATAAAGAGATAACAATATGCTTAAGTCTCATTTAGAATAGAGTTAATATAATGTAAGCTAATTACAAAAAGAGAAGGAAAAAAATCAAATAGAAATTTATAATCTTAAAAATAATTTAATGTTAATCAATTAAGATATAGAAAAACTTTAAAGCGAAACATTATAAATGAAAACAGAAATAAAACAAAATAGCTATAGTGAATAACCACCTTAAAGTTATGTTAAATTAAATTCTGAGCCAGATAATTAATTAATTTATTAATTAAGGACTTAACTTGAGAACTAAGAATTAGATACTCTTCGTTAGAAAGAACAATTAGAATTACTTAGAATATAAATTTAACAATTAGAAAAAGAAAATTCAAATTATAAAAAGTAGGTAGGAAATTTAAATCAAATGATATAATCTTAGGAAGAAGAAATTACAAAAGTGAAGGAGTAACTTGAAGAAAATAAATAAGATTTAATTAGAAACTAAGCTTTAAATGATAAGAGTACTTCTGCAGATATTATAAATGGTTAAAAATAAGTAATTCAAAAAAAAGAATAAGAAATTTTAGATTTAGATTAAATTATAAAATAAATGAAACAACAAATAGAAGAATAATAATCATTATTAGAATAGAAATCTGAAGCTGAACAAAAATTAAATTAATAATTGAATGATCTTTAGTTAGATAGCGAGAAGTTATTAAATGACAATTAATATTTAAGATAAGTTTTATCTTAAAATGAATAGTAGTAAATGTCTTTTTAGTAAAATTTTCTATTTAATTAGATAATCCAATAAAAATTCAATGCATTAAAATGAAACTAATTTCAAAGGGTTTAGTTTTAGAGGAGATGATACTGATAATTAAAGTGAATATTTGAAATAAGAAAATGCTACATTAAGTATTATTATTTTATGATTCCTATAGAGGTTGAATAGAATAAAGATAAAGTTAGAATTGAGAGTTTGACGAAAGAATTGGAAATTTAAAAAGTATTTAAATTATTTACTTAAGAACATAGCAGAATTAAGTGAATAATAATTGACAGAAGCATAAGATTAAATCATGTCTTAGAAATAGCGAATAGCTGATATTTTAAATTTAATAATGATAAATGGCGACGCTAAATAAATGGATGATGTAGAGAAGTTACTATAAAATAAAGAATTTTTATCTCTTTGAAGATATTGTTAATATTTAATATATTTCAATTTTATTTTAATTTACTTTGAATATTTGAATCTTTTTATTAAATTAAATTAAAATCTAAAGATTCTTCAAATAAAAATCAAGATTTTTTATCTCTAAATAATTATTTTATTTATATTTTCAATTCAATGTTAAAGTTTTGTAAACTGTTTCATATGCTTTTTATTATTTTGAAGATCTGGATGGAGAAGATAAAACTAATGATAACTATTCAGCTGCATCTCTATGGTGCTTTTCTTCAATCATAGTTTAAGTTTATTTTAATTAAACTAAGACTTGCTTTAAATAATATAAGAATGTAATACTTTGTCATTTTTAAAAGCATCATTTTTCATTAATTTATCAGTCAATTAATTGAGAAATTTAACAACATTTTCATCATCACCATTTTCTTTGTTTTCTTACAACTGCTTCAATTAAACAGGAGCTAATCTGGCCTATTTTTTTTCATTTGTTCCATGAGCATATGGACAATTTACTCCATTCTTACAAAATCCTTATTAATCATATTTGCATAACACAGCTGTAATATAATAATTTAGTATTACTTTTATAATTTGTGATCACTATATTTGAATCGATAGTTGGTATCTTACCCAATATTGGATCTAAATAATAAATTTAGTAATACCATTTGGGTTTCTCAATTCTTTTTAACCATGTGCAAATTGACATTTATCTCCAATAGAGCAGTTACCTAATTCAAAGTGTCTGCAAATTGAAGTTTTATAAAGTCTGCCATTTCCATGTTAAGGAATAGTAATCACAGCGTTATGCATTTTTAACGATTATAATTATTAATTAATATACAATTAAAAAAATAAGATGAAATGGTTATATTGAGCATTGATTAAACTATAAAATTATTAAAATAAATCCATAATAAATTATGTCAATCCTATTTGAATTTTTCTTTTATTTTTTCAAATTCTTTTCCTATTTTTTTTTAAGTTTTTTTAGCTTTCTCTTCAAAATCTTTCCATTATTTTTCTACAAATTTTTAACTTTATTAATTATTTAATAATGATACCTGTCTTTACCTTTTTCTAAGATTAATTCCTTCTTCTCAACTAAATATTCTTTAGTATTAATTTCTTTCAAATCACTTTTGATATCATCAATCTATTTTGAATTGAAAGGATACCTACTCTAATCCTTTTTATTTAAACTCTTTTGCTTTTTTCACTAGTTTTTCTTTACTTTAATTTCCTAAGTAATAGGTAGTTGATAAAACTCCTAAAGAGAATCCAATAATTAAACATTAAAGTTTAGAACTCATATTTATCAAAATTAAATTTAATAGTGGAATGTTTAGAAAAAAGGTGAAAATTGAATTAATTTAAGACTCTTGTAAGATAGAATATTATTAGATTAATAATAAGTTGATATATTAATAATATTTTTTATTGTATATGATTAAGATATCATTTTTATGAAATTTCTAACATTCTATTGACATCAGCAAACCACCAATCCAAAAATTTATGTTTATCTATATTTCCACTTGTATCAGCTAAATATTCTTAAGCTCTTCCCTCCATTATATCTGTAAATTTAAATTAAAATGCTAAATCTTCACTACAAACCCATAAATTAAGTTCAAATTTATCACATAATTCAGGTAATCTATAAGCAGATATTAACTAAAAGAATTTAATATATATAATACTCCTCCTGAACCTAAAGTTTTACATAAAAGATCATATTTTAAGCTAGCTGTTTCTGGTGTTAGATTATGATGTTATTCAAGCATTCTAGTCCAATTTTCTGAAACTTTTTTTTTGAAGTAAATTTATGCTTTTGGATCTGGCCATTAATATTTATTTGGTTTATATTCTACAACTAAAGGTCCTGAGTGTTATTATAAAGTACATCCTGGTTCATTCCAAGATTTTCTGCAACAAGTCCAACTAATATATTATAAAATATAAAATATACTGTGGTCTCCATAAAATTTTAGATCCTTTATCTTATTTATATTCTTCAATAGCTTCTTAAATTTTAGTAGCAGTATGTCCAAAATCAAATACTCCAGGATGACATTTACACATTCTTTTTTTTCTATTTTCAATTTCACGATATTATTTTCCACATGCCCAATTAGTACATGTTCTTAATTCTTTTTCAGTTTCAATTAATTTCATTTATCTTTATCTGTCTTTATTAATAAATTCATTATAAGGTTTAGTTTCTCTAAATACATCTGGTCTAAGTTAAATATTTTTATTAGGTTATGTTTCTTTTTCTTTTTATGCAGGATTCTATAAATTATAATAATAAAATTACAGTATGTATTTTTTGTACAAAATAGACTTTAGCAGCAGGATCTGGCCATTTTGCAGCTTAATGAGTTCCTGAATTATATTTACATTCAGAAGAATCACCATCTTAAAATCTCATTCCACATGTTCCTTCAGGATAACCAGTTTTAGAATCTAAAGGTCCTACATTAATACATATATTATAAAAATCTTTTTCAGGAACACCTTTATGATAAGCTAATCTACATCCTTCTGCTTCCCATTTTTTACCACAACATGTCCAACATTCTGGCCATAATCCATGTTTAGATCCAAATTCATATCTACCAGGATGATGTTTACATGTTTTTATTCCATTTGGAGTTGAATCATATTTAAATGGTTATCCACAACCCCAATTTTTACAAATAAAATCCATACCAGCCAATTATGCTTCTCCTTTTTCTGATTTCTCTTATTTATCAGGTACATTGCATGGATGATCATGAGATATTTTTGATCTTTATGAATAATTATTACTTTTCAAAAATTATTCTTATTTACTAGCCATGTAATTTGTATCTCCATATGCTTATGCAATTAATACTATATCATCATAAACCTTTAACATTCTCTTTAAAAAACAATCTAAAAATTTAGCTAATTTTTCATTCTTTCTAAATAAAAATACTCTACCTTCCTTATCCATTTAATTTAATTAACCAACTCCTCTTATATATACATCAAAATGTTCTAATTATTATGTTTTATCCCAATTTCCTATTATTTCAATATTTGGAAACATATCTTTTAATATTTATCCAATTTCATTAAATTTACTTGCAAAATCAGCTTCATAATGCCATGTTGTTGTTTTGTGTTTATCACAATCAGAACATCTATTAATAATTAGTTAAAATTTTCCTTAATTCCAATTTTCGGGTAATTATGGTAATGTTTCAGGTTGATTTCGTTTTTGTTCCTCTACTTTTGGATCTTTTTATAAATATTCTGCTGCTAACATAATAATTTGAGAATAATCATCTTTTCTAACAATTTTACCTCTAAATCCAGCTAATCTCTATTATTCAAATGCATAAGTTTCTAATTAACCAGTAGCATCTTATCCTTCTCTATATATAAATGTTTTATCTATTCTAAATGTTTCTTCTGCTTCATGTGTTTTAAATGATATCATTGCNTGCAGCTTAATGAGTTCCTGAATTATATTTACATTCAGAAGAATCACCATCTTAAAATCTCATTCCACATGTTCCTTCAGGATAACCAGTTTTAGAATCTAAAGGTCCTACATTAATACATATATTATAAAAATCTTTTTCAGGAACACCTTTATGATAAGCTAATCTACATCCTTCTGCTTCCCATTTTTTACCACAACATGTCCAACATTCTGGCCATAATCCATGTTTAGATCCAAATTCATATCTACCAGGATGATGTTTACATGTTTTTATTCCATTTGGAGTTGAATCATATTTAAATGGTTATCCACAACCCCAGTTTTTACAAATAAAATCCATACCAGCCAATTATGCTTCTCCTTTTTCTGATTTCTCTTATTTATCAGGTACATTGCATGGATGATCATGAGATATTTTTGATCTTTATGAATAATTATTACTTTTCAAAAATTATTCTTATTTACTAGCCATATAATTTGTATCACCATATGCTTATGCAATTAATACAATATCATCATAAACCTTTAACATTCTCTTTAAAAAACAATCTAAAAATTTAGCTAATTTTTCATTCTTTTTAAATAAAAATACTCTTCCTTCTTTATCCATCTAATTTAACTAACCAACTCCTCTAATATATACATCAAAATGTTCTAATTATTATGTTTTATCCCAATTTCCTATTATTTCAATATTTGGAAACATATCTTTTAATATTTATCCAATTTCATTAAATTTACTTGCGAAATCAGCTTCATAATGCCATGTTGTTGTTTTGTGTTTATCACAATCAGAACATCTATTGATAATTAGTTAGAATTTTCCTTAATTCCAATTTTCTGGTAATTATGGTAATGTTTCAGGTTGATTACGTTTTTATTCCTCTACTTTTGGATCTTTTTATAAATATTCTGCTGCTAACATAATAATTTGAGAATAATCATCTTTTCTAACAATTTTACCTCTAAATCCAGCTAATCTCTATTATTCAAATGCATAAGTTTCTAATTAACCTGTAGCATCTTATCCTTCTCTATATATAAATGTTTTATCTATTCTAAAAGTTTCTTCTGCTTCATGTGTTTTAAATGATATCATTGCCATATTTTCACCATTATAATGAACTCTAAAATATTTAGGTTAAGTCTCTTCAGAAATATCTAATTTCTATTAAAATATCTTATCCTAATCATAAGAAAATAGATCGACCCCTTCAATTTCAACTTCTTATCCTGTTTCTTTATGAATATACACAGCTGTTAATTTTTATACAAATTCATCATTATTTACAAAATAAGCTAAAAGATATTAAATATTATATTTAAAAGCTTCATTCTCAGATCCAACTAATACTTTTAATTATTCAAAGAAACTAAAGTTATGTTCTTATGCTTGTTTTGATCTTGATATCCCTCTAGTATAAATAATTAAATCTTAATCAGCTTCTTTTTCATCAGTATTATATTAACTCTTAACTTCTTCTATCTCTTATTCTGTTAATGCTGCTTATCTAATTGATAATAATAATCGATCATATATTAAATAATAACCAAATCTTTTGTTCTCTCTTAAAGATTCAGTTATATCAGCTAATTGATAAATATCATCATGTGATAACTAAATACCACTATGTTAAACAACTTTACAGAATCTATCAAATTCAATAGCATAATAAGGATAAGTTTCAAATCTAAAATGATTCATAAGATTATAAATTACCTCTCTTTAAATAGTTCTTAATGAATATACTCAAATGGAAGCTTTGGACTACCATTTTCTTCTAATGGCGGTGCTAATTATTACACTGTAGTAAATATCCAATAGAAATTTAAACTTAATTCATGGCATTTATGATATAATATTTCATTCTATACAAACAATTATTTTAATCTACCTTATAAATTAATATAATAATATACTTGCAAATTCTTATATTGTTTTTTAAAGAGGTTATTCTTATTATTATTATTTCTTTTTATCAATTTCTTCAAATACATGATAGCTCTTTTATAAATGAGAAGGAATCTATAATTTTTTATTACTTCCTTTAGTCATTGTCTTAGATTATTATTTCAATAAACTTTGAGTATGTGTAAATTTAGATTCATCTTAATCTATAGGAATCTCCTCTTTAAATTATTACAATATTTCGTCAACTATTTCCATTGATTTTCTTTAGAATTTATGAGACAATGCACTTTAAAGTTCTGCATATATTGATTTTATATGTTTTTAATGTAATGCTTAGGCTATAAATACAATATCCCAAAGTGTTCCTTTGAATAATTTTAAAGCCTATTCAGAGCCAATCCAAAAGAATCCTCTTGGAGGTTCTAATTATTACGATAAATTAATTTAATTTTCAATTGCTCCATTAATATACATAGATACTTCCCTAATTAATAAAATTAATAATCTATACTTATAGGTTTCAGTTTCAGTATAAACAAGAGCAATTTAATACTATTGATTTCTCTTTATTTTCATTTAGGAATAGAGAGTCTCCATTTTACCAGTCATTAGTTAAAAATTAAAAAAGAATAATTAATCTCTATTAATACCAAATGTCATATTTTTAGACATTAAAGAACTTCCAGTTGATAATACATTTAAATCATCCTCTACTTAATAATAAATAATAATACTTATTTCTTTAGGAAATGGTGATATGATAATTTAAAATAGAATAGAAAAAGAATGTAATTTCAAAGGTTAAATTTCAAGTTCATCAAAACTAACTTTTACTTAATCTGTTGATTATCTGAAATCTTTAGGATCTAACATAACTTAAAATTATAAATCCATAGGTTCTTCATATTCATCTTAAATATAATTCTCATCTCTTATTTAATTATTATCAAATTCTTCTTCTTCTTCTTCTGATGTTTTTCCATGATGAAATTCTTGCATTCCTTCATCTTCTTCAGCACCCAAAGGAATATAAAATATACCACCTTAAATTGATTCTAAGGCACTTATTGGAGTTTTGAAGATATATTGATTCTAATTAGGACCATTAAATTATAATTATGTTTCCTATTCATTGCATTTAATTAGAATCATATGACTACTTGATCCAAAGTTATATTCCAAATATTTTAAAGATTCATGTAAAACTGTATTTAGATCATGTGATTGCTATTGAATATTTTTTTCAATTTGTTAACAAGTTTTGATGAATTTATCCTTTGAAAATGTTCCTACACTCACTTCCTCAAATTATGCTAAAATATATCTAGTTTTTTCAATTTCAATATCAATTACTACAAATATCAAAATTTATGTTACATATTTAAGTATTTGATCTAATTTAGTATTCCAATTCTACAGGACTATATACCACATAAACAAACCTAATCATAATATTATACAATCTTTTACCATAGTTTTTCAAAATTTTTATTAAGTAGTTGTTATAAAAAGAGTGCTGGATTTTAGTGATTTAATTTATCTGCATTCCCAAATAATAATTTTTTTATTTTTTCTTTCATCTCAGGAGTTACATTTGAATCACAATATAAAAATCTCATTTTATTAATAATATATATATATTATTATATCAAATTAAAATCTATATATATATATAATTTGAATTATCATTCATTAAAATTAGTCATCCTCTGAGAGCGTTTTGAATGCATCTTCTTGAATATAATTTGAGATAATGTTTTTATATCTCTTAATCTTTATTTTACTCTAACCAACTTTTCTTTTCTGATGCAGTCAAAATATTTTATGGACCCTCTTCAAAAACTCTTTCTAATAGTATTCCATAATCAATAAATTATAATTACGACAATACAATTATACAATCTTAAATGTAATCCTCTACCTCTTCATCTGAAGCTCCTTTCCTTAAAGCCTCAAATAACTTTAAAGTATACTAAGGCACGAAAGGCAAAAATATTTATTAAAATTCTAATACTATTCAAAATTATTACTTTCTTTATATTCTTATGGAATTTATGTCTTGAAGGTTTCATCCTAAGGCTTAAGCATTTTAAATGCCACTTCTAACCATGAATAATAAGTTTTTGCTGCATTCACATGTTCCAATCCTATTGCCATTAATGTGAGTTATAAAATTGTTTATAATGCAGGACTTTACAATAGTAACACTGGAGTATATCTGCCATATCTAACTAACATTCCAAATAAATCTTCTGTTAAATCAGGATTCTCTTCAAAACTCGAGAGTTAAGGCAAATGTTAGAATGTTATATTAAATAGACTTTCAAATGCCTCAGATAGGATATTTCTATATTCAGGATATTTATAAAATACAGTAGCTGATACTTCTGCTATGTATATACATGCTGTAATTGGTATTTAGCGATAAACATTCAAAAAACATTAAAATACTTAAGTCAACAAATCTACTGAAAATTAATTAAATGCCTTTCGAAATGTATGTTTTGTATATCTAACAATCTTTTCAGCTATGCTTTATTCATATACTGCTATTCTTTCAATACCAAATTTCAACATTGGCCATAATTCTTTGTATACATTTACAATCAAAATTCTTATCTCCTAATAATCTTCATTTTCATTAGCAGGTATTTAACTATTTGCATATGCCAAACAAGATATGTTTTTACTAAATTACTAAATATTATCATCTAATGAATCCATGTTCAGATTTGATTAAATCTATTCTTCTATTTATTTCTATAATTAAAGTAAATTTTATGCGAAAATTGAACATAATCTCAAGTAATAATTTTACATTGTCTCCTTACTTGAACATATTGAATTAGCTACACCTTTTATTAAATTGTCATAATTTTAACTAACATAATATTTATTAGTTATACACTTATTGCAATTTTACAATTAAATCAAAAAATTAATTTAAATGCATAAGAACAAAACTTTAGTTTTATTAACAAATTAATTAAAATGCTTTTGTTGCTTTTTTTTAAACTGATGATACTTTATGATGAATTCCAATTGTAATAAAATTAAATAGTAAAGGTAATAACTCATTAGAGGTTATCAATTGAGCGCAACCTTAAGAAATGAATTTAAACACTAAATAATTAATAATCTAAATATTTACCAGTTTTCAAAATAAAGTTGTTACTTGCTAAAGATTATTATGAATAAACATCTAAATATAATTTTATAATTTCCATCAAATATTAAACTCCTATTTAATCATTAGTTAAAGTTATTTATTTGACAATTCCATTTATTAAATACATACAAGCTTCAAAAGTGATCCATCCATCATCATCCATTTTAGTAATGAATTCTTACTTTAAAATCAAACCTAAGTGCAAAAGTATTTAATTAGGTTAAATTATAGTTGCTAATTCTTCTATAATCTCTTTCATATCAGATCTTGTATCCAATAACTATTCAAAATCATCTTCAATTTAAGATTATATACCATATTCAGATAATAATGTCAAATTTACTTTACTATTTTTAATACATCCATTTATAAGTTATTCAAAAGTCTTAGTAAATTTACTTTATAATTATATATCATTCATATTTCTTAAAGTTTTAATCATTTTAATCCAAAAATCAGTCATAAATTCACTTTGATTATTAGAATTTTCATGACAAAAAATCCATATCATATTTGATAAGAATGCTTCTAATTAAGTATTTAACAATATTTTGTAAATAAACTTTTCTCCTAGTTTTGAATATAATCTTATCAAATTATGAATTTCATCACTTAAATCTTCATCCAAAGCCTTTTTACATAATGAAAATGTTTTATAAATTTCATCAAAGATGATTTTTATTATTTATGGTTCTAATGTAGGTTATATTGCAATAGATTTTGGTATGATTCCAAAAAATTTACATATCACATCGACAGCTTTACTTTGCAATTCTTCAATAATGATAGAATCTAAAGCACCTTTAAATAAAGGAGTTTGAGTAGTTAATTGCATAAATTGTATAGCCTTTAATATTTACAGAAATATATACTTCATCTTCATTAATATTCTTTTTCATGAATTCTAACCATCTTTTATAAGTTCGCAATACATAGAACTTGATATTTTCATCAGTTGTGTTATTCCATCTTTGCTATAAAAATGAAATGATCTCCAACATTTATTTATTCTTTATATCTTATGATATATATTTTCTTTTGTCATCATCAATAATGATCTTTTTATTTTATATAAGTTCTTCTGGAAAGCTTTCTAAAATCTCAAATAAAAAATTTTGATGTAAACTATTGCTTTGACAATCAATTATTTGTGAAATCACTCTAATTTTAAATAGATTATATACTCTAAGATGGATTTAGTTTATGGAGTATAAGTGTACAAATATAAATAGATAAACATGAGTACACATTATATTCTAGTAGATTTTTAATTTTATACACTGTAATGGATAATGATTTATATGCAGTTTTAATAGATCTATTGAATCTCTTAGGGATTGAGGGAAACTATAATGTTAATTATATGAAAAATACTGAAGTCATAGAGGATTTTGGACTGTAGAATGCGTAACAATTAAAATACCAATGAAGAATCTGGATTGGATAATAAAATTTGTATGCAAACTCCCCAAGCCTCATTAGATTATGAGAATGTTCTCAAGAATGGATCAGCCTTACTAACTTAACCTTTGTTTAATGCCTGGATGGCCTAACACACATTTTCAATTGAAAAATCAGCCATTATTTAATTAATTAAATGATGGAATATGGTATAAAGGATATGAGTGAATTCATATTAAATAAATAAATAGCTAGCTGTAGTTGTATTCAATAGACAATAAAAACTAAGGACCAATAGCATTTTTATATATATATTCAACTAATTTGAATCGATTAGAGTAAACAATAATAGAATATAAACATATCCTTCAAAGATATATCATACCAAATAATTATTAATTGGGTAAAACTCAAAGCGATATAGTTTATAGTTTATGATATACTTGATTTAAAATTATCTTTCAGAGGAGATTACCATTCTTTTTGAAAATTATAAAATTTTAATTAAGAACTGCTTGATATGCTTCAATCAATACTCATTTAGAAGTTCTAGATGATCTTGAATCTTTAGAATAAATTTTAAGAGGTTCGTTATCTTTGGTAAATTCTTATAGCAAATAATCAAAAAGAAAAAATATGAAATAATCATTCTGAAAAAATTAGCGACTTTAAGTGAAACTTTATATAAGATCTGTCCTAAATAATTTCATTTAGATATTGAGTATTCTAAAAATCTTAAATTTGATGTTAAAACAAATATCTTGATTAGAAATATTTGTTCAATACTATTATGCAAGAAAATCAATTAAAAATTGCATAAATTTATGAATAATTGTTTAAGAATCAACTTAAAATGAATAGTAGTTCTTCTTGTTTATAAGAATTATAATTATTATTAATACAATTATAATATATAAAATATTAAGAAACTAAAGCTTCTTCTATTCAATATATTAATAAAAGTTCTAAAATACATATAAATTGATATACTAAACAAAATAATTTTAATAAATCAACAATCATGTCAAATCCATTATCAAAAAACATCGAAGTCTTCATTTATTATAATTGATTCAACTATATTTATTTAATTTAATCTATTTCAACTATTATAGTTTACAAATTATTTTATTATGAATTAAAATTATGAGAGTTATGATGAAAATTTCCTAATGATTCAAAAACTCGAAGAACGTAAAATTAAACAAATTTTTTGTGACAATCTTACTTTGTCCTCTCCTACATTTACTAACTCTTAGCGTAAATAAACAGATATTTAATACATTCATAAAGAAAGAGCTATTTTAGATATAAGATTAACAAATATTATATAACTTGATCTTTGTTAATTCCATTATATTGAAGTACCATTATTCGGTCATAAAAAACCTCTTGTTATTCGTATAATTATTAATTAATAGTAGATTTCTAATTCACTGACTAAGCAAAAATGAAATTTTACATTTCATGTCATACTATAACTCCAAACAGATTTAATAATGAAGAGTCTTTTGAAAGAAAACAAATACTTCGATATACAGAATAAGGTGAACATCTATCCTTCACATAACGTTGTTTATATCTAGCTATTTTTTCTTAATAAGCTACAACTATTTATGCGAAGGCTTCTTTTGGTATTAAACCATAATTACAATAAAAAATTGAAAATGAATCTAAATTAAGACCTTCAACTGGTTATCAATTTACTAGATCATCATAATTTTTCTTTACAAAAAAACCATCCAAAGATATGATATTACTTAACAAAAATATTGAATAATATTAACCTAATAAAATTAAACTATAACAGAGTTTAAGAAGAGTTCAATCCGCTAGAAAATTATCAGAAACTTTACATAAAAAAAAATAAATATTTGAAGAAAAAAAAGAAACCTTAAGAGAACGATTTGAGTTTTAAGAAAAGAAAAAAATAATTAAAGAAATTATACTATATAGAAATAATATTGATAACTTTTTAAAATTTCAATAAAAATTATGGTTATAGATTCTTTATTTTATTTAAATGGTTTCCATTATAAAAAAAAGATATTATGTAACATATTCAATTATTATTAGGATAATATTAAATTTCAATTTAAATAATCTATAAAAAAAAGAAGGCAATATAGAGTTCGATAAATATTATAAAGGAAGTTACAAAAATCTGGAAAAGACATATTTCAAAGAACATTATTTTAAGGACTTTTAATTTTTAAAATGTTGTCAAAAATAAAAGAAAAAGGAGCAAAAAGAAAAGCCAAAAGAATTGTCTATACTTTTATGCTTAGTTATGGATAAATTGGTGAAATATTCTAAAAGACTTATTAATTTAAAAGAAGAATGAGAAAAATTATAGAAGTGTATAGAAATTATAGAAAAAAAGTATAAGCATATGTCAATAGAATAATAATGTTATGGAATAAGTATTGGAATTCAATTTATATGGAAATAAAAAAGGAAGACCAAGAAAGTAAAATATTATGATTATTTTATAATTTTAGAAGTAAATGAAATAAAACTTTAAATGTAAAAAACTATAATTAATTATCATGTTGAAGAAGAAATAGTAAAATAACCATATCTTGATATGTATTTTCATATTTAATATTGTTAGAAAGGTTTAAAGTGTGATAGTGAATAATTATTATAAAGAAATAAAAAATTTATTTATAAGGAAATGGAGAGTACTGAAAATTAAAATAAAGTCATCAAAGTTTTAAACTTTGTTGGCTACTTAATCATTTGATAAGAAAAATGAATTATTATTATTTACTATTGTAGATTAAAGTGTTTTAAAATAATTAATCTATAAATATATGTAAGAAAGGGGGATGATATAAAGTTTATTATTAAAGAAAAATTGATTATATTATAAAAATAAATGTGATATCTTCATAATAATCATTCTAATTAAATTTTCTTTTTTTTAAGACAGCTGTTCTTTTTAACAAAAGCTCTTAAAACTCCAACTTTTTCATTTTTATGTTCATTAAAATTAAATCCAAATTTTCTACCTTTTTTTATTTATATTTAATAGTCATCCAAACTTTTTTTTGAAATATTAACCTTTTTTGCTGCTTCTTCTAGTGTAAATCGTTTATTTTCTCCATCAATTATGATACCCTTAATTAGATACTTATTTTTACATTGTAGTATTATCTCCATTTTGAAACTTTTTCGATGATATATCCAATCCTTCTTTCCTTAATTCTTCTACATTGTTTTTAATTCTCTTAATCTTTTTATAGTTTTATCTATTGATCATTGCAATTTTATTCTTTCAATCTATTTATCCTTTCATTCATTTCTTCAGACATAACAAAACTTATAAGAGAAATTGGTTAAAAGCTTTTGATTCTTATTTAATTATTTAATTGAATCTCTTCTAATGGTATTACATATGAATAATGAACAGGATCTATTCCACAATTTATATACATTTCACAATCATAACTATAATAAGATATTGTACGACCATCCAATTGAATTCCTAATTCTTTAATTTTGTTTGTCAATTTTAAAACATTAACTACATTTGACTAAATAATATCACCCAAATCAAATTAAGGAATATATTCTATATAACCTGATGAATTTTCTTTAGCATCTATCATTTCAATGTAGAGCTTAATCTAATTCTAGATATTAATTCATTACAACCATCTATTACATATCAATCTCACGACTACTAGTTGAATTTTCTTCACTGTTATTATCAGACATATATTTTGATTATATTTTTGTTAATTAAATATAAATACTATTTAAATAATTTTTAGAATTTTTTATAAAATAATTAAATTTATACTTTGTCTTAAAGAATTAGATTTAACTTTATAAATTTAGTCAATGATCTGTATAAACATGTTCATTTTCTGTTTCATCTTTAGGTACATACAAATTGATTTCAGGTGGATCAATATCCATTAATTATTATTCCTACAAATCCTATTTATATTATTTTTTAATCAATGCCTAAGCATTTAAAAACCATCTCTTATAATTAGCCTATTATTCTTGCCATTCTTAAATAGCTGGAAATAAATAAGATATGAGTTCTTTAGTAAAAGATTTTTTGATATTTTCTTAATTGCTTATTCGATGATATATTTTTAACTTTTTAGGATTTTGATTATCATCTCTATTGCTTTTCTGACTTTTCTCTGAATTTAATTCTACTGAATTATTCCTATTAGAATGCCGAGATTTTCTTTTTTCATTTATTTTTTTATCCTAATCAATATCAGCTAATAAATCATTCAAATTGATTATTGAACTTATACTTCTATCAAGAAAATATACTTCATTTTAATCATAATTAGAAGCATTGTTCTCTTTTAAATTGTCATTAGATTACTCAAAAGATTTTTAATCTTCTCTAATGTCTGAACTATAGAATGGATCATTCAAACTAAATGTTAAACTAATATTTGATCTTTATTATCTTTCAAATGATATATCAATTTGATCATGTATTGGAGATTCCATTTTCTTTAATTATTAAAATTAATATTTTTTTTATTGCTATTTTTTTTTCATCAGTTTTAATTTAAGTGATTTAGCCTCCAATTATAATTAAAATTAACTTTCTTATTGTAGATTATGTTTTGCAATCTTTCTCTTAATTTTTAAAACCAACTCAATCATTTATGAATACCTTATATAAATTAGATGATTAAGTAATTTTGCTTTTTCTTCAAAAGTATATTTTTACTTTTATAACTTTATACATTCAAATTCTTTTTAAATATCTCTTAAACTTTCCTGTCTATAATTTCTAAGTCGATGTTATATTCTATAAATCAAAAAATGTTGAAATACAAATCTTACTAACTTACTCCAAAACATAAAAAACTTGAAAAAACAATTATCAAAAATATGATCACTAATTTCTTTTTGAATTTCAATTGGCATTTATGGAAATATATTAAATATTAATTATAATGCTTTACTTATGGATGAAGCATGTTAACCATCAAAAATCATAAAGAGTCCCTTCATTAAAAATTAATAATTAAAATCTGTTGGAATTTTCTTATTTTATTTTTTGATAATATCAAACCAATCATTAATCATATCAAGAGTATAAAAAACTGCAATTCCATCATATAATTTAGTTTTATGGAAAATTACAATAACTAAATAATTTAACATATTTTCATTCTCTAAAATACAAGATGAAGCCTACTTTATAGTTTCTGGATAAGGATATTAATTTGAATGCTTAATTTCCAATAACAAATATTTAACCAAAATCAAATATCCTGGAAATCCTGACCATGTTAAACTCATATCATAAGGATGTTTTGCTTTTTTATAATGATTTAACATTAATTAAAACCATTTTAAAAATACTCTACTTGTAAGAATGATATTTTTCCAATCAATAGAATTAAGTATACCTTCTAATTACTTTTTATGTTCCTAATATCTTGGATCACTTTACAAATAATCATAAAAATTCTTATCCCATTCAGCAGAAAAAGTGTTATCAACACAATCTATTCCAAAATCTTTTTCAAATTCCTCCTAAAGAGAACGATTATCTTGTTTCAAGATTTCAATTACTAAATTTTAAAATTATGGTATTCTGAAAAAAGCAATAACCAAAAATGTATTCACAAACAATTCTTCTTTATCATTCTATCCTTATTAATTTAATTTAAATGCAACTTTCTCAAAGGTTTAATGTAAGAAATTCTAATAATGCAATCCTATCCTAATTTTTTAATTTAATTGTTATATTAATTTTTTATTTTTAGAAACATAATTTATATCATCTTTTAATTAATATGCTTCTTTAAGATCTTTATCAAAACCTAAATAACTGATGAAGAATTCGTCTTTATTAAGTAATGTAATAAGCACATCATAATATTGATGTCTTAAATCTTCATCTATTAAATCAGCACTTTCCAATAGATTCTTCGTGAGATCAACAAAAACTAATTAAGCAGAAATCATTTCTTCAAGATTTTCATATAATTCCTAATTTTTAATTAAGGAACTTAATTTATCAATAATATGATTAATTGCTTTATTTATTTTAACTCTTTCTCTATGTTAAAGATTCTTTTGATTAAGTTTACCAGCTAATTCATCTATTTCATTATTTATTTATATAATTTAATTGATATTTGGACATTATGGTCCAGAATATTTATCTTTTTTAATGTAAAGTAATGAAGATCTTTAAATTCCTTCTTCAGTTCTAAATCCTCCTAACATTTATCTAATAAAAGTGTCTTTAGTAATGATAAATTCTGCTTTAACTCTTCCAACACATTAACCATGAATCCATAACTTATCAGTAAATCTAACTTCTTAGAGTGAGATTCTATCTAATTCAGCTAAAACATTAACATTTTAACTAAAAAATTTATTTAGAGAAATTATAGAATTACCAATTTTTCTAACATTAACATTATCAGACTTTTCATTTGGTTTTGAACTACCCCATAAAATAAATTCAAATGAAGAACTTGAAAATTCATCTACATAAATATCAAAAGATATGATTGGATTATTTTCTTGTACTTTAAATTCCCATGAAATATCTTTTTTTGTAATTAAACCCATAGTTGAATAAGGTCTTCTAGAGTTTAAAGATTTATTAGTTTAGCATTGATTTGTTGATAAATGTATCATAGTGTTGAGTTGATTGTTAGATTTAGACTTTTTTAAGATTAAATCTTAATCATTTTTAAGAGCATTCTTTTTCAAATAACAACTTTTAAGATCCTATTAAATATCTTCTTCAATATATGAATCAAAGATGTCTCTCACTAATTAAAATTCATCTGATTCGCTTCTTAATTTTTCTTTAGAATCAATATATCCATATTATTTAAGTGATTATTAACGATATAAATAATGATTTAAATAATTAGGGGAGAAATCACTGTAGTAATCCATTTGATGAGACTTGCTTATAAATATAAATTGATACTTTAATTTTTAATTAAAAATTGTATACTTACTCCATTAATTAATCTTTAAGTTCACATATAACTTATTTACTTTGAATTTTTAATGTTGTCATTTAAACCATTCTTAAATCAAATGTAATTCTGGATGAATTTGCTTTAGTAGATTCAAGAAATAAATCATAATGTATAGGACCATTTGCAACCTCCCACATATTTTATACTACATAAGCAAAACATTTATTTTTTTCAACACAATATACACTCTGAATAAATAAGAGTAGAATACAATTTTGAAGAATTCTTATTTTAATGTTTCCAAATCACTTTCATGAAATGATCTAAATGTTTATCTCCAATGTGGGTTAGGATTATTTTATGATATTTAAGTTTAGAAGCATTCTTAATTTGCAATTGAAAAATGAACTTTAGCCTTTTTAACAGGTATATTTTTGATTTTAATATTTGAGAAAATGATTTTGAATTTAATCAATGGTTTTAAAGAAGCTATTTCATTTTTACCATCCTATTTCTATTTCTTTAATCCACAACCCATATTTTATATATAAATAATTAATAAATATTAATATATATTGAATAATTCAATCTGACAATTCATCCGCATATGAGATTGCCTATTTTTTTGATTTGTTATTTCTTAATAAATCTTTAAATACATCTCCTAACATCAATTAATTATATGGAGCATTCTATAATTCAACTCCAAATTCACTTTAATCATCTCCAATTCTTTCTAGATGTAAATTGTGATCTTGTCTTCCCAATTTATTTTATTTTTAACAAAAACCATATATAACTACAAGAATTACAATAAAAATTAAGAATAACAATAATGATAATATTGCATAAAACCATGCCATATTATTAATTTAAATATCTTCTTCTGTCCAATAAATTTCAAATTATACCTAACAATTTGAATAAGAATTATAAGCAGTAATATTTAAAAATATAGAATGATCCTAGGATAATCTAATATTATTCATACTTTATCATCATTAACTTAAGCAATAGGATAATACAAAAAGTATCCATTGTCAAAATATAATATTAGATCAATCAAAAAAAAAGTACTATTTGTAATCAATAGATGTGACTTTGATGTTTTCTTTACCTTATCTTTGATTTGATACAATTATATTTTTTAAAAATGTAATTCTTCTGGATTGACTAAGTAAGGTTCCAAGATTTCTACTGGCCTTGAATAATTAAGAGTGTAGTTTCCTAAAATTTATTATATTAAAATTATACTAATGAAAAGTGAAGTATATATTATATTAGTATTTAATTCATTGAGAAGATAAGACATTTCAACTTAAATTGATTGATATTCAAATTAATTTGATAGGCATTGGCTAATCAAATAAAATATGGAATCATTTTAATATTAAAGTTCTATCTAAGGACGAGATAAAAAGTTATGATGACATAACATATATTAATAAAAAGTGTATTATAATTTGGCTTCGAATGTTGTAACATTGAAAATAATCTCATAAATTTAATTATTATTTCCAACCATCAAAGTTTGAACCATATTATCATTATTCACTATATGAGGTTGAAAATGATTCAGTGTTTGAATAAATACTGCCTTTTCAAATCTTACATACTCTTCCTATTTTAGAAAAATCAGATTTTGACCAGAACCATTTATTGGAAAGCCATCTGTTAAATTTATAACCTAAATAAATATATTTTCAGGTTGCAAGATAATTAGGTACAAATATTAAATAGACTAATATTCAATTATTGATAGAGCAAAATCTTCTGCATATTGAAATGGTTATGAATTATTTTGATTTGGATAGGAACTATTCTAAATAAATGTTATAGTCTAATTATCTGTTAAAACTATTTAGTATATTCCAAAATAACTATTTATTTATTAATATTCAGTCTTAACCATTTAATAAACTGAATGATTATAAACAAAGGGTTATAAATCACTAAAAAAACAATAACAAAACTATTTGTCATTAGTAACAATTTTTTTTATTATCACTGAATTATTTCTTTAAACATAGGAATACTCTAAATATATAAATTATTAGGTATTTTCTCTATTTATGAAGGATATCCGACCACTTAATTTATAAAAGTATTTTAATTGGCATACTATAATCAATGCATTTACACCATTCAATTACATTTAACAGTACAAATTCTAATCTATTTATTTTAATTAGACTATTTAAATTAATCTAATTGAACAGAGTCCTAGAAAATCATTCGAAAAGTTTTAAGTATAATTAGTTTAAGTACATGATATGTTTATATCTGGAATTGATTTCTTTTGATAAAATAAAACATGAAAATCTGTCAATACAATTATTAAATCAGCATATTAAGCAACTATAAATAACTTAAATTATTTACTATGTTCTATTTGCTGATTGTACAATCCTATATATATTTCATCACCCAAATCTATTATTTATGTTATTTCTCCATATAATTAAACCTCTATCATATAATTCCCTAAGTATTTATTCATCTGTAAATATGGAGATGGAATTACTGATATATTTACTTCATTAGAATGATTATAATATACAATAGGCCCATTAAAATAAGATTACTATTAAATTTATTATTATATTTACATCAACTAAAAAAAGATATTAATAAAATCCTCCAGTCGTTGTCAATTTATCAGAATTAATCTTCACTTTGTAAGGTGATGAATTATTATATGCAAACGATATCTAAGTGCTTGAAAAATTATAAACTAAAGTGTAATTTCTAGCATTATTTATATAACTATTACCTATACAGAGTTTTAGACCTTTCTGGTTAAAATACTCCAATCATCAATACAAATGGTTAATCATTGTAAAATGGAATAAATTACTTTTATAGATGAAATATAAATTCAACCTTCTAATTTAAATAATAGATTTCGAACTTCTTCTCTGTTATAATCAAAGTCAAACTAATAGATGATCCAACTACAAAAGAATCCATTAAATTACTTATTGGATATGTTATCTAATATTAAAACAAAACCATATACTATTAATTCGTTTTTCTTCTTTTCAATCTCAATCTATTCCACTAATGATCTAGCTGTATAGTCATCCAAATTATAAACAAAATAGTATTAAAAATAATCATTATAAACATTTTTTTTCATTACTGGAACATATAAAATTAAACCAGAAATTAGAATTTTTGTTTTATTACTTAAAATAGTACCATAATGTGGTAATCTTCTCCAAAAATTAATTTAATTTATATTTCTTATTATGTATTACAATATAATCGGAGTAAAGTTTCCATTGTAATTTTACTAACACCAAACAATTAAATATTGTTATGCTAATTTTGATTGAAAATATTTTGTAATTTCAAACCCTAAAAAATCGTTATTCTAACATTCTTCTATATCAACAACAATATTTGTTAAAGTAGATGTAAAGTTATACAATTTAACATCCCTTGTTGAATTTATGGGTCCAGGAGTATAAACAATAATTTTTGAATTCTAAAACAATATAAATAAGGTTTATTAATTAATATATGTGTATCTAAATGATACTATCATATTTTCAGTCTCTAAAACATTATAAAGTATTGCTTCAAATTATTTAAATTCTGAAAAGAAATCATTTAACTAAAATTTTAATTATAATTTACAAAAATCTCTAAAAAATAGAAATACAATTAAGTTAAGCTTGAATCAAACAGAATTGTAAAATAGAACGCTATTCTATCATTTTTTATTGGTCCTTAAAGAATATAAATTTACACAATTGAGTCATTGTTGTTATTAGTATTCTTAATATTTTGACATTTTGTATAATCTTAAAATGATTTCATTCTTGAACAGACAACTATACTATGATTATCTTTTAAATAAATACTTACATTGAATCTTAATATTACACAGCTATGTCATAATATTCAAATTATTTGAAATAATCTACTTGAGTAAGAAATTTGCTTAAATCTCTGTAGTTCACTTCAGTACATTCCTAAATTTCAATATTTATTGGAAACTGCTTTTCAAAATTAGGCTAAAAAAATAGATAGGAGTATAATTATTACATATTCTTTTGCATTTATGATACAAGTTTTATTAAAAATTATGGCTTAGTTAGAATGTGAGCTATTCTAAGATATATTATTAGACTAATAGGTAAGCAGAATCTCAACAATTCCAAAAATATTTGAAGTGATGAGGATGTTTTTATTCACAGCACTCAACACATTAAATACTTATTGTATTTTGTTTTAATTATTTAAATTGATGAATTGATTTTACTTTATAATAGCTTTGTGATTTTAGTAATAAGGATAAAACCTGCTAATATTGTAATTAGGAACATAATTAAAGTTTAAAAAGGGTCCCATAATCTACAGAAAGTATATAAAAGAAAATACCCCTTCAAATAAATCTATTGAATTTATAATTGCTTGAAATACAAATAAATCTTTGCTAATTGGACATTAAGCTAAATTTTATTATTCTTTCTCATTAAGTTTATGTCTTTGGGCAATCAATTGAAAGCTACTATCTTCTAATTTGATAAAACATAAAATTATGTATCTTGAGAAAGTTAATTTATTGTAATTTTAAGTATTATTGAATTAATCATATGCAAAATATCCACCTGAGATATTGAAAGAGATCTAAATGATAATAAAAATGATTACAATAATAGGTGCAATTTGTTGATTGTAAGATTAGGATATATTTTGCTAACCCAACTAATAAGATACATTCATCTATCTAAATATATAAAGATAATAATTTTACTTCTGAAATAATGTAATAACGTTGAGTTACTAAGTTAAGAAATTATATAATAAAAGGAAATTTCCAAAGTCTAAAAAATTTAAACTCTAAAAAAAACTCTGAAATTAATTGAAAGTGTTGGATTGATAATAAACAGTATTATATTCAGCGTTCAAGTAGAAAATTTTCAATATATTTTTAGTATCTTCAGATGGCTATATCGAACAGTAAATGTTGGGTTTTGAAAAGAAAGGAGACATTTATTGAGCCTAAGGAGAATTAGTCATAATAACAGCTAAATATTGACAAGTGATTGACACATCAACCAATAAATAACCTGGCTCAAAAATCTATTTATAACTTAAAGTAAAATAGTTTTCAGATTCATATGATCTTTCCAAATAAATAACTAAAAGTGCAATATTAGTGCCAGTCACTAAAACTAATTCATCATTCATATTTTACACTATCCTAATTTAATTAGGCTGATAGACTATAAAATATCAATTTAAATACGCTCAATTATTGTACTGTTGCAATTTATGTTATAATTAGATTCAAACATTTCTTAAATGTTACATTTACAGATTGAAGGAGATGATTAAAATAAAAAACCAACATTCCAAGTAGTATTATCATATCCATTAATCATTGAGTTTACAAATATCTATTCAATCATAGAATCATTTTCCATCTTGCAAGAGTTTAAATCTGTTATATTTGATTTATAGGCCTTCAATTCCCATGTTTAATTTTTTTTAACTTCCTTTGAATGATAAATTATTAAAAATTCATTAGTCTTGGATAATTAATTAAAAAGACTTGGACAATACTAAATCAATTCAAATTTTATTTCATTAATTGCATCAAGGATATTTACATTAATAGTTTTTCTAAATTCACATCTTTAAATGAAATTCTCATTTTCTTCATCTTTATAAGTATAATAATAATAAGTGTTAAAAGTAAAATTTACTATAATCAACGATTATTCATCAAATACTAAATCAAATATAAGAAAGGTAGCATTATTATTAACATCGCAATCCAATCCAAATTGATTATCTTTTCTTATTTAAAATATGGAATAACAAGAAATATTTAAAAAAGTTTCATCTAAATCTTATAAATCTTTATGCACTCCATTTTAGACTTAAACTATATCATTATCACTTTAATTATAAAATAAAAGATCTAATGCTGTTAAACTAAGATAGAAACGAACAGGTTAATATAAAGGACTCCATTCATCAATTGGACAAAATGATGACCTAAGATGCAACAATGTCTTACGCTAAAGTTTCATATGTATTCTCTATGAAAGGAGTCATTTAAAAGGTCAAATTTTAGTTTGTAGAATTTAAATTACTAAAGCTAGTGTTTTCTAATACATCTTCTGGGTCAAATAAATCTATTGTATATGATTCATAAAAAGGAGCTATTACGAAAACTGGCGAATTTTAATCAAAACTAGCATTCATTCAAAAGCATTACAAATCAGTCAATACAACTTTGCTCTCATTTCTATTCACACCTTAAGTGCCTATTATAAAATTTAAGAAAATTAGAATAAACATAATATATAATTTAATAATTCTTAACTTTAATTCATATTTTAATTAACGATTTTTCTATAAAGTCTAACATTTAACATCAATTATATTTCAAATCTATATTTTTATTAACGTAAGCACTCATATATATTTATTAAATTATATTTATTTAAATATTAACAAATGTTAAATTGAAATCTTTACATTTGTGTAGAATGAGATGATTTAAAGTTTTATATAATATTATGAATATAAATTAAAATAAAATAACTTAAAAAAATTAAAAATCTGGTTCTATCATCTCTTCTAATTTATTAGATATTAAATATATTTGTTCAAGAATTATTAGACTGTCATTTCCAAGTGATTTAAATCCAGATAATAATAATTAAATAGATGATGAATGCTTAGCAAATTTTTATCTAAAGATTACATAATATTCTCAGAAATGACAAAATAACAATAATCAGTTTTATAATTTGAGTAAGATCTAATGAAATCACTCTAAATTCAAAGGAAAAATTTACACATTTGTAATTTTGAAGAATTTTATTATTTTAGATGGGAAGAAAAGTCTACACCTATTTTAAGATATTTATTTATGTGAAAATAATCTTTAATATTAAGATACAGAAAGCCAGAGATTTAATGTTAATTAATTAGAATTAAATTAGGAAATCCATTTTTGGTTATTGGAGACATAATGATTAAATTTAATCAGAATAGTATTATAAATACAATAATGAGGACATTTTGAGATAGAACCTAAGTTTTGAATTTCTTTTAAAACTAACTTAAAAATGATAAGTGAAAATAAAATTTCTATATTAAAGCAAATTGATTTTTATAAATGAATACTTGAATCCTTCCAAACTATAAAAAGATAATAGATTTATTGATGATTTGAAAAAAGAAATATAATTTAAAGAATTTTGTTAATGCATAAAATGAAATATAATTTAATTAAAGGTGTAAAAGTTGTTCTAAAATGTCCAAACAACTTTGCTCTGATTGGGAATAAACTTAAACGATTATATAAGCACACTGTTGAAGAGTCTTAGATCTTGTGATTTGGAGATGCATCATTTGACAATTTCAATGATATTAAATATCAAACATGGAAAATATATTTGATCCATTTTCAATTTAAGGAAGACATGCTAAATCTAATGTTACCAAAGATATTGATGATGATTTTTAAATAAATATATATAGATATCATTATCAGAGACAATAGTGTTTATTAATCAAGGGAAAATCATAATTACCCAATAGACATCATTTATTAAATAAAAATTATATTTAATAATTAATTCAGATTTCAAACTCTTACTTTAAATTCTAAAAATAATCCTTTAAAACTATGAATTTATTAAATTGTTTTTAAATATATTCGTCATCCTTTATTTATTCGCATTACTTTATCTATTGTAGTGTATGAGCATTATTTTATAATTGTAACTTTGTTTTTACTATAAGATCTGTTGCTTTTGCTTCATTTCTTTGATCATAATCTTCTTATTCTCTTATCTAGAGATTATAAAATTAATTACTAATATTATATTTTCTAAGTATTAATTTACACGTTTAAGCTATAAATTTTACTTTATTAGTATTAAAATTGAATTATAAAATTAATTCTCTCTTAGTTTTATATTCCATTAAATAATTTATTATTTTATTTCATTAAAACCATATTTAAATTAAGAAATTTCCTCTTAATAAACCTAACTTATAGAAAAATTCTCAATTTAAAATTTATCAACTTCTTCTAAAAGTTAAAATATTTAATCATATAATTTTTTGCTTTTTATTATTTTCTTAGATTTTGAATTTGTGTTTAATAAATATTTTATGGTGAAAATATATTAAAAATATGCTAACTTTATGATTAATTATTTCCATCTTTTAATTTATTCAATTTTATGGTCAAATATTTTACTTAATTCTTAACCATCTTTTAATTCTTTTGTTTTATACATTTATTCTTTAAGTTTTTCAATTTTTTCATCAAACAGTTACCCAAAAGATTCTTGAATAGGAGGTTTTTTGAAATTTTTCATACTTTCTAAATCTTCTTAAAAATAATGAAATCCTTCCTTATTAATAAATTTAAATGATTCTAAATAAATACGAAATGTTTCAAAGATTTTATTCTATTTTTCAATAATATGAATTTTCTTCTTAACTCTATAATAATAAGGTTCCTAAAATCATAATTCTGCATACTTAGATTCGCATTCTTAAGAATCTGTAGAAACATTCTTTAATTTTAAAATAATCATCTACTTTAGTTTATAATAAGTTCGAGTGATTTTCAAAGAATTAATCAATCTTATTAATATTATCTTCTTTTAAATCATTTAATCCAAATTTTAAGACAGCATCTAAATCTTATCCATATTTTCTAATAGTAAGAACTAAGGTTTTATAATCTTTGGATAATTCTAGATATCCAGATATCATATATTTTTGATCTATTATTTCTGGATGATTCATTTTGAATTTTCTCATTTTTTCTTCCATTTTAAGAAATGATTATTGCATTGAAGATGTACTAGAAATAGATGAAACAGATCTTTTTGTTTTTAATGATATTTGATTTTTCTTAATTTATTATTAATAGGCAATCCGATGATATCCGTTATCTTTAGTTTATAATTTTAAACTTCTTTAAGAATTCTGACAAGTGCTTAATGTATTTTATCTAATTTTATAAGAATTCAATTAAGTTTAAGAGTAATTTCTATTTGGCATTTTAGATTCTGAATTTATATTTGGAATATTGAAATCTTAAATAGTTGATCTATTTAAATTTAACAATTCTAATGAATCCATACATTAATTCATTATTATTATAATTATAATTATTATGATTATGAAACATTATCAATTTTCTATGATGGAACATATACAAGTTCATAATATTCTTAAAAGTATTTTTCATCATCATTTTCATCATTATCTTCCACTACTTCTTCTACTACAACTTTTTCAGCTGGATAATTTCTTCTCATGTCTTTTCTTCCTCTATAAAAATTAGCCATTTATTCTTCCTTTTTTCTTCTTCTTTCAATTATTTGTTTTTTCTTTTCTTCATCTTTTTAATTTGTTTATCTTTATTCTCTAAAATGAAATTAAAAATAATTTACTTTTTTTTTAAATTAATCTTCTTTTCTGCATCTAAATAATCTTATTTTGATTTCATAAGAAATTATAATTTATATTCTGATAGTTCTAATACTATTTTTTCAAGTTACTAATTAGTAATTATATTATATTACATTCAAAGTTAATTTAAGCATTTTTGAATCAATTCCTAATTTTTTAATTAAAGGATCTTATTCTTTTTTAGAAACATCTGAATAAATTTCTATAATTCTTTTTCCAATTCTATCCATATCAAGATTTTCACCTTCTGCAAATTCTAATTTATTTTAATCAACCTTTTCTTATTTTTATAATTCTTATTGATATTATTAATGCATTATATATTGCTTTTCCAATATTTTAAATCTTTATTCATTTTCTTTTTGATGTATTGTCAATATCTACTTTAAATGTTCAGCCTCTCTTTTTTTTTATTCAATTTCCTCTTCTGCATCCCTTTGATTTTACATATTTCTTAAATTACCCTCCTCAATAGCATCTAATATCTCTATTACAATATCAGCCATTTTATTTTGTTTATATTCAAATTATAATTATTCTATTTATTCTTTTGATCTAATTTCAGATTATAAAACATTAACTCCTGTTAAAAATAATGCTTTTTTTGAACTTGGTGTTGTTTATGGTAAAATTATGTCTTTTTCAATCTCTGAAAATTTAGTTCTAAAATGTTACTAAATAATGTATCAATATTACTTTAATTTTCTCTAAAAATTATCTATATTTATCTAATTTATCATATTCATCTTAAAGTTTACTTTTCTATAATTTAAGTCTATCAATTTATGCTAAAATTCTAGCTACTTCAACTTTAACTTCTTCTTTTCTTCTTACTTCTTTATCAGCTAAAATTGCAGCTTAATCTGCTTAAGATTTAACTTCACTCATAAATCTTTTTACTAATTCACAATCATTTTTAAAATACAATTTTCTTGCTCTCAAAGATTCCTATTCATTTTTAATAAAATCTTCAAGTCGATTAGTTTCCTCTTTTTTTGTTAAAATATTTAGATTAGTTAAACAAATTTCTCTTTTCTTTTCAACAAAATCTTAAAGAGTTTCTTTTTTCTCACCTAAAATACTATTTATTTTATAAGCTTTTTATAAAGAATCTTAATAATTTTTTTCAAGCATTCTTGGATTAAATTGTTTTAAATGACATGTAATAGGATCTGGTTTTACATTAAAACTTTTTGATTTAAAATCCTAAGAAAATACAAGATCTCTTTCTACTGCCAATTTTTCAGCTTAAGCTAAATTAAATAAATTTACTCTACTCTTCTAATTTTCTCAATAATCCATATCTACTAGCTGATTTACCAATATAGAGTTAAGTTAATCTTGTTTATTATTTTTAATCATCCTCCTCTTCAATAGCATTTCTATCATATTCCAAAGAATTGGTAAACTTTTTTGGATCTCTTTCAAACTAAAATGGATTATCAATCATTAAATATATAAAAGTATATAAATTTATATAATCATATTTTTATTTATTGAAATCTTCTTCTACATTCATTATCTTTTCTCTTTTACTAATATTAAACTCACAATATTTTAAACATTTCCATATTTCTAATTCAAAATTAAAACTTCTTGTTCTTCTCACATGTCCATATTTATATTTCTAAATTCAGAATCTAATAAATAACACCATCTTTTTTCTTATTTAAATTTCAGTTCTATTCTTGATAAACTTATACAATTTATTCCATTATCCAACACCTAAAAAAGTCTACCAAAATTATTAATTTCAAATCTTTTATCTTTTTATAGTTTTACTTTAAAATTTTAACCATCTTTCTCTTAATTGAATCGATGTTTTTTTAGTTTTTAATTTAACTATATATGATGCCAATTAATGACAAAATTCTATATATTTCTATTTCTTCTTTACTATATTAATCACTTTTATATATAGTTAATAATTAAGTAACATAAATTGGTAATAATGACCATTCAATTTCATATCTATCCTTTCTTTAAAAATTAACTATGATTCTTTTTTTTTATTATTCTTTCCAAATTTAAATAAACTTAATATTTTTCTTTAAAATTAATCTCTTCTTATTATTTTGGAATTTTAGGAAGAATATATTCTAATTTTTAATCTGTAATTTTTCTTTGTTATTTTCTCTTTAGATAGCAATTATATTTGGTAATCTTAGTATCTATTAAATAATTTGACGCATGTTCTAATTTCATTATCATTCTATTAAAGATTTTAATAATCGACTTTTAAATCCTCTTATATTAAATATATGATCATCTACTAGAAATTAATTATCCTACTCTTAAAAATCCATAATATAATTTTAATATTTTTCTTATTTTATAAATCATTCTTTCTACTACTTTTTTTTTTTAGTTTTTTTCTTTTTATCATTCTTTTCAGGATTATCAATTCTTTTTCTCCACCCTGGGGAAATGTATTCAGTCCATGATTTTTTCATAACATAACCTTTACATACTCTATATTCATCCTTAATGGAATTATTTAACAAACAAAAATATTCTAGAGCCTACAAATATTAAATATTTAATACATCATCAAACGCTAATCCAGTACCTGAATTCTAATTGAAATCGAATTTCTTTAATAATTCAGGTTCATTAAATAATCTCTCTGTTATTCCATGTAAATCTTCTGGATACATTTTTGTTACTCCATACTCAGTAAGAAAATCAAATACAATATCCCATTTCAAAATAGCACCTTCTCCAATATAATTATATTTATCTAAATCTAAACGATATTAATAATAATTTAAAGGAATCATAGTTTTTGCATCAACAATAAACTTTCTAAAACTTGGTAATTTATTATTATATGTTGTTAATGAAGAGCTAATGTAAGCAATATTCATTGGTTTTCCATTTTAACCTTTATATAAATTAAAGAATTCTCCATGAGCATGTCCATATATTTATGCTCTAACATTATAAGAATATCTTTCAATTAAGGCATTAAATCTTCTAGCCCAAGGAACTAAACATTCTTAAGTATAAATATGAGCCATAAAATAAACAGCTTAATCTTTTAATTCAGATTTTTTCAATTCTTATTCAGCCCATTCTAAAAATCCTGATGGATCAGTTGGATCTTTGAGAAGGTACCAATTGTCAGGATTACAAACTTAAGAATCATAAGCAATAACTTTAAAATTATCAAATTCTAATGCATAAAACCCATTTTCTCTAAAAAATTATGCAGTTTCATCTCCAAGCCATTCTTTCCACATTTTAGAAAATTCAACTCTTAAACCACTATCCTTATCAGTCATATAATCATATTGATCAACAGGAAACATTTCATGATTACCAACTTAAGGTATTATTGTTACACCCAAATTAGCTTTTTTAAAAATTTCTGTAATTCTTCTAGAATTTTAAAAATTATATTCTCTTCCTTATTTCCAAACATCATGTGGAGCATTATCTCCAGTCCAAAATAAAAATGTTTTTTTATTTGGATTAATAACATCTGTTTTTAAGAAATTTACAAATTATTCAAATGTTCTTTCTGGTAAATCACAATTTCTATCACTTCCCCAATATCCAGCTTTTTTACGATTGTAACTTTTTTCTTCAAGTCCTTCTCTACAACATACTGGTTCATCACAATTTTATGTAGTTCCTTCTTTATATAACAAATCTGTATGAATATCACTAACATGTATAATTTCAATTGTATCAGTTCCATCTATTTCTGGCCATCTCGTATTTTATGGTTTATCTTTTAAAATATTAGAAATATAATCTTCAAGTTTTAATTCTTCATAAACTTTTGGACACCATCTAATTAAAGGACAAATGAAATCTTCATCTAAGTATCTAGTTTGAATTCCTTCAAATATTACAGGTGTCATTTCATGAATTGCACCTTTACATACTGAATGCTTTTCTATTTTAGCATAAGCACAGATTCCTTCTGCAACAAGTTCCAAAAACCAAACAATTGACTTATCCCAAAAATTTTCAACCTTTTAGATTGTATGGACAAACTTATGACATTATTTACAAAAGAATTTCTCTTAATTTGATAAACTAGAACTAAAGCATACTCCAAAGAGTATCAACAATACTATGTATTTATTCATTATATTTATTTATATAACGTCACAAATATCATATGACATATTATAATCAATAACAAAATAAACAAACCTGAGTTCCTCAATTGATTATCATCATCAGAAGTTTAGTTAAATAACTCATAATTATATAATCCATAAATCCTCTCTTTTTTATTTATTTAGAATATATTCAATAATGCATGAAAATATAGCCAAAAATTGACAAGAGATAAATAGAAGAAATGATTTCATAAAATATTCAAAATTATAAACCATATTTGAAACAATAACCAAAAAATTTACATAATTTTTGAATAATAAATTGACAAAATTTATATATATATATATATATGAAAACCATAAATTAAGTAATATAAATTAGGAAGAGGCTTTTAAATTATTATATTCGTAATGGGTTTAAAATGAATTCAACATTTTCAAATGAATAAAATTGATATTCAAAATAGTATCATGAATATGATGTAATTATTCATTATTTTTATTTATATAATTACGTCATTTATATCATTATTTAATTTCTTTAATTTTCTTTGTTAACTCTGGGACTACTTTAAACAAATCATCAACAATGGTGTAATCAGCAACACTAACAATAGGTGCCTCTGAATCTATAATAATAATAGATATATGTATTTGAAATACCTTTATTGATAGCTACAATAACTTTAGAATCTTTCATTCCTGCTAAATGTTAAATAGCCCCTGAAATTCCTACAGCAATATACAATTCAGGTGCAACAACTTTTCCTGTTTATCCAACTTATTAATCATTAGCAGCATATCCTGCGTCAACAGCAGCCCTAGAAGCACCAATTGCTGTGTTACCCAAAACATCTGCTAAATCATCTAATATTTTAAAGTTTTCTTTGCTTCCTAATCCTCTACCTCCAGAAACAATCTACTATGATAAATAAGATATACAAATTTAGCGGTAGTCAATTCAGGCTTATCACTTTATACTAATTCATCAGAAACATGTTCAATCAATTATTTAGTATTTTCTACTTTTACTTATACAATATTTGATACTTTTTCTCCTACTTATTGAATCTAATAAAATATTATTATTATATACTTCTTCAAAATTAGTAGGTCTAAATGAAATGAATTTCACTTTATCATTTGATTTTACTTATGCAATTGCATTTCCTGCATAAACAGGTCTTAGAAA
>CAJJDN010000050.1:73940-368868 GCA_905182985.1 Paramecium sonneborni
ATAACTCATAATTATATAATCCATAAATCCTCTCTTTTTTATTTATTTAGAATATATTCAATAATGCATGAAAATATAGCCAAAAATTGACAAGAGATAAATAGAAGAAATGATTTCATAAAATATTCAAAATTATAAACCATATTTGAAACAATAACCAAAAAATTTACATAATTTTTGAATAATAAATTGACAAAATTTATATATATATATATATATGAAAACCATAAATTAAGTAATATAAATTAGGAAGAGGCTTTTAAATTATTATATTCGTAATGGGTTTAAAATGAATTCAACATTTTCAAATGAATAAAATTGATATTCAAAATAGTATCATGAATATGATGTAATTATTCATTATTTTTATTTATATAATTACGTCATTTATATCATTATTTAATTTCTTTAATTTTCTTTGTTAACTCTGGGACTACTTTAAACAAATCATCAACAATGGTGTAATCAGCAACACTAACAATAGGTGCCTCTGAATCTATAATAATAATAGATATATGTATTTGAAATACCTTTATTGATAGCTACAATAACTTTAGAATCTTTCATTCCTGCTAAATGTTAAATAGCCCCTGAAATTCCTACAGCAATATACAATTCAGGTGCAACAACTTTTCCTGTTTATCCAACTTATTAATCATTAGCAGCATATCCTGCGTCAACAGCAGCCCTAGAAGCACCAATTGCTGTGTTACCCAAAACATCTGCTAAATCATCTAATATTTTAAAGTTTTCTTTGCTTCCTAATCCTCTACCTCCAGAAACAATCTACTATGATAAATAAGATATACAAATTTAGCGGTAGTCAATTCAGGCTTATCACTTTATACTAATTCATCAGAAACATGTTCAATCAATTATTTAGTATTTTCTACTTTTACTTATACAATATTTGATACTTTTTCTCCTACTTATTGAATCTAATAAAATATTATTATTATATACTTCTTCAAAATTAGTAGGTCTAAATGAAATGAATTTCACTTTATCATTTGATTTTACTTATGCAATTGCATTTCCTGCATAAACAGGTCTTAGAAATACATCATTATTTATAGCTATTACATCTGTTATAGGTTAGGCTGCATATTTAACAGCTACTCTAGGTAAAAAGTCTTTCGCTAATGTAGATGTGCTTGTGACAAAATTAGTAAATCCATGTTAATCAATCAATTATTTAACCAAATTTCCTAATAAATCAGCTTATGGTGCTTTAAATGAATCATGTTAAGCTACAAGTACTTAATGAACAACATTATTTGGAATTGTTGATTTTATTTAATCAACTACAGAACTTGCATCATTACTAGTTACTAATAAAGAGATCTATTAATTCAATTATTTTGCAGCATTTAAGATTTTAAGTGTTGATTTAGATAACTTTCCACTTGAATGATCAGCAAACACAAGAGTTGAAAATTTTCCACAATTTCTTAAATGATTCATCATTATATTAATTATGTATTAATTATTTTAATGTATTTCTATTTTTTAATATTTACATATTTTATCTATTTTAGCATTCAATATTAACAATATATCTATAAGATTTATTATTTTAAGTATTATTCCATAATAATTAAATTATCTGGCTCAATCATAAAATTTGTGATAAAAATTGATATTTAATATTATAAAATAAACTACTTTATTATTTAAAATAATGAGTAAACATCCTGTATAGAATTATTAAATTTTAAAGGTTATTGGCTAGGTATTTAAAACTCTTAAATATTTTCTTAGGGTGCGTTTGCAATGGTTTATCAATTTCAGCATATCAAAACAAAGGAAATAGTTGCCATCAAACAAATTAGTACTGAAATGTAGGTAGGTCCACATTATGATAAATTGTTAGAGTATTTTAATCAAGAAATTTAAATTATGAAGACTATTAAACATTGAAATATTGTTGAATTGAAAGAAGTACTGGAATATTGTAGTCTTGGTGATTTAGAAAAGTACATTAAAAAACATTCTGCAAAAAATAGATTAGCTGAAAATGAAGCTAAACCATTGATTCTTTAATTATTGGATGCTATGAAAATGTTACGTTTAATAAATGTTGTATCTCAAATTAGCAAATATACTTATAAATGAATAGATGTAAATTAGGAGATTTTGGATTTGGTAAATCAGTAGGTTGTGATTTAATGGAATCTTATTGTGGAACACCTTGAAATACTTAAATAATTGATCTATTATATTTTTGAATAGGAAAAATGATAATTATGATCATAAATGTGATATCTGATCTTTAGGAATAATGATTTATTAAATCCTTTATGGATAACCCCCTTTTAATCCTAAAAAAGGAACTATTGTTGATCTTATTAATGAAATTGATAAATAGAATGGAAAAATAAATAAATACTTTTAGATAATATTCCCTTAACAGGTTGTTGTTTCATCTCAATGTAAAGACTTAATTCGTAAAATGCTTGTTGGAGATCCAAAAAAAAGGAACATCTTTTGATGATATTTTCACTCATCCATGTGGTTGCATTGATTAAATTGATTTTAGAAAATCTGTTTTATAAACTTATGTTCCATAACATCAAGAATTTATCAAGAATTTATCAAGAATTTATCAAGAATTTGTCATTTACTCTCTAATAATAAAGTAATTAGCTTCTCTTAATTGTACAAATTATTTAATCAATAGAAAATAAATACAAAGAATTAACCTAAATTTGTATTAATTTTAGAAATATTTTGACCTAATCTTTTTTATCTATTTAATTGAATATTACTTATTCAAATTAGAAAGTATGTATTAAGCTACCATAAAATTATAAATATTTTAATTATTAATATTTCTGGCTAACTTATATGAAATAGTTCTAAAAAATTAAAATATAAATATATCTTTTAGTTTATAGGTTTAAACCTCTAAGAATATTAATTTACAAATTATTTTTCATTTTAATATCAAGAATATACTGTTACTTTATTAAAAGAAATAAAGAATTTGAAATTTTCAAATGAAGCTTAAAAAGGAAAGCTATTAAATTAGTTAGAGGATTAAAAAAACTTAAATAAATTCTAAAATCAGATTTAAATACTTTAATTGAAGTTATCAGAGAAAGATTTTAAAATTAATGATTTAAAGTTATCTTCAAATTTTATTTTTGATATATTAATGTAATTCTATATTTATAAATATTTCTCTTTGATGTGAGATATTTATTTAATTAAATAAGTTTAGCATTTTATGGTTTCATAATTGAATTTACTAAATTGAATTATATCCTATAAATTTGATTGGTAGATATCAAAATTTTCTAATATAAACTAACTAATTTTCTGCGGGAATGAGTAATAGTTAGAAAAGATTAGTATAATTGAAATAATNTACATTAAAAAACATTCTGCAAAAAATAGATTAGCTGAAAATGAAGCTAAACCATTGATTCTTTAATTATTGGATGCTATGAAAATGTTACGTTTAATAAATGTTGTATCTCAAATTAGCAAATATACTTATAAATGAATAGATGTAAATTAGGAGATTTTGGATTTGGTAAATCAGTAGGTTGTGATTTAATGGAATCTTATTGTGGAACACCTTGAAATACTTAAATAATTGATCTATTATATTTTTGAATAGGAAAAATGATAATTATGATCATAAATGTGATATCTGATCTTTAGGAATAATGATTTATTAAATCCTTTATGGATAACCCCCTTTTAATCCTAAAAAAGGAACTATTGTTGATCTTATTAATGAAATTGATAAATAGAATGGAAAAATAAATAAATACTTTTAGATAATATTCCCTTAACAGGTTGTTGTTTCATCTCAATGTAAAGACTTAATTCGTAAAATGCTTGTTGGAGATCCAAAAAAAAGGAACATCTTTTGATGATATTTTCACTCATCCATGTGGTTGCATTGATTAAATTGATTTTAGAAAATCTGTTTTATAAACTTATGTTCCATAACATCAAGAATTTATCAAGAATTTATCAAGAATTTATCAAGAATTTGTCATTTACTCTCTAATAATAAAGTAATTAGCTTCTCTTAATTGTACAAATTATTTAATCAATAGAAAATAAATACAAAGAATTAACCTAAATTTGTATTAATTTTAGAAATATTTTGACCTAATCTTTTTTATCTATTTAATTGAATATTACTTATTCAAATTAGAAAGTATGTATTAAGCTACCATAAAATTATAAATATTTTAATTATTAATATTTCTGGCTAACTTATATGAAATAGTTCTAAAAAATTAAAATATAAATATATCTTTTAGTTTATAGGTTTAAACCTCTAAGAATATTAATTTACAAATTATTTTTCATTTTAATATCAAGAATATACTGTTACTTTATTAAAAGAAATAAAGAATTTGAAATTTTCAAATGAAGCTTAAAAAGGAAAGCTATTAAATTAGTTAGAGGATTAAAAAAACTTAAATAAATTCTAAAATCAGATTTAAATACTTTAATTGAAGTTATCAGAGAAAGATTTTAAAATTAATGATTTAAAGTTATCTTCAAATTTTATTTTTGATATATTAATGTAATTCTATATTTATAAATATTTCTCTTTGATGTGAGATATTTATTTAATTAAATAAGTTTAGCATTTTATGGTTTCATAATTGAATTTACTAAATTGAATTATATCCTATAAATTTGATTGGTAGATATCAAAATTTTCTAATATAAACTAACTAATTTTCTGCGGGAATGAGTAATAGTTAGAAAAGATTAGTATAATTGAAATAATAAATAGTATATGGAAAATATATATATAAGATTGATATAAATTTAGAGAATTAATTATATAATAAAATTGATGAAGGGGAAACCACAAATTGAGACCAATAATGTGTTCGATATATTGCAGAAAGCAAGCTAAAATTTGAAGACATAAAAATTGGATCTCATAAATTCTGTTAGAAACATGTCAAGTAAATCAAATTCAAATGGTAATATATTTGGGAAGGAATTCTTAAAGTAATAATTTTGTAAGGAGAACCAGCAAAAGAAGAAACAGATGTCAAATCTAGAGTTAGTGGCAGCAATGTAGAAGTATAATTAATTGTTACAACAAAAACGAGACACTCCTACTAGAAATTATTCAAAAAGTTAATCACTGTTAAATCAACTTGTCACTAAAGTAACTCCAAACTTAGAACTTAATATGTTTAAATCATCATAAAGATCCCCTATGAGTACAGATGTAAGACCTTAAACATCTGACTTGAAAGCTCCTACTTCTGTACAGCACAAAAGATAATAATCAATAGGTTCCAAAGATTAAAATTACAAGAAATTATATAATGCGATGTTATAGAAACCTAAAAAGGCTTAATCACATTAAACTACTCCATAACATTCCAGATAATTATCATTGTAGCAACCATAATAATAATTATCTAATAGAGAATCGAAATATTTTGAAAGTATTAAATTCAATAAGGAAAACAAAGAGAATAGTTAATTTCAATATTATTTGGGAAAAATTAGATAAGTTTTTACTCGCCCTCTAAGAGATGATTATTTTAGTTGCATTTATAGAGAACATTTTTTTCAAACTTATTAAGGAATTTATGTTGCTTCTTATCTTAGACCAGTTGATCCTAATGATTTAAAAAAAAAAGTAGTTCAATTGAAATAAAAAGATAAATATAGAAGTATTAATAATTATATTTAAATTAGATAAAATCTCTTTAATTTTTGATTTAGATGAAACATTAGTACATTGTAATGAATCGCTGTTATAAAAATCTGATATTGTTTTAAATATCTAAGTAGGTCCAAATGAAATAGTTAAAGCAGGAGTTAATATACGTCCTGGAGCTATAGAACTTTTAGAATCCTTAGTTGATGATTTTGAAATAATAGTATTTACAGCATCACATTCATGTTATGCTCAATAAGTCTTAGATTATTTGGATCCAGATAACAAATTGATTTCTCATCGACTTTTTAGAGATAATTGTATAATGACAACAGGAGGAATGTATACTAAGGATTTGAGAATTTTTGATAGACAATTGAGTTAAATTGTTTTGATTGATAATGCTGCATATAGTTATGCGTGGTAATTAGATAATGGAATTCCTATTGTTCCTTTTTACGATAATAAAGATGATAGAGAGTTATGGGGTTTACAAAATTATTTATATGGAATGATTGGCATTTCAGATGTTAGAGAATATAATAGGTAAATTATATTTACTTTAATATTAGAGAGAAATTAAAATTAAATTAATTTTTTGATTCCCAAGGACCTGCAAGTGTATTTGAAAAAATCTTCTAATAGAAAATTGAAATATGATTTTAGTTAATCTTTAAATATTACATTTCCTACACTTTTCTTGATTTACTCATAATTATCAAGATATTGTAATTAAATAATTATAATCAATATACCGAAAATTCATTTATTTAAATATTAGTAAAATTATAATGAAAAAATATACAAGTAATTAATAACTGAGAAGATCAAATGGACCTTTGGGAAGGTATAGACTGTTTAAACATACAGAAATAGATAGAGCTAATTTATTTGAAGGATTACCTTATGTTTAATTTGATGCTTTTATTAGAAGAGGTAAGAATTATAAATATTTATTATTAGATAGGACAATGCAGCATGTTGTGGTAAGAGATTTATTAAAAATAATAATGGAGAAATGTAACTAATTAAAAAATTTATTACTTGATAAGTTTAGACTTAAAAAGATATTTTTGTTAATGGATTTAATGGAATAACCTAAAAAGAAGGGAGTTTTTAATTAAAGGTTAGAAGACACAATAGTACTAATAGATTAGATTGGTTCTATTATTTTATAAGAATTCAAAAAGAATCCAGAATAGATTGGGTTGAAATAGTCTCCTATAAAACATTTATAAGAGCAGAATCCAGAATATATAGATCCTCATTTAGAGGAGAAAATATATGATAAAAATGTAGATTTATTTAATGAAATGCTTTAATATCTAAGGGATAGAATAGAATTATATATGTTAATGATGAGGTAAGCAGGTCATAAGATTTTGGATGATTAATAATGTATGAGTTTTTTGAAAGATGTCACTGCATTACGTTATAACTTATTACAACTAAGTGAAGATATTAGAGTTTTAGATGCTAATTCTGAAGAGAGTTTAAAATTGATTAAGTTAACTCTTTAAAAATTTGAAACTGTTAAAGATAAAAGAATTGAAAAATTGTCACCAGAAAAGAAAAGTGAAGAATAAAAGATTGAAGATAAAAAACTAGAGGAAAAAAGAAAAAAAATTGAATACATTGAAAAAAATTTAATTGGCAAAACTCTATCTAATATGGATGATTAAGCTGAATCCGAAGTTTAAGTATGTTTTTAATAATTTATTAAGAGAAAAAAAGAGCATAAAGACTAAATGAATTATTGTAATAGAAATTTAACTTTAATAAAAGCTCTATTGTTACCAGAGAATCTAAATTGATTTTAAACTAAGAGTATTTAATAACTTTAACTTATTAGCAAATTAGAATAAGAAAAGGTATTACTATTAGAAAGCAGTCAAAAAGCATCAAAAATAAAGCATGATTTAGTTGATAATAGAAAGAGGTTAGCATTAGAAAAATTAAAAGATCCTACTAAAGACCCATAATTAAGAGGAGCATTAGAAATTATGACAAGAGTTCTTAATATAAATATATAAGATCAATTTCAAGAATGATATTATTACAAATTTTATTGTTATATATGAAGAATAAGAAAAAAAAAATCATCATAAATAAAAATGTTGATTTTGAAGATTCTGATGTACTTTAATTGCTCCAGTGATTCTGTTAATTTTAGAGAGGTCTTATATCTAAGCCATACTTTAAGTGTAAGACCATGAACTTGGTTAGCTTTTCTAGATTTTAGATCAAAAAATTAGGATAATCTATTAAACTCTCTTAAATTCATGTCTATAAATGCTCTTAACTTAGACATTTATATTGTTTCTTCTAAAAATTAATTTTACTCATACCCATCTAAATATTAAAAATAAATTGATTTCACAAAGTTTAAATAAACATAATATTTTTTTAGACCATCTAATATGTCTTGTGAGAATATTCTTTCTTTAAAATACTAAGAACTCCATAGATTAAGACCTGTAATCTAATTATGATATTATGAAAACGATACTCAAGTCCTGCTATAAAGATAAAGACTTTAGAAATTTCATAGAGGTAGTTTTTAATTAACTTAAAGAAAAGTAAGATTAAAAATAAAAAATAGTATAATGGAATTTATCAGTAAAAGATATCTTTTAGAAATGTTGTTGAATAAGTATTGATTTTGGAATAATAATAAAATATAAAAGTTGAATAAGAAGAGTACTTTGAAATAGGGAAGTAAGGAAAAAATGGATTGAAATTAAATGTGAATATTTGCAGGAGGTTAAATTTCGATGGATAGAAATAATTATTAATATTTGTATTTAATATAGTAAAAACCTTAGATGATTGAACTTATTTTTTTTTATTTAATAAAATAAATGTCTTCTTATACAAGTAGATATAGACCATCTACACTTGGATCAAGTGGAATAGGCTAGAATTAAGCAGCAACAACATAATCTAGCTATAGATAATCAGTTACAACAACAACAACATCATCTAATTTATCAGTGCCATAAACAACCACTACAAGTACATTTGAGAGATCAGAAGGGAGAAGATCAAGTACAATTAAAGCACCACCAGCTACAGCGTAAATAGTTATTTATATGAAGTGTTTAAATGACACCACCATCAGGAGAGAGAAAATGGTTAGGAAAATACCCAGAAGTTGTTTGTTTTCTTTTAGCATTAGAGAATGATAGGATAATGAGAGAAAATGATGCATTAATAAAGAGAATAAAGGAATTAGAAAGTTAGAGTGAAGGTGGAGATGTTAGAGTGAGAGAATTACAAGCAAAACTTGATTAAGCAAATAGAGATATAACGCAATACAAATCAGAGATTGATAAGCATTTATTAAGAATCAAATAATTGGAAACAGAAATAGCAGATTATAAGTCAAGATTAGGTTAGGTAGATAACTCACTTGCTTAAAGATTAAAAGATGCTGAAAGAAAGATTTCAGATTATGAAAAAGATATTAATTAATGGAAGAGTAAATATTCAACAGATAAATCATCATGGGATGCAGAAATGAAGAGATTATAAGATTTATTGACTTAAAGATAGAGGGAATTGGATGATTTGAAGAATAATTCAGGTAGAAATTTAGATGGATTATAAAAATAAATAAGAGATTATGAAGTTAGAATTAGAGATTATGAAAATAAATTTAATACATTATAATCTGAATTAGAAAGATTAACTAAATTATTAAATGAAAGGAATGCAGAAAATGATAGATTAAAGACAGATTTAAAGAATAAATTAATTGAGTGTGATGATTGGAAGAATAAGTTTAATACTTTGTAATCTTAATTTAATACAATGAAATCTCAGTATGAAAGTAAAATTAAAGAATTTGGAGATTTATTATAATAAAGAGACAGAGATCTAAATGATTGGAAGAATAAATATTCAACACTTGAAAATAAGTACAATAGTTTGGGTGGTTTATAAAATGGATCTGAATAGAAAATAAATTAATTAACATAATAGACATAATAATAGATTAGAGAGATAGATAGATTGAATGGATTATTAAGAGATAAGGATGCTTAGTACAAATCGTTATAGGAAAAATTAGCAAGGGCAGAATAGGATAATAAAAATTTATTAGATTAAATTAATTAATTGAATCAAATGATTAAATAATTAAATAGAGATATTGAGAAATTAACAGGAGATTTGAATGGCAGAATAAATGAAATCAATTATTTAAATTAATAACTTCAAAAATGCAATGATAATATTCGCAACTTAGAAGATTAAATAAATAAATTAAATGATGACCTAATGAGTAGCAGAGATGAAATTATGAATCTTAAGAGTTAAAATGAATAATTAACAAATAGAGTCAATGAATTAAATGATAGAGCTGGATAATAGTAAGGAGATCTACATGCAGCAAATTCAGAAAGAGAAGAGAGAGAACTTACAGTTAAGTAACTGTAAGAATAATTAGATCAATTATTGACTGAAAAGTAAATTATGGAGTAGTAATTAAATGATCTAAGGAATGCACTTTAATCAAAGAATGATGATATTAGTAGATTGAATGCATAAAACAAGTAGAGATTATAATAATTAATGGATTTACAAAAGAAATGTACAGAATTAGAATATACTATTAGTGAATTGAGAGGCTTGGAATTAAAGTGCAAATTATTAGATGATAAAATTAATGAATATTAAAAATTGATTGATGATTTAAAGAGAAGAGTTGCTTAATAAGATTTATAGTTGTTATAGGCTTAAGCTAATGAAAAAAGATTGTAAGACTAAGAAATTCTAATTTAGAATTAGGCTAAGGAAATACAAAGATAAAATGATCAAATTACATAATTGTTGAAAGAAAATGATTTATTATAATAACAAATCTTATAATTGGAAAATGAGATTAATAAATTGAGATCTCTTGAAAATTATGTAGGGGATTTGGAAAAATAATTGTAAAGTGCATAAGATGATTTAACTAAATTAAGGTAATTACTTGATTCAAGAACATAAGATTTAAATGATTGGAAAGTTAAATATTCTTAATTATTGCCTTTGGAAGATTAATATAGAGTTTTAGAGGAAAGATTTAAGTAAGCTGAATAGAGGGTTCTATAGCTATAGAATGATATTGAAAAATTAAATAAGATAATTCAATAAAATTAAATTGATATTGATACTCACAAATGGAATTTAAATTAACAAGAGATGACTATGAAAGTCAAAGATGATGCTTTAGAGGCTTTGAATGAAAGATTGAGCAATTTAATGCATGATTATGAATAAGAGAGAAAAAAAACCTAGGATTATGAATAATTATTAGCTGAACATTAATAAAATTTAGATAAATTAGCTTAAGCTAATACCTAAATTAATAATTTGTAGAGTGATCTTAATAATGCTATAAAGGATATTGAATCATTATAGAATGAGAATCATGATATGAGATAAGATATCTAAGAATTAGAAAGATAAATTTAGGAATTCAAATAAAATGAAGCTAGATACAAAGATATTGAAAATAAATTTAATTAATAATTAAAAGATATTTAGAGATTGACTGAATAATTGAGAGATAAGACCTAATAATTTGATGAGTTGAATTCATAGTTTGGTGCTTTAGATCTATAATTGTAGTAAGCAAATAAAACTATTGATGAATTGAATGGAAGGTATTAATGATTATTATAAATGTAGAATTGCAGAATTAGAATAGATTTAGAGAGAACATGAGGTACTGAAGACATAAACAGATTAATTGGAAAATCTAAATAAATAATATACAGCTGATCTTGATAGATTAAATGCAATAGTGAATTAGAGATAGAAAGAATTGGAAGATTTACGTTAATTAATGTTAAAATTAGAAGAGAGAATAGGATATTTAACACCTTTTGAAGAGAAAGTAAGAATATGATAAAAATTTAAGTTTTAAGTGATTTCCCCCAAATTTTAAGAATCTCAAGAAATTGTAGAAAGATAAAAGTAGGATATAAGTAAATATTAAGAATAATTAAAAACTGTAGATGAATTAAATAAAAAGTAAGATATTTATAATAAATAAAAAGAGTTTAAGATTGCATGATGATCTTAACAATGTAATTCACTGAATGTGAAGGATTGAGAAGTTAATTAGAGGAGAAGGATAATTTGATTGCAAATTTACAATAATAATAATAGTAGCAATGATGAATAAGAAATAAATATATATAAATAAATATATATATATATAATAATGATATTATCAAGAAGCTTATTTAAGTTGCCATTAAAACAAGTTTAATATTTTGGGAGAAGAAAAGATTATTATGCAATTCTAGGAATATAGAAGGATGCCACTGAAGAATAAATTAGAGATGCTTATACAAAGAAAGCATAAAAGTATATATATGATTGTAAAATATAATAATAGACTCTATCCAAATGTTACTACATCAGTAGCGATAAATGATGCTTCAGCCTAATAAGAATTCTAAGATGTAGCTGAAGCATTTGCAGTATTATCACAAATACAAAGCAGAAATGCTTATGATCTTTTGAATAAAGAATAGCCAGATTTATTGTATGGTGCAAATATGGAAAGATACTAATAATCTTTTTAAAGAAATGATGATGGTACTTACAAGAGACCAGGATAAGTGGCATCAGATTATGCTAAAGAAAAATAAGAGTATTTGAAGAAAGAGAGATAAGTTTTTAATGTAGATGATTTTGGCAGATATAAAGGAGGTAAAATAATATTTGATGATTAAAGGTGTTCCTAGACCAAATAAAGGATATGTTAGAGGAAATTCTCTTATGGAGGTTGGTTAATATCATAGACCATTGTATCACAATATGAAATAAAATCCATTTGAAACTGAACATAGAATTACATCTGAAGATGCTGAATATTTTAGAGTCTGGTCAACTGAAGAAAGAACATTTAAAGAATGGGCATATTTACATTAAAATGCTGAAGTAGACTACGAATACTTAAAGGTATAATATTAAATAATATATTTTAAGTTTAATGATTATAGAGCATTCTATAGATGGACTAGAAATTTCTTCTTAGTATTTTTGGCAGTTCCTTACTTTTTCTAATCCTTATTTAGAGGTTAATTGAGAGAAATCATAGATGAGATTAATGAAGAAATGGCTGAAGGAATGCCTATTATAGGAAGATAGTTTGGAAATGTACAAGTTGTTGTAGGGAAAACAGGAACACTCAAATTACAAGATATAGGTGGAGGACATCATCATCATTGATTTATGAAATAAAACAATAAAATACATATAATGATCACAAATCCGTTTTAATTATTAATTATAATGTATAAAGTGATATTATTGTGCTCACTTGTTCTATTTGCAAGCAGCATGAGTGAAGGAGAGACCCTATTACAATCTTTACAAAACACTGAATTCGGAAAAACTATTATTTAAACTATTCAAGTTTAATTACAAGGAAATAGCAGTGTTGATAAAATTATTGATCTTCTAACTCAAATGAAAGATAGAATCAATGCAGAATAAGATGATGAAAGATAAAAGTCAAGAGATCATACTTAATTTTGTGATGATAAATATGATGAAATATTATTTGTTATTGATTCATCTGAATACTAATTGGCTAAAGATTAATAAACATTACCTCTCTTCCTTTAAGAATAAAAAAATAAATAAAGATAATTATTAGATAAATAAGAAATTGAAAACAGAAACAATTAACGTATTGCTGAATTAACATAAGAAAGAGATATCACTAGAGTATTTTTTTTTAATTATTTAGTAATAATATGAAAATAGAAGAGATGAATTAACTAATATGGTTGGAGCTCTTTAAGAAGGAAAAAGAATCATTAGTAAATTAAGTACTAAAAAATGGGATCCTTTAGCTGGAACTTATTCTTTCCTTGAATTCTCCTAATTTATGTTTAATGAACTTGAAACACATTAAAAAATATTGAAAAAATAATCCAATGGAATTGGCTTACTTTATGAATTACTTTTAGAAACTTCCTAGTAAATCATTTATCTATCTATTAGAGATCCTGGAATCTAAGCTAATCAATAAGGTGTTGCTAAAATTTAAGAAATTATTGATGAATTAATTGAAAGCGTTTTTGATTTACTTAAACAAGAATTACTTACAGACAATGCAAGAGAATAAGATTATCAAAATTAAAAAGAACGAATTGTTATACAAAATAGAAGATTAGAAGCTACAATTGCTACATTTAGAGCTAGAGTTTTAATAATCAATCAAACCATATTAGAATTGAATAATGATATTAGATTTAACACTGAAGTAATAATAATCTATTGAAATTTCAAGAAATCAACTTTATTGAGAAAACAAAAAGATGATTGGGAGAGAACTTGTGTTGATTATCATAATGGTTATGTTGAGGCTACTAAAATCAGGTTTAATAAACATTTATTATATTTTAGAACCCAATAAAGTGATATCTTAACTGAAGTTATCTAAGTCTTCAAAAGAAATTATAATGACTTTCCAAGTTTAATTTAGAAGATATCAGTTTGATAAAATTATTAAATTTAAAAATGATACAATTCTCAAACTAGGAAACTCTAAAGGAATACATCGATTCTAAACTCTATCTATCCATAATTCTAAGAGTTTCTTAAGATTTTTACACTTACACAAAAAATTATATGTTTAATTTAGATTTCTTCCTCATTAACTTATCTCTGAATTTAATCTTAATTATATAATAAATCTCTTTTTGAATTTATATATACTAATCAAATTTCATTTTTCAATTTAAAATTATAAGAAATTTATAGTTTAGAAATTAAAAATAAACTTATCTTTAGAATTTTAGTATATTTATTCATTCAAAAAGTAGCTTTACTTATTTAACTTTACTTGTATCTTGATTTTAATCATCTAACAAATTATTACTAATAATAATAAAAATTTGATTCAGTTATCTTTGATATTTTTTTATTGAAATGACAACTCAATATGAAACATTTATTTTATTTTTATTTCAAAATAAAATTAAATTTTACTAAAAAAGTAAATATAACATGATTAAACATACTTAGATCAAATAAAATGAACCTTTTTTTTTGTGTTGAATTCTTTTATTCAGATAGGATTATTATTTAATGTTCAGGATAGATTGAAAAGAACAAGGTATTTTAAATATTGAACTTAATGCTACTATTTGTGGTGTTGAACTTTTTAATTAAAAAAACTATTGGATATTCAATTAAATAAATTGATATTTAGCCATGATAGAAAAAGTATATAAAGTTAGAATTAATAAAGATATTATTAAGAAATGACTTGAATATTAAGAGAAAACCATATTAAAGATTAAGTTTTTAGATTAATAATAAAATAAATTTATAAATTACATTTTTTTGTTGGTCCTAATACAAAAGCACAACATTTAGAGTTTGCTTGGAATTATTTAGCATAATACTTTGATATTTAAAATGAAATTTGCTTTACATATGACATCTATAGAAGAAATATAATTATAATAATGTAAATTGTTGAAAAGAAAATAATTATATTTAATCATAAAATTTAGTATATCAATTTTTTTATAATGCATTGTACTGGATGCATATTCTAAAAGTTAATTAAATAAAATTCTTAAGATTTATAAATTAGATATAAAAAATAGTTAAAATTTTATAAAATAGTTAGTTGGTTTTACATAAAATAATAAATGAGAAATAAGTGTGTATTATTATTAGTATTAATAACTTTAAATTAAATATGACATTTAATTATATTTATATAAAAATGTAGGAAATTTAGTTGGTGGTACCCTATCGATAAAACATAGCAAAAGCGATATTATTTTATCTTCTTTGCATTTTATCTTTAGGTTTAGTCTATGTGGTGGCTACTTGGCATTATAAGATTTGGGCAATATTAAGAATGTCTAAATGTGAAATATTTGCAGCAGAATATTTTCGAATAAACTCAAAAGATGGTACATAAATAATTGTACCTAGCCATCACTATATGCAGAAAGGACTTGATTACATAGTATGAATTAGTATTAAAATTTAGGGATTTACATATAGATATTAAAGATTTATTTACAAAGAGGGAAGATTTCAGAAAATTGAGTTTTAAATATAGTAAAATAAAGAAGCTCATAAAAAGGATCATTTAAAGTCGAATGAATAGTTGATAGATTATTAAAACCTTTATGGCATTAATTCTACTGAAATTCCTAGTAAACCAATTTTGTCCATTCTTATAGATGAATTGATGCATCCTTTATTTGTTGTGTAACTTCTTTAAATAATGTTATGGATTTATGAAGAATATACAAGTTATGCAATAATATTGTTGTTGACATCAATAATTTCAATGATAGTTACTTTATATGAGTATCGTGAGAGTTATCGTGAGATAAGAACAAATTCTAAATTGGAACATGACGTTAATATAATTAGATTTGGATAAAAAATAAAAATTCATTCGAGAGAGTTAGTACCAGGAGATATAATATTAGTTGAGCCATTTTAAATAATAGCATGTGATTGTGTACTAATATAAGGAACATGTATAGTATAGGAGTAATTTTTAAATGGTGAATAGACACCAATAACAAAAAGCAATTTAGAAAATGATGATAAAGAGTTTGTTTAAAAGGAAGGAAATATGTTATATATGTCAACAACTTGTTTGAGAGCTGATGAAGATTGTTTAGCATTTGTAATTTCAACAGGTTTTAATACAAAGAAAGGTGAATTGATAAGAGAGGTTATGTTAACACCAGATTATTCATTTGATTTTTATGAAGATAGCATGAGATATTTAAAATATTTAAGTATTGTAGCAGTAGTTGGATATTTGATAGCATTACCATTTAAAATATATTTTTTAATTACTTATCCTTTTATTTAAGCTATTGATTTAGTTACAGATATATTAGATATATTGGCAGTATGTGTACCACCAACACTTCCAACAACTTTATAAATAGGATTGAGTTTAGCTTTAAAAAGATTTAAAAAGAAAAAGATATATTGTTTCAATCCTAATAAAATAAATTTAGCAGGTGTAGTAAATTAAGTTTGTTTTGATAAAACAGGAACTTTAACAGAAGAAGAATAAAGACTTTATGGAGTTATTGAAATGAATGATTAATAATAATTGAATCCATTATTGAAGGATTTCAATAATTTAACTAAAATGATAAGATTAGGAATGGCTTGTTGTAATAATATAGTAAATGAAGAAGATATAATATATGGAGATCATTTAGATTTAGCATTATTTAAAAATAGTTCAGCAAAGATTTCTTTTAAAACTGTATTATTAGATGGAATCAATTATGACATAGTAAAAACATTTGAATTTACATAAGAATTATAAAGAATTTGTTGTATTATATACAATTAATAAAATCATGATAAATATTCATTTGTGAAAGGATCTCCTGAAAAAATAAAATTAATGTGTGAGTAAATTCCAGAAGATTACACTTAAGTATTCAAATATTATAGTCATCATGGATTTAAAGTTATTGCTTGTGCATATAAATAATTATTTTAAGAAGTTGTAATTCCTACAAGAGATTACTCTGAATCAAAATTAAATTTTTTATGTTTTTTTATACTTGAAAATAGAGTTAAAGATAATGCAGAATAAGTTATTCAATAATTAAAAAGAGCTAAAATAGATATTATATTAGTAACTGGAGATAATGTATTAACATCAATAAGAGTTGCTAAATAGGCTAGAGTAGTTGAAGAAAGCGAATAATTAGTTTATGGAGAACTTATTGAAAATAATTAAGAATTATAAATAGATTGGAAAGATGTAGAATAGTAATTTAAAGAAATAGAGAATTAGATGCATAATGATACCAGAACATTATGTGCTGAAATTTTATAATAGAAATTGCCTAGTTCAATTAGTAAATTTAATTTTGACGCTAAATCTTTTGAGAATTTAGACAATAACATTGTTATGAATGATGATATGTAAGAATAATTACAAAAATCAGCAACTCTAGCAATAACAGGGAAATTATTATCTTATTTAATGATATAAGCAAAGAATACGAAAGATTATAAATATATAGATTAATTAATTGCTAAAACTAAAATTTATGCAAAAATGAGAAGAGAACATAAAGCAGAATTAATTAATTATTTAAAAACAAAAAAGTAAATTGTTTTTTGTGGTGATGGGGGTGCTGATATTTAAGCTATGCGTACAGCAGATGTTGGTATTAGTTTAACTAATACTAAATTATCATTAGCTGCTCCATTTACATCAGAATAAGAAGATTTAAGTACAGTACCAATTATACTTATAGAAGGAAGAGGTGCTTTAACGACTTCATTTCAAGCTTTTGAATATATGACAATGTGTTCATTAGTTCAATTTTTCAGTTGCACAATCTTGTATTTTTAATATTCATATATGACTAATTCCTAATTTCTTATTTTAGATTTATTTGTTGTATTACCACTCAGTATTTTAATGACTTATACTGATAATCTTAAAAAGTTAACTCCAGAAATCCCTTAAAGAAGTCTAGTCAGTGTTGAAGTACTTTCAATTATTTTTGGATAATGCTTTATTTAAATGGGATTTTAAATGCTCATTTACCTTATCTTAATCTATTAAGATTGGTATAAGAGTCCTGTAATATTATCTCATGAAGAGTATGGAGTTTCAGGTTTTATGCAATCATTTGAAGCAACCTCATTATTTCTAGTTACTAATTTCTAATATACAATGTTATCAGTATCATTATCCTATGATCCAAGATTCAAAAAACCATTTTACTCAAACAGACCTTTTACTATTTATTTGATTTTTCTAGTCATTCTTGAATTGTATATGCTTATGTTCACTTATAAGAACGATACAGAAGATGACTATCTTGATGTATAATTAATTTAAATATTATATCAAGCTTACATTCAAAGTACAAGGATACGAAATGCCACAATCATGGCTCATATTTCTACTTGGGATAATTATTTTGAATTCTTCTATAACTCATACCTACTAAATTTATGGAGTTCCTTAAGTTATTAATAAAGTGAAAAATAAATTATGAAATTTTATATAAATTTATAACTAATTATATCTCACCTTCTAATATTATCCAGATGTCTGAAAATTAAGAAAATTCATTTAAAAATTAAGAGCTTTCATATCTTTAAGGAGATTAGAAATTCTTAAGTTTCGAAAGAGCCTTGTCAATAAAGGATTTTGTACTTTCACTAGAAAATAGGGATTATGAAAATGAATTTGGATATCTGAAATAAATTACATAAACAAGAGAACATGATAGAAAATTATATAGAAATTCATCAATATAACATTTGAATAGATACTCAGATATTCTACCATGTACAAATTTCATGCATTAACAAAAGATGTTCATTCTTTGGTAAAACCTTAATATGATATATCCAATATGAACTATTATATAAATGCTAATTATATAAGTGATGTAAAAAATGATGAAAGGAAATATATTGCTACTCAAGGTCCTGTAAAGTAATCAGTTAAAGATTTTTGGCATATGATTTGGACCAATAATGTGGGTGTAATAATAATGTTATGCAAATTATTTGATAGATAAAGAGTATATAGCAAGCTATTTACTTTAGATTTAATGTGAGAAATATTGGCCATCTGATTAGGTAAATTATGGTTCTTATTAAATTGTGTAAATTAAAAGCTAAGAATAATAATATAAGGAAGTATATGAGAGTAAACTGATAATGTAATTTTAATAGAAGTAGCATTAATTAAATCATTATTAATGGTGTGATTGGCCAGATTTTGGTATAGTAGGAGAGGATTCATATAAAATTCTAGATTGGTTGGCTGGAATAGCAAATGAAGGAGCAAAATTAAATAAAATGCCAGTGATTCATTGTAGTGCAGGAGTGGGAAGGACAGGAACATTTTTAGCAATTTGTCATATAAAAGAGTTACTAGTTAGAAATGATGCATAAATATCAATTTTTAGTATTGTGAGAAGATTGAGAGAATAAAGACCACTTTTAATTTAATCATCAAAATAATATTAAATGGTTTATAATTATACAATATGGTTGATGAAGAATTTGAAATATATATGATTAATATATATATATTTATAAATAATGGATTAGTAAGCGATGACTAATGCCCTTGGAAATTTAAGTATTAAATTGATTTTAAATAAAAGAGCGGCAAAATGAGAATCGATAACAATAAAAATAATAAGCAAATATACCAGATTAGTAAACTGAGAGTAATATTTATAATGATGATTTTGATGGTGATGATGCAATTCTTAATGTTATAAAAAGTAATAATAATATATCAATATTAAATAGATGCTTAGGATTCAAAACCAAAATAGTAATAATAATAATAATCAAGTTAGTAGAAAAGAGCAGAAAGTTCAAATAAAAGAACTGCTCAAATACAAAAAAAGAAACCATATTAATTTAATAAATTAAATGAGGGAGAGAAAGAGAAATTATTTTTAGATGTATATGATGAGAATATTAAATTGAAAGAGAATTAAGTTAAATTTGAAAAAATGTATGGTACTATGGAAGTTAAATTATAATAAATGTAAAAATTTATGGGTAATAAAACTGTTGGTGGAGGTGAAACAGTTGAATAAAATAATTAATTAGTATCAAAAGTAAATAATTTGGAAAGTGAGAACGAAAAATTAAAATAAAAGATCTAAGCAATTTCTTAAGCATAAAGAGTGGTTGTAGCTCATTAGCCAATGAAGAAAAAGAAATTAGTATAAGCTGATAGGCCAGATATAGAATAGACAGGAATAAGAGGTGGTTAATTTGTAGATTAATAAAATTAAATAAAATAATTATTAGAATTAAATGATAAGTTAAAGAAAAGATTATTAGAATAGGAAGCATAATTTAGATAACTTTAGGCAATGATGAATTCTAAGATTGTTAATTAATAGGAATTAAGTTAAAAAAATGCATAATTTGTAACTTTATAAGAGAGATGTAATAAATTAGAATCTAATTTAAATGGTATGAGAACATAATTAGATGATGAACGTAAGAGATAGAGTGAAATAATGATGCTTTTAAGAGAAGAAAAAGAAAAAAATCATTTATTAGAGGGATAAGTAAGATCAATGGAATTAGCATAAAAGAGTGTAGTAGATTTATAAGCAGATTTATAAGAAGCAAGAAGATAAAAGAAAGAAATAGAAGAGAGATTAGCAATTCTTATGGAATCTCCATTTTTTAAAGAATATAATGAAAGAGCAACTATATAGGCAAAGATGAAAGCAATGGAATAAGAATAAATTAGAAATGCTACAGATTTAAAAAATTTAAGGGAGACAAATGCAAAATTAGAAACAGAGAATAGATTGAAACGAGAAGATATAGAGAATTTGAAAAAAGAACTAAAAATACTTTAAGATAAGAATTAAGAATTAAATATAAAATTAGCTGAGAAGGATTAATAGTTGCTTCCATTTAAAGATTTGAATTATTGGGATAATGATTAATTTTTAAAAGTATTAGGTAATTTGAAATGGACAGGAGAAGATCCAGCTTGGAGAAAGATAGAATTTATAGATAGAACTTATTTAGATTCTGATGATCCTGTATATTTAAGAAAAGAGATTGAACATTTGAAACTTGAGAAAGGAGAGTTGGCTGCTCATTTAGAGAAGACATAGACTTTATTAAAGAATCAATAGGATATATAAATGGAGAAAGATAAAATGCATTAAACATAGATAGAATAATTAAAGTTAGAATTGAAGGTAGCAAATGAGAAGGCATATGAATATGCAAAAATAGCAGATTTGAAAACTTAGGCTAGATAATAATAAACATTATATGAGGCTGAAGGAATTAAATATGATGATTCAATATCAGTATTTTCAGTTGATAAAGATGAAATGTTATCACCAGGAGAGAATTTCTTTGATTTATGGGTAGGTAAAGGAGAATATCAACCAGCTGAATTAGTTTCTTCATATAAGACATCTACTTAATTAAATTTGGATCTTGGTAGTTTATTGACATTTGTTACAATTGATTTTTATGATCATGAAACATAACATACTAGTGTATCAGAAGGAACATCATGTTTTTATAATTTATAAATCAGTTTTAAAGTAGATGCTGATGCAAATTTTATTTAATATCTAGAAAGCAATTATTTAAAACTAGAACTTTATGTAAGTTAAGGTAGTGAACCAACAAAAATTGGATCAGGATTAATTTAATTAAAGGAATTAGTTTATGAGAATAAAAATGATACGATTAGTAAAGTTATTAGTGGTTCATTAACTTTCCATGGAATAAATAATTAAATGATAGGAATAGTTGAATATAAAGCAAGAATGAGATATCCTATATCTAATTTTATTCGTTTATTAAAGGAAAGGAATTAATTATAGATGTAAGATTTAGATGAAGCTGAAGAGATAGTTGCAGTAAGAAAAAGAAAATTAATTGTTTGTATTGAAAAAGGTACTTCACTTCCTCCTAAATCAAATTGTTTCATATATTATAATTTTGATACTAAGGATTATCATACTAATACTTAAATGGGTACTAATCCAAAATGGGATTATAGAATGGTTCATGAGATTGTGTATAATGAAATGGTAGTCAATTAATTTAATAGAATGCCTTTAGAATTATATATCATTGATGATAATTAGCCATTAGTAGAAGGATCAAATGATAAGGTGGGATTCTGTTTAATAGATTTATCACCTTTAGTAAAAAATCAAATGATTGATTTAGCAGCAGAAGTTAAAAATGATGATGGAGACAAAGTAGCTTCAGTCTATGTTAAAATATTTTGGTATGATATAAAGGATGAAGATACTTTAAATTAATAAAGATCAATGATTGCAGAATCTTGGGAAGAAAATATAACTCATAAAATTAGTTCAGAAATGAGATCTAGAGGTCTATTGGGTATTACTGCTTTTAGAGTCTTTGATAAAGATTAGGATTAAATCATTACTTTCGAAGATTTTGCTAATGGATTGAAAAATGTTCTCAATATTAAAATGAATCCTTAAGAAATGCAGGTTTATTATTCAAAATTACCTTAACCTTTAAATCAATAAAAATTCTAAGAATTCTTCCGTTTATAATCTAATGAAAGCATTATGTATGAAGCAGGATTCAAATCTCAATTTTAGACTTAAGAATTATCATCCATAAATTAATTAATGTAATAAAACACTATGCAATTATAAAGAACTTAATTAGAATAAGTCCATAATTCCATTTATGATTTACTTAAAAGGAAACTCTCTTATGGTAAATCAGTTTAAGAGTTATTTATGGAAATTGACTCTGTTAAACCTGATGGATAATTGACTATTGATGAATTATAAAAGTATTTCTAATAAAATAGTTTACTCATTCCTATTGCATAATTAAGAGACTTTCTCAAATTTTATATGGATATTAACAATGATTAATTAATCAACTTTAGAGAGTTTACAAACTTCTTTAAATTGATCCCTACTTCACAATAATAATAAGTCTATTCATAATCTTCATTTAGATAGACTAGTAATTAAAGGTTGCAATCTAATTTCCCAAGTATCTAAGAAACATAAGTCACTTCATCTCCTATTGATATTGCAATTACTGCTATACTTAATTATGGTTAATCACGATAATGGACTCTAATGTAAGTCAGAGAATTTATGGATGAAAATAGAAATAGTTTTATTGAAGCAAATGAGATGAAAAAGTTTCTTATATAATTTGGAGTTCATCGTAATTTATAAAATGGAGATGATGATATTAGATAAATTATTGCATTCTTTGATGTAAATCATGATGGTAGAATCTCCATTTCAGAATTTGCAGATACTCTTAATATGTACAATAATAGACTACAAATTATTAAAGCTTAACCTACATAACAAAATATTTAAAATTATGTAGTAGGATATCTTATTACTTATATGAGAAGAAATAGGAAAACTATTCCAGAATTATTTAATGATATTGATTAAGATGGAAATGGTTATTTATCCAAGGTTGAATTAAAAGGTATATTTAAAAATAAAATTGTAATCAATTTATTTTTATACATTTTTAGTTGGTCCCAGTTGATGATTATGAATTAAATGAATTATTTCTTGAATTTGATAAAAATAGAGATGGCCATATTAGTATATCTGAATTCTTATAAATTGTAAAACCAGCACTTGATCAAGATAGAAATTAATCTGAATTCAATTAAGAAACTATTGATAAAGAAAAGATTGCTAGAAAAGCTGAAGAAATATGTTTTAAAAATGCCCGAGTTCTATAATTAGCTTTCTAATCTAAAGCCTAAAAACCTGGTTATGTAACTGAAATGTAATTCAAACAAATTCTGAGGGAACAAAAAGTTGGTTTCACTCCTAATGATATTGATGATATTACTGTAAAGTTCTCTATAATTTAATGTTTAGTTATATATTGTTAGACCAGAAAATGGAATGATAAATTACAATCTATTCTTAGATCTTGGTAAATTAAGAGGAGTATAACAATCTGATATGTTTGGCTAAACTGGTAGATCTGGATTTGGATCATTAAGCCAAATTGAATAAGAAAGAGCTATTGGTAAAGCTAAAGAAGTAATATAAATATATTATTATAGGTTTTTAATAGAATATCAAGAGCTGTTAAAAATAAATATACTCCTTAATAACTTTTCGCAACATTTGATAAGGATTCTAATGGAAAAATTAATAAAGCTGAATTAGCAGAGGTTTTCACTAAAATGAGAATCAAAAATCTTGATAAAGATGATGTTGAACTTATTTTCAAAGCATTAGATAGAGATGAAGATGGATCTATTGATGTTAAGGAATTTATGAAATACCTAGAATGATCAAATATTATTCATATATATAAATTCAAAAACAAAATAATAACCGATTCGAGAGAGTTCAACTCTCGACCAGTTATTACAGGAAAATTATTTTTCAAATAAGCTAAACCAGCTCATTTGAATTTATTATCATTTTTCTTGAGATTTGGCTCTAAGATTGTTCAAAAATTTCAAAAATTTTTTTATTATAGATTTCAAACATATTTTAGATTAAATAAAGGAAATTATTATATATTCAAAATATATATTATCATAAAATCTGCATATTTAATCTTATTGTTTTGCTCCTCACATTAGCTCCCTCTGAGTTATTTAGTATTTAAAAATAGCTCTTCTAATTTTCATTTATGCTTACTTTAGATTTTTTTAAATCTATAATCATTAAAATTTTTAATTTTAGACTTTAAATGCAACCTATTATTTATATTTATATCTAATAATAATAATTTTTTGATCTACTGATGATGCATTTTTTTTTTAAATCTATAAACTACTATTCTTATAATTTTAAAAATAATTAAAGAGTTACTAACAATAAAAATGGATAATTGATTTATTTTTAGATTTTTGATTTTATCGATGATGTTGAATATTTATTTTGGAGTTGCTTAGAACTTCATTATTATTTTAATTTACCTACATAAAACACGGAAATGGTTAAGACTTAATTCTAATAGTTTTGGTTTTTAAATAGCTCTCAAATAATTATCTTAATAAGAAATTTTTTTTGTAAGAAAGGATCATATTATATAAAAGAATATAAATTGAAAATTTTACAGGATAAATTATAAATCAAAAACAACAAATAAGTGAATCTCTTTAGTATGGATTAATAATAAAATTTTTAAGACTTAAAAATGGAAGAGTAAATGAAAGATCAAATGGTGTTGAATAAAAATAAACAATAAAATGAAGAAAATAAGTTTAGTTATATTTCAAAATCGAAAAAAAAAAATAAAAAAATAATTGAGAAATTAGAAAACATTAAAAAGAATGAATTAAAAAAAAAAAACATTGCTTAATTTAATGAATAAATAATTGAGGGAGATGATTATAGCGAAGTTATTAAAAATTAAGAAAAATTGAAAATTTTAAAAGAAATAATGAGTTCTGTTCCTGCATATTTATTAATGAGTTAAGCTCAAAAAAGAAAATACTTTAAAAATGTTAACAACTAATTTTATGAGAGTTTATAAAAAGAACAAGGATCACAGTGTTCTCATAAAAAAAATGTGCATTTTAATCTAGAGAGGAATAGAATCAAAAGTATATTAAATAATTATTTTTAGCTTTTAATAAGAGTGATAATGTGTTCGAAATTTCATAGTAAATGATTTGATATTTATAATTAATACAAATTAAGTAGAGAATTCGATAAAAAAATAACTTTCATTTTAGGTTATTGTTTAATCCAAGTTTAAAGCGACTACATAAGATAAAAAATTTACATACGCTCTAACAAAGAGAAGTTTAAGCTAGGTATATTTTGACTCTATACCTTCATCTCCTTCATTCATTTTCTGAAGTTCTATAGTTGTATCATCATCTTTCCTCTATTAATTAAAGGATTGACTGAGTTGTGATTTTTTTTATTATTCACTTAATAAATTTTCTAAATTAGAATCAGGAGAAATGGAGATGAGATGATCAAATTAATGAATATTTGGTTTTTAAGAAGCATTAGATTTACTATTTTAAAACTTTGAGTTTGAATTAAAAGAAATCCTACTTAATCTACTCAAGATACTGGGTTATATGCCAATCATGATACTATTATTGAAATCATTATCAGAGATAGTTTCATTATTACTGCTTATAGACTATAGTCTGTGTTTTTTATGATTGACTTCTGGATTGAGAGTAGATCTTTTTTTATCAGGCATTTTAAGTAATGAATTCATTTCATATTCTATAGATTAGTTTAATTATGAACTTTAAATATTATTACATGAGGACAAATCTTCTTTTGATTTTTTGAATCTAAGAATAAAAATCAATTATTACAACGACGGTTTGCTATTAAGCAAATTGCTACTGGATGAATATCCATCTCTATCAGTTTTTTAAGAGATTATCCAATCAAAAATGAGTTCTTTAGATAAATAATTATGTTCATTTGAAATCTTTCTGAAAAATGATAAACAATATTTATAATTTGGTTCTGATTTAAATGGTAATCCTTTAACATAATCAAAATATCTAGCAAACTCTATAGGCAATCCTTAACATAATTCATTTATGTCTATTTTAATTTTAAAATGACCAACTTAATTGATTTTATCATCTTCAGAAGTAAACTAAAGATTTTACCATGGAAGTTAACCTATAAAATTAAAATTTGCTTGAATACCTTTAAGCAAATAGATCAACATGTAACCTAAGGATTCCATATCATCTCTTCTACTCAAAGATAAGCCTTTATGAGCATTAACACTTGCATATCTAGTGGTTCCGATAAAAGGTTACTTCTCTCTTAGAGAACTATATAGTGTAATAATATATTTAATTACATATGAGATTCATTTTCATCTTTATAAAATTTACTTATCCCAAAGTCTACAATGAAAAGTTAATTTTCTTCATCTTCTTTGCCAACCAAGATATTCTCTGGCTTTATATCTCTATGAATCACATTACTTTAAAATAAATAGTTAATATTATTACTGTTTATGTAAACTTTCTAAAATGATTATCATTTATTCTGCAATATTAAGAACACATTTTAATGAAAATTTTCGAAAAGTTTTTATATAATGAGTTAAATCTCTACCTAAATATTAAATAACTAAATATGTTAAATCCCCTTCTCTTCCAAACCAATATAATTTAGGAATATGTTTTAAATGTTAAAGTCTTCTTAAAATTTCTGCCTAGTAAAATTATCATATTTTTTTACTTCTCTTAAAAGACTAGATTCCTCTTTGCTTTCTTTATCAACTTTTATTGCTACAAAATTTCGTGTATTTATATCTTGTCCTAAATAAACAACTCCAAAAGAACCAGAAGATATTCTTCTTTTTGTTATATACGTATTGTTGATGAGCTTTTAATTATTCATTAAATGAAATAATAATTAGTAATTTAAGGAGTGGCTACAGGTTCCTCAACAAAAGTAACTCTTAAACCAAAACCAGTACAATAAAAGCCAAAATATTAAGCTCCTCCTCCAAAATAACCTATCAAGAAATAAACAAAAACTACTGTCCCATAAAAATAACAATAAAATTAATAATAATAGCAATCAAAACCTCCTGAAACTAAAGTTGTTTAATTAACAGAGTCTATATTATCTGATAAATCAGAACCAGATTAATATTAATTTAAATTGTAATAGGAACCTATTAAATAAAATGAGTTTGCATAAATTCATGTTCCTGTTTATGGAGAAGTTACTGTGAAATATTCACATTATAATGAAAAATTTCCAATCAAAGACGGATAGTTATTAGCTAAAAATATTGATGAGAAATATTGTCTTTCGTTTGTTTTTCAGGGACAATACAAATTGATTTTAAAATCAGAAGATAAGAAAAAAATATTTGAATTTAGTCGTGGAGGTTGGGATGGATGTGAAAATGGCAAAATCTATTTTGTAGAGGTTGAAGAAGATCCTATTTAAGAAGAATGGGATAGAAAAAATTCTAAACCTTATTAAGCTCCTAAAGAAGATACTTGCCCTTTAAAAAACAAAAAAGTGGAGCTCATTACTTCTGAACTTAAAGGAATGACTATTGATGAAATTAAAGACAAGGGATCAAAATACAAAGAACTTGTTGAAGCCAGAGATTTGGAAGATATTTTATTCAAATGAATATTAATAAAAATCCAAGTTTGGAACTCTATTATTTTGTTTCTTTTCAACTCTTTTGTTTTAGATTTAAATCATAATTACAAGCTATTATAATATTTTTTAATTATTTGTTTTAATATACAAGCTATCATTATTTTCACTATCTACTTATGCCATATATTTAGTAATTTTTTTAAAATCTAAATTCAAATAAATTTCATTTATGATTAATAAAACAAATTTTTGCATATCCTATAATAAATAAGACAAATCAATTTATTTTTATCACTCAGTTTATAGAAGTAAGCATCTAATTTGAATTATAATGAATCAAAAATGAGAATTTGATATATTAGTTTTCTTTTTTTTTTAGCAAATTCATAGGAAATTTGAATTATAAAATATAATAAACTTACCAATATATAAGTTTTTTAATTATTTATTTTATAAGATCTAATTAATTTTTTATAATTGTTGATAAATTTAAATTTAGGTTATTAATATTATAATCAATAAGAAATAAATTTTAAGAACAATAAAAGATATTTGTTAATCATCTTAGGTAATCTTAAAAAGTTTTTTTACGAAAGAGTTATTTGGAAACAATATAGTTTGCGTATTCATATAACAACTTTAAATAATTGTTATATGATGTATTAAAATAAATTTAATATTTAACTGCTAATTAAATGTCTAATAATACACCCTTTTAAGTATATCTTAGAGTGAAGCCCTTTTTAGATAATAGGTAATAATATTTATTATAGTTAGTCAGGACACTTTAATATAAGAGTTAGATGAAAAGAGAATAGTAATAAACAAATAAGGTAGAAATAATAAAGAGTTTCATTTTGATCGAATATTCAATAATGAAAATAATGCTTAAATCTTTTCTGAGATTCTCTAGGTATATTTTAGTTTATTAAAGGGGCTAGAATAATATAAATTATTTTCTTGAGGGTTACAATACAACGATTCTGGCTTATGGTATAACAGGATCTGGAAAGACTCATACAATTTTTGGTAATGAGAAAGATGAGGGACTTGCATTTCAATGTTTAAATTATTTAGTTGAAAAAACAAAGTAATTAAGTCATTAGATTTTAGTGCATACGAAAATACATTATTAGAAGTTAGTTTTATTGAGATATACAATGAAACAATAAGGGATCTCTTAAATACTAATTAAAAATCATTAGTAATAATGTAGGATAGTTAAAAAGGATAATATATATCTGGAGTATAGCAAATGGTTTGTAAGAATTGTGAAGAGGTAAAAGATGTTTTAAATCTTGGAAATTAAAATAGAAGTCTGGCTTAGACAATTTATAATGTTTCATCTTCAAGATCTCATGCTGTCATTCAGGTAAACTTATCCTATAAAATTGAAAAGTAATATTATAACAATAATCTCTAGTCAAATTTTAACTCCAAAATTGTTCATTGTAGATTTAGCAGGCTCTGAAAAAGTCTACTTAGAATAGAAATCAAAAAATTANAATGAATCAAAAATGAGAATTTGATATATTAGTTTTCTTTTTTTTTTAGCAAATTCATAGGAAATTTGAATTATAAAATATAATAAACTTACCAATATATAAGTTTTTTAATTATTTATTTTATAAGATCTAATTAATTTTTTATAATTGTTGATAAATTTAAATTTAGGTTATTAATATTATAATCAATAAGAAATAAATTTTAAGAACAATAAAAGATATTTGTTAATCATCTTAGGTAATCTTAAAAAGTTTTTTTACGAAAGAGTTATTTGGAAACAATATAGTTTGCGTATTCATATAACAACTTTAAATAATTGTTATATGATGTATTAAAATAAATTTAATATTTAACTGCTAATTAAATGTCTAATAATACACCCTTTTAAGTATATCTTAGAGTGAAGCCCTTTTTAGATAATAGGTAATAATATTTATTATAGTTAGTCAGGACACTTTAATATAAGAGTTAGATGAAAAGAGAATAGTAATAAACAAATAAGGTAGAAATAATAAAGAGTTTCATTTTGATCGAATATTCAATAATGAAAATAATGCTTAAATCTTTTCTGAGATTCTCTAGGTATATTTTAGTTTATTAAAGGGGCTAGAATAATATAAATTATTTTCTTGAGGGTTACAATACAACGATTCTGGCTTATGGTATAACAGGATCTGGAAAGACTCATACAATTTTTGGTAATGAGAAAGATGAGGGACTTGCATTTCAATGTTTAAATTATTTAGTTGAAAAAACAAAGTAATTAAGTCATTAGATTTTAGTGCATACGAAAATACATTATTAGAAGTTAGTTTTATTGAGATATACAATGAAACAATAAGGGATCTCTTAAATACTAATTAAAAATCATTAGTAATAATGTAGGATAGTTAAAAAGGATAATATATATCTGGAGTATAGCAAATGGTTTGTAAGAATTGTGAAGAGGTAAAAGATGTTTTAAATCTTGGAAATTAAAATAGAAGTCTGGCTTAGACAATTTATAATGTTTCATCTTCAAGATCTCATGCTGTCATTCAGGTAAACTTATCCTATAAAATTGAAAAGTAATATTATAACAATAATCTCTAGTCAAATTTTAACTCCAAAATTGTTCATTGTAGATTTAGCAGGCTCTGAAAAAGTCTACTTAGAATAGAAATCAAAAAATTAATAAGAAGGATCCAATATAAATAAATCATTATTGGCATTGAGTCATTGTTTAACAATGTTGTCAGATAAAACAAAGAAAAATTAACATATTCCATATAGAAATTCAAAATTAACTAGACTTTTATAAGATTCTTTAGGAGGGAACACAAAAACAATCATGATAGCTTGTATACAATAGAATAAACAATCATATGATGAGATTTTGAATACTTTAACTTATTCTTAAAGAGCGACCCAAATCAAAAAATAAGTTCAAAAGGAAGTTTAATCTATCTAATAAACTACAAAATCAGAAGATCTATCTCCAACTTATGGATCTTAATAATTAGATGATAATTTTTCTAAATCAATCTACCTAACTAAAATTTATAATGATATATATTCAAATGTTGAAGAGTATTATGAAATTAATAGTTCAATAATGGAAATTCAATCTTAAATTCAAACAAATTCTTAAAAAATTGAGGAAAATTAGGAAACTAAACAAGAAGATGAAAATTATATGAAATTGTTAGCAGCATAAAAAGAAAATCAAATTATTGAAAAATAATTGTAAAATGCTCTCAAAACAAATCTATAATAAAAATAAATATTAAAATCTTTATTACTATAGATTACAGAAGAGTAATAATAAACTATAAATTATTGGAAATAAAGATTTGCAGATCTTTCAAAATAAATTTTAGATCTAAAATCAGATCAAGTTAAATCATAATAAGAATTAGTTTCAAAAGATTTATTGATCTCTTAATAAAAAACAATAATTGAATCCAATAAATTGTCAAAAAATTAATCTTAATACACTACAAGTGGAGATTCTGATTAATCTTATCCTATTTCATTTTCATCATCTACTAATAATTCGTAAATTAAAAAAAAGGGATCTATAATATAATAGCCACCTGAGGATAGACCGAGATTTGCTAATATATCTCACATAAAATAGAGATTATCTCCAAGAGAAAGATCTCCTGCAAGCAGCATTTTTGGAACATCACCTGTTAGATCCCCTTTGAAGAATCATTCAATATATAGAAATTTAAGTATGAATAAAAATAATTTAGATTCAATTTCAAAAGATGATTCAAGAGAATTATCTAAAGATTTATCAAATCTGAGTATTCACAAAAAGTCACGGCTAGTAGATCCTTAGGTCACAACAATAAATTTATATGGAACTACTTACATAAATGTAATAGACTAAAAAGAAAATAACTGAAAATTTATTTATCTCATTTATGAATGTTTAAATTTAATTTTAAGAATTTAATCTCCAAATTTCAACACATTTCAAGCTTAATGTAACTAAGAAAAATCTAACCTAAATTTTAAATCAAAATTATTAAAGTATTTATAATTCATATTATATTGTTCATGCATGTAAGAGTCATAAAATTTTAATCTATGATATTCTAATTGCTTAAGATATTGCAGATAGGATTTCAGCAGCTTAAATTTTGCTTTTATCTATTCTTAATCAATTTAATTAAGTTTAATCCAAATTGAATGTAGAGTAATCCGAAATAAATTTAATATTTAATTTTTATAATATTTTATATTTTGTAATCAAGAAAATTTAGAATTAATATTTTTATTTATTATTGTTAGATATTTTAAAAATTTTTTATAAAGATTATTAATGAATGGCAATCTTAATATTTTATGAAGCCTAGATCTAACTTCCTATTAGATAGAAATAAATTAAAGAATTGGTCTGAATTATTTAGAGTAAAAGTTTGATTGCTTGTATAATTTTGATTAATTATTCCTCTTAAAAGAATGTTATAATATTTCTGTAATGAATTTAATAAATTTGTATATAATATATTCTCTTGTGATAATATATTTTTATACAAATAATCAATAATACAAAAATAAATCTATATTCAAAATAATCTAAATGGAATAGAGTTTGTGTAACGATTACAAACAACACAGATTTCAAATTAATCTTTGCATTTTTTGGATATCAGTGGAACCCAAAATAATGGGAGAAAAAAAATAAATAAAATACAAGCGAGGATGTATGTATTCAATCCATTTTTATGTACAATTTAAGTTGGTTTTCTTGTATTGCAAAATTTACAATAGATTTTCGATGGTTATTGTATTTTGATAGGTTTTTCATATTCATATTTTTCAACATTATGATGGTTGATAGTAAAATTTGAAACCATTGGAAATTTGATTTGAATAGTAAAAGGGAGATTATTATTATCATTAGTGATTAAATAAGTATTTGCATTATTTTCGACATCAGATTGAGTGCTACTTTACTTATTAACGCTTAATTGTAGAAAATCCTGTTCACTTTTTTTTTGTGGTTTGATAGTTGGAGTATCTGGAATGTATGAGAATGGTTAAGGTAATTTTTGAGGATTGTTTAAAGCTTCGTTTTGTTTAAAAGTTTAATCAGACATGATAATTTAAATTTCTAGATTATAATAATAAAATCTGTGAATAATAATGCTGACAATTAGTAAATAAAGTAATTAATTAAATATTTTGAGAGTGATCACAATAATTTTAAAGAATAATTAATATATTTAATAATTGAAATAAAATAAAATTTTATTTATATATATTGAATTAAATCAGTTTACTTCAATCAGTCAGATAATTAACATAACATAGCTACACCTCTCTTAACCCAATGATGTTATGATTATTCAGTTGGTATATTGACATTCATGATAAAATTGGTGGAATGACCAGTGGTTGAGAGGATTCCTCTTCTTTCAGCAGTTTTGTAGACAGGGCAAACATATAAGTTTTTAGTTTCTAATTCTCCTTATATTGGTTTAAGCCAGATGATAGGTGCTAGAGTTGTAAGTACTTTAGGATTAGATTCTACAATCATTTCTCTACCATAATCCCATTTACATCCTTCTAAAAATAAACCAAAGATAAGTGTTCCATCTAAAAATATAATTAATAATTTACCATTCACTTATCTAGGTAATTGATTAACTTCAAAATTAGATTGGGGTTCTTCAAGAAATTGGAAATCAAAATCTAGTTTGTCTATAGCAATAGAATATTTTCTTGCATGATTTTATAGAACAGCAGTTAGAAAAGATTGAGTAAAAAAGAAACCTGAAATCCAATGAACATAAGGAATCTATTTATCTAACCAATTTTAAAAATATCTAATTCTTCTTAAAAAATCTTATAAATAAGATGCAAGTGGTTTTAATGAAGGATAACTAAATTTTTTCCATTATTCAGGTACTGCTCCTATTAAAAGTGATTGAGTAATTTTTTCCAATTAATCTGACATAGCTGTTAATCCTTTTATAGCATTTAATGTATCAATAAATGATTATTAAATAATTAATATTAGTTTGTTAAATCTAGTTATTTCTTATTAGAAAACAGTATTAAAAGAATTTTTATAATCATGAGGATATTTAGCATTTGCAATTTCCATATCAAATTTTCTTGGGAAATTGGCAAGGTACTCTTCACATAATAATTTAAGAATATTATCTGCTTTTTTAGATTCATCATTTTATTAACCATCAGTATATGATGATCCAAGAGTTTATTAAAGCTTTCTAAGAATTTCATCAGTATATTATTAATCTTTCATAATTTCAGCATTAGGATGAAAACCAAATAAATGTGTAGGTTAAGCAAGTGGTAAATTATTTAATTAATTCAAATATTCTTCATAAGATAAACCTTCTATAATTGGAAAATCTTGAATTTGGAAATCAGCTGATGTTACTTTTTCAGTTAAATATTCATCTAAAAGTGCTCTAACTACTCTTCTATCTCTTTCATCAGTTACTCTACCTCCATAATTACATTCACCTATTAAATAATGTAATGCATGAAAAGGTATAGATACATCAGCTGCCATTTATTACAATTACCTTATAGATATAAATAGATCGGATTAATTAAAATCATAATAAATATTAAAACCAATAGGTCCATAATTTCTACGTTCTTGTAAAATAGCATGAAAGAATGATAATGCATAAAATAATTTAGAGAGTTTTTTATTAGAATAATCTAATTATTAATAGAGAGGACTAGAATAACTGACTTAAAGATTAGATTTAATACCAGTCGGAGGTTCATTTGTCATTTTTACACTACTCTAAACAATAGAAGTAGGTAAATCTTCACTAGGATAACTAGTTAACCATAATCTAAAATGATTATGTATTTTTGATGTCTAAATATCCTCTATAATCTTTTCTAATTTTGGCATCCAAGAAGGATATAAATGACAATTTTATAAAATAACCCATGTTCCTGCTTATTTTGCTTCCTCAATCTCTTTTTCTGCAATCACTCCCTAACCTTAACCTAAAGAAACAGATCTTAATTAAATATCTTTCTATTTTGCAAAATTTAGTAATGCATTCATTGGATCAGTACCTGGCAAAACAAATAATAATGGAGATTTTGAATTGCTACCTTAAAATGATTAATTCAATGAAAATGGAGGTGGTTATGTATATTTATCTCCTAATTCAGAAGACACAAAGTCTTATATCACTTTAGGTAATTTACCAGGTCTTAATGCTTTTATTATACACATTCTTTATATTGGTGTTATTATTACAAAAGGTTCTGGTAATCTAATTTAATGACCATCTGGAGAGTTAAGTAATTCCATCCAAATTTCAGGGAAATTATGCATACTATCTACAATTTAGGATAATTTCTTATTCACTTTTATTAATACTTATACTCTTGCCCATGCTTAATTTGGTAACCATTCTTTGTAAGGGTTTTCTGGTACTTCACTTGGAATATTTACTTATCGAATGATAAAAGAAAATTCATCAAAATCAATTTATTTCTTTTATTCAAGTATTTTAATTAAAATTATAAAACTATACAGTAATTTATCTTTTTCAAACAATCCTCGACAAACTTAATTATAAATTAAATGTAATGTCATATTATTAATATTATTTATTCTTTATTGAATACGTTAACTTGGTTCACTTTTAACAAATGCTTCCTGATATAAATTTAGTAGCCAAGTTAATGAATATTAATACATAGAATCCAATTAGGCTAAAGATATTACTGCAAAAAAGAGTAAAGCTCCATGAATTGCAATAGGTTTATATTGTATTCTAGCTTCATCAATCTTTCTCTCTGTATATTCAGAAGTCTCTTATTTCTCTTCAATATCCTTTGATTTTTCTTTTGATGTTTATAATATTTAAATAGCTTCTTCATCATTCAAAATATTTTCAGCCTTATTTAATACCCGAAGAATCTAATCTTCTATTTTTTATAATTCTTATTTATTTTTATGCTACTATAAAATTTATCGATTTTTCTCTTCTTCTAAATTAGGTTATTCTTTGCTTACACAAATTTCAAGTAATTAATCTTCTAATCCACTTTATGTAATTGTGAAATTGATAATTGTAACTTTAGTACTAATTTCAGGAGTATAATGAGGATTGCTCAATTTAGTTGTCATAAATAAATTGAATAATTTATTATAGGGTATAATATTGTCACCAATACGTACTGACATAACTCCAGCATTTTTAAAAATTTACTTGAGTAAAACAGAATCAATAGTTGAATCAACATCTTCATATACATTTTCAATTAATAAGGGTTATCCAAATTAGAGTGTATTTTCTAAAGTCCTCATAAAATCACTGTCTGTGAATTTGACTAATTTAATATCTTTTTCATTTTATCTAATAAAACGATTACCTTATCCTTATGGATCAATAATTAAAGGGAATCTTTGACATCTATTCATGATAATTCCATTTTCGATGCTAAATTAATCACTTGGTAATCCATTCATTCTCCATTATCTAATTAAAATAGGTTAACCAAGAGTATTCTATAATGAAAAATTTTCAGAGAATGGCATCTAACCTTATAAATGATTCATCCACATTTTAATAGTTTTTTATCTAAAATTATTGCTGAAAACTCCTAAATATGCAATAGTTCCTGATGATAATATAATATCTCCTAAAACTTATTTTAATCTTTATTCATATATGGCAGATGATTTACTCCATCTTTCTCTTTCTCCCCCTAAACCTTCCATTAATTTAGTAGCTCTTTATAATTTAACTTCACATTCTTTAATATCTCTCTCTAATTATTATTGATTATTAATAGTTTCTTAATAGGAAAGCTATAATTTATTAATTTCTGTAGTCAAAATAGATAAGTCTTATTACAAGATCTTTAATGATTCTTACAATCTAGCAACTTCTTATTGTGATTAGATATACTTTTCTTATTTAGGTCTAACAATAGTAAGTACCTTTTCATATTCATCTAAAGCTAAAACCCATTCACATAATCCTTTAGCAGCAGAACTTGCTTTTTCAACTCTTTTTGGATTGAATTCTTCTTTTTTTGAAATGTAATTAGTTCTAACTTTCTGCATGATTTCAGGTTTAATATTGTTTTTATCATAACCAATAAGTTTTTACAGGAAATCTTTATCTGCTAAGAATTTCTTACTAGCTTCCCAATAATCCATAAATCTTTCTTTAGGATTTTCTGGTTTAGGCATGCTAATAGGCGGAACTCCACATAATACACAAACAGATTCCATTACTAATTTAACAGTAATAGGTGGTTTTAACATTGCTTTGATAGAATTAATATCTGCAGGTGATAATGTATTTAATGCTTCTTCTGCTTATTTTAATTTAGGTTTTGCTACAGATAATTCTTTTTCACATTCTTAATTGATTATTTCAGCTTCTTTAACACATTCTGAAACTCTAGTTTCTTCTTATTATACTTATATTCTTTTAGGTTCCATTGCATCTGCTTATTATTTAATAATAAATGCTAATTTAGTAGCTTCTTCATTCATTACAACCAATTTAGGTTATTTTTCAATTAATTCAGCTTCCATTCTTTTGACTTCATCTGATGTTTAATCTAATTTGGTTACTCCATTTTTATACATATTTCTAGTGTCTTCCAATTTAGTTTTTTCCACATTTAAAACAGCTTAGAAAGTTTTTAATAATTCAAAATAACTACTAGGAGTAACATAATTATGTCTTCCTTCTTAAGATTTAAATTAATCACTAATAATTTATAATGAGGAATGCATATATTTGCATTAAGCAACTAACAATCTTTGTTAACTATCTTTAATTGATATATCTTCTAAGAATTTTCTAGCTACAGCTTCTAAAGCATCTTCTGGCCATTAATGGAAACAATCAATTGTTGTACAATTTACAATACTTGGAAACATTCTTATTCTAGATCTAAGTGTATCACCAATAGGACTCATTGCCAATACAACATGTAATTTTTTCTTTACACATTCTATAAAATAATCATAAAATTATGCATTATTTCCATTATCAAATAATTATTATCTACCTTCCTTTTTAGCTTTTAATCTTAATTTATCTATTTATGGAATAAAATCTTCTTATCCAAATAAATTAGGAATATCTCCTGTATTAAGTAAATTGTTTACATCTTCCAAAATGAAAGGTCTCTTTATTTGTGAATCAGAAATACATAAAGTAATCTCTTTATTATCTGCTCCAGCATTTATCATTAATTTTTACATAGTTTCCTTCCATTATTCATAATTATACCCTTTTCCAACTTCAATCTATAAGAATTCTTATTCTTTTATAAAACATGATAATCTAGTCAAACTCTATCTTCCTGATCCTCCTAAACCAATTAACAATAAATGACCTTGAGTCATATTCAATACTCTTTAAATTCTTAGAAGATGTTCAACACAATAATCAAATAATGCTAAATTCAATGGTTTTTTTGTATTAGAATTAAGATCGTCCAAATAATATGATAATTTTGAATATACTCTAGTTGATGACATTACTTCAGTATATTTTTTAACATTAGATTCTTCTTCTAATTAAATGTCAGACCAATAATAACTTTTGATATTGTATTTAATGCTTGCTATATCATCATATGGTTTAATCATATGTTTTAAATCATCTCTCAATTTAAGTTTAATTGAATTAGCCAACATCAATTAATATTATTCATGATCAACTTATTCCAATCTATCAAAAAATGTTCTTGTAGTTTCATGTAGCCATAATCTCTATACTTTTTTATGATCTAATGATAATTCTTTTGCATTCAACACCAAAGTCATTCCCTAAACTACTCTACTTATATCTCTCATATTAAGTATATACCATGACTTCCTTGGAGTTGCCTTTAACTGATCCCTTATCTACATATACAAATCTATTGTAGCCTCTATTGCATAACCAAAACTCTTTCGAATATCATTATCCGTGTTTTCAATTTTTATATTATTTAAATGCCATGAGATAATAGATGTAAATATATGTACAACATTACTAATATCTGGAGTTACTATTGATACTATTTAAAAGAATCTTAATAATCTTTGAGAAACATAACTTCTACCTCCTCCTGGTAAACCCATTGATGCAACAATATTGCAATCCTAAATATGCATAAATTATCTGTCATTTCCATACCATCCTTTAGTACCTAATAATTGACGTATCAATTCCAATGGTGCTTATGTTCCATATTTATCAGGAGCAGGCATATTCAAATCATCTATGTAAATTAGTCCTATAAATCCCAAAGGAGGTCCATATAATCCTTTTCTCTTCCTTTCCACTTTAGAATCAATTATCATCTATGTTTTATTAGCACTTGTTGTTGCCGAAAAATTTACAAATATGTTTAAATAGTTATTCAATTGTGATATATACTTTCGAATATAACAAGTCTTACCTACACCACTTGGCCCTATTATCAATAATGGAGAATGACGATTTATACATTTATCAATAATTGCAGTTATTCTCAATGATTCTGATGTTTCTACTAAAATCTCTTAATATGTTATATTTTCAGGAATTTTTGAATCTTATAATAATTCTTTCCATACTCTCCATTTTAGTAATTCAGGATCATAAAAAAAATCATAAATGTTTGTATTAGATAATTCTGGAATCTGAGATTACTTATCAATTTTTATTACCACATCCTTCTTATTTTCATTTCTTAATGGTTCCTTCATTAACTTTTTTAAATATTAATCAAAATGTTTACGACCTATCTCATCTACTGAACTTCCCACTGTCCATACTACTGAATAAATAAAGAATGCATCAATCAAAATGTTTGGATCCTATATTTTCCTTATAGCCTCTGGATAATTTTAAATTAATTGAATCAACATTGATAATGTATGTATACAAAATGAATTTTCTGGCACTTATTCATATTCATGACACTTTTACTTAACAAATTTTTAAGATTTATCAACTATAGTCTCAAAAAGATCTGAAATACGCATAATTATATTTTAATCTACATTTTAAATCTCTTGTAATTGTTTCAAAAATATATTAAACCACCCCAATTAATCTGGTTATAAATATACCATACCACATCTACTAACAGTTGCAGGAGATGCTTAAGTTAAATCTTGAACTTCAAATATGATTGTCATTCTATCAGTCATAGCAATTGTTTCTCCACTCATTAAACATAATTTTTTATTATCATCAAGTACAGTATTCATATTTTCAATCCAAGCAGCATCAACAGGGCCATCAAATACTAAAAATTGTCTATCTTAAGAAGTGGATGTAGCACATTTACGATAGATTTCACCCAATACTCCTTCAGTCCATTCCTTGCTTACTGGATCAGAGTAACCATATAATTAATTTAAAGTTATAGATTTAGGATTTAAAACATGATATTACACACATCTTTCATCTTGCAAGCCATTTTTATGACAGTATGTAAGAGTTGATGCTAAAACCTAATAACAAGCAGTTTTGGCACTCATAGTTTAACCAACTAACATAAGTCCATGTCTACAATTGATCATTTCATACAATTATAAAACTTTTCTTTTAAAGTTTGGTACAATTTACATATTTTAAGATTGTAAAACTTGATGCATAGCTTCTTATAAATTTTTGTATTCTATAGGTTGAACTTTGACATCTGGAAATAGATCACTCATGATACCATTGAATAACATGACATCATTGGTTAAGAATTTAGGTAAATTAATATCACCAATAGCTCTATAAATAAGAATGTCTTCTCTTTCAGTAGATTTTCTTTTGAGTAATTATGCAGCAGTTAAGACTGCTTTAACTGCTCTCATACCATAATCATAATGATCTTGACTTGATAATTATTCTGAACAGAGTTTATAGACAGCAACAATCTTTTTAGCAAGAGCTCTAGCTTCAACAAATCCAAAGGAATATAGAGATATTTCTGCGATAAGTGCATAATCTGGTACCATCATAGCACATGGTCTAAAGAGAGCTTTTAAATTATCTGGTAATTCAGATCTACCTGCATATCCAGGATTCATTGTAATAAATATATTACATGATTATTAGATATGTAATTCTGTACCTTCAAATAAGAAAGAGTCAATCTACATAGATTTAGCTTATTAAATTTGTAATATCTATTATGCAATAACAGATAAAACTTCTAATTCTATTCTATTAAATTCATCAAAACATGACCAAGCACCAGCACTTGCTAATCCTTTAAAGAATTTAGCCATAGCATGAGTATTCAATCCTTCACCACAATTAAAGACTATACATTATACAGCTACTGCTTTAGCTAAATCTTTTGTTGATTCAGTTTTACCAGTACCAGCAGGACCTTCTGGAGCACCTCCCAAATTCAATTGTAATGCGCCAACTAATGTTCTATAACATCGATCTGTTAATGGAGTAATAACTAATCTACTACCTATACCTAAATATTCATTTCCATATGTTATTGATGTTTAAACCATTCTTACAGAAACACTAGTATCTTCCATCATATAATATCTTAATTATGATGTCCATTCAAATATATTTGTATCTTTCATCTCTAATTTTATCAACTCTTATAAAATATCATTGTGATGTACTTCCAACACAATTAAAGCTGATAACAATTATCTTTCATTTTATTATTAAGATTCTCTTACTAAAGATACAATCTCATTCAAATGATTAACTCTATCATTCCCATATTTATTTAGAGTCTTCCCTGTTTTTATTGTACTCTCTATTTGATTTGTAAAGTTTATACAAGCACAAGCTAATACACATTAACCAGGCCACCTACGAATCCATTTTAATAATACTGGTAATTCTTATAATTCTCCAAAACATTATCTTATCAAATGAGAAATACTACTCCTCATCTCTTCTTCTACTTTTAATAACCATCTCTCTACACAATTTTTAAACTCTTTTGGAGATACTTTATTATCAAAATTAACTTCTTCTTTCTCTACACTTTTCATACCCAATATATCAGTATTTGAATTAAATATTAATTCCTCTATTCCCTCAAAACATTTCCTCATATGAGGTTATACCAATAAAGGGTCTCTTGTTTCTGCCAAAATATTGATTAAATCATCATTTGATAAAAAAAAGAAACGAGGAAATTCTAATCTCTTTATTTCTAAATGATTCTCTAATCCTTTCTGTATTTCTTCAATCAATCTTAATGATGTCTATAATATGTCCATTAAGTTTGGAATCTTCTCTAAATTCAATGCTAATGGTTCCATTTCCACTGCCTTTGTTATCAAATTCCAATTACTACTAACCTTCTTGAATTTCTCACTCTCATCATACAATGTCTTTATTATATCTTCAAAACTGAATATAGGCTCCAAATATAAGTACATACCTTAAACTTTAATCCATAATTCAAGAATTTATTAAATAAACGTCATTAATTTCTCCCATCTTATTGCATCTTCCTCCATAAATTTTATCAAAGGATTAGCCCTTATTGTTTATGATTTAATAACATGATCATCTAATAATGTTTGAATTTCTTCAACAGATTATCCCTACAAAATAAGTACTCCTCTACCTTTGTAATTTATTACTACCAATTTTACACTATCCCATTCCTTCTTCATTTTTGCTAACGCATTTTCTAAAGTGAATTCCTTACTAGCATTTTCTGATATTTCTTCCATATCATTAATGAATTAATCCACTTTATAAGTTATTAATTCTCTTAAAGATACTTCTTTATAGTTTATTGGTTAGGAAAGTATTGTTTAAACCTATTTCCAATGTCTTTCACGCAAACCTGGATTTGATAGTACTTCCAAAGTCTTACTATGTTCCATCATAGCCTCAACATCTTCCTTAAACTCGCCCAAAACTCTAAATGGAATACTATTCTATCTAAACATTTTCCCTAATTTCATATTGCCCTTAACTTAATTCTTTAATATAGCCTCCACATCACTATAATCAACATCCATAATTGGACCCCCCATCCATTTCTTTTTATTTTCCATATACAAACCTATCGATTTCCACATTTCTGAATATGGTTAAATTTCAGTTTAGAGTTTCACAAAATTATCAAATTATGATGGGTATCCAAATAAAGTCAATTCTTTTTATATAATCTCTTGCATTTCTGCAGCTGCTTCAGCTAATTTCTATTCAAATTCTTCAATTTCTCTAACATATCCTTTATATTTTGATCTTTCAGTAAAAGTTTCAAGATTATGTATCTCTTCACAATATTTAGCCACTCTCTCCTCAAATTAAGATCTCTATTTCTTTAATTCCTCTTCTAATCTTCCTCTCTCAATCTAATGTTTCTCTTCTTATTCAATCAATTCCTTATCTAGTTATGCAGGCCTATGATACAATTCTTCTGATAACAATAACAACTACTCGCTTATCACATAATCTTGTTTTAATAAGAACATAACCTTAATAAAGATATCTGTTGTATTTGTACGTATCTTTACTCTCTCTTACCCAACATCAGTTATGTACTTATCCATTGCCTCAACATCTTCAGGTGTTTTAAGGGATCTTCTTATGTAGGTACTGATCTATAAGTATCGATCAGAAATAACTTTTGATTAATCTATCAAAACTGATTCAAAATTTATAAACAATCTATCCTTGTATTCTTTGATCATTTATTTTACATTCGATAATACAGATTCGCAGTTTACTTAAAATAGAGGAAATTGAATTGTTGGAGGTATTTTATCCAATAATGTTCGATATTTATTTAAAATCTCCATATACATTTTGAATTCTTCATTAGTTAGAGCCTTCTTTAATGATCTGATTTCTTTTTCATATGCTTTATTAAAGAATTGAGTGAATTGCTAGAAATATTAAATAACTTAGAGTGTCCTTTTATAATGTTCACTAACATGTTTTAGAATTCTAGCTTCTTAAGCTAAATAACATCCCTCTTCAATTGATGCAACTGTCATATATTTTTTCTCTTAATAAACTTCTCTTTATTCTTCTGATGCCAATAATAATTCTGGATGCTCTTTTTGTTATTTTTCTTCTACTTTTACTTATGGCCAAAAAGATTTGAAAAACTTTTAAAAGTCATCTTTTGTCATTCCTCCCATATCTTGATCAAAATTGAATTAGAAATTTCTAAATTGAACTTATTAGGTCGATTCTTTTGGATTATAAGTAACCTTTGCAAATTTGGGATGTAAAAATTTATCAAACGATATAATAATACTTCTGAATGCATCTACAAATTCATTTTTAATTTATTCTTCATTTTCTTTTACTTTAACAAATTCATTATCTATTACTAACTCCAATCTAATGAATGGATCATAAGGTTATTAGAGTAAACTCCATTTAGGAGGGATAAATTCTCTATCTTTGAGACTTTAACAAGCTTAGATCAAACTTGTAAAATCTGTGTCAGTAACCTCAATATCAAATTGTTTAGGAATATCAATATTTAAAATGTGGAATTCAAAATGTTATAAAGATCTGTCTATGAAGCCTCTCAGTTATAGTTGCAATAAAACAGTTGCATTAGATGTGATTGCTTTTCTTTATTCTTTTTCTAATTTTTTGTATGGTTTTTCATCTTGCTGTTACCTGATATCTTCTAATTAGAATTATGACAATTTTTCTGATTCTATTGGATTTGGATTTTGTAACATCACATGGTATTCTGTAAAAGCATTGAGTGCTTAACAAGAATCTTTAAAACGATCAAAATTATAAGGTTAAGTAGTTTTAGAAGCATAGAACTACAAGGCCTCTTTAATAGATATATAACAGGGGTTTTCTTCACCCTTATAGATGACATTATCCTCATCAATAAAATCTTCTTCAGGGATGATTTCAAGTATTGTTTATCTTAATTATTATTATTTAAACTTTGGTCCTGTAATAGTCCATGAACTTTTGTATTGTTTTTGCCTTAAGAATTTTTAAAGTTTAATTATCAACATGACTCCTCTAAACCAGACATTTTCCAAGAGACAAAGAACATTCAATTTATAAATAGTTTATACCCTTTAGAATTCTTAAAATGTGAAGGTATAACCCAACCTAGCAACTTGTTTCATTTTACTTAAATCACATAATTTAAAGGAATTAAAATCTTAAATCCAATCTGATAAACCTTAATTGATCGTTGAAATAAGAGTTAGATTACTTTTACAGAAATCTTTACCTCTTTGTACAAAATCATGCCAATCTGGAAACAATTTCATATTATAACCTCCTTCTCTGGCAATTCTTTGAGCAGAATGAATAAATGATCTTGGAAGCAAAGTGATATGCAATCTCTTTCTTTCTTCAGGGGATCTTAATATATAATCAAGCATGGCCCTCTTCATATATTCACGAAATAATTCTAAAATCTCTTTCACAATCAATCTAGAGCATTCTTCATTACGTAATAATTCTGGTTTAATCAAATTGAATGCATTGAGAATCCATTCTCTTTTAAACTTTGGAACTTCATCATTTCGTATATGATCTCCAGATATGTAATTACGATATCTTTCTTCAGAGATAAGTACTTATTTAAGTATGTTTTCTGGCCAGAATTCTCTATCAATGTGAACGTAATCATCTTTACATAGAAGAGAAGGATCATAGTTACCATTCATTATGGCTAACATTTCATTGAATTTTCTAAGAGACAACTCCATTTAATCAATATTTTCATCATTATCATCAAAATATTCTGGATATAAACAAAGTGACACAGGTTCTCTTGTTAAAGCATCATTAGCTCCAGAATTAATACCTGTTTTATCTCTTCCTTATTAAGGAAACATTTCATTTACAATAGCTAATTGGATAGGTACTTCTCCATCTGTTTTTTCAGCAGAACTCATAGTTTTTTATAAATCAATAATTTTAAGTAAATGTTCTTTTTTCAACTTTGCAGAAAATTGCATGTAAACTCCAATTCTTTAAATTGGTGAATAATAACCAAGATCTCCAAATCTTGCAAAAGTAGCTGCTACTGTTCTTTCATTTCTATCAAAAAGTTCTTCATATGGTAAATCAAGAGCACTAACATTTGTAAATTTAGTGTAGATTTTGAAAAAGGATTATGGAGCAGTAGTTTTAGAAGATAAGGGTCTTTAATGACTCCAATTACTTTAGGGTCTTTATACTTATTAATCAATCATGTCAGTGATTTATTTTTTATGTTTTTGATTTGGTTTTTGAAAGACATCAAGAGTAGCACTTTAAATACGATCTTATTTAACTCTTTTGCTTTCAAAATTATCGAATGCTTAAGATTAAGGTCTTTAAATAGAAGTCATAGGTCTTTTAGAAATTGGAGGTCTAGATAATGTTTATTAAGCAGAGGATAATCTTTATTATTATTCAGATTGTTTTTATTATTATTCTTAAATGATAGTAAAGTCCATTTTGCCAATAGATGTCACAGTTTAAGGACGAGGTTATTATGCATGATTTTATCTGGAAACATCAATAGATTATTATTTGGATGGTTCATTTGAAATCATTTTACCACCAAGAGAGGATAGAAATTCATATGGTTTTAAAGTGCCACTAATAGTTTCACAATCTTATTAATATTCAGTTTCTTCTTTTTTAACAGCAGAGGAAACTCTTTTTAATCCAATAGTTGTGTTTTTACTTGCTTCCCATAAACGAGCATTCACATCCACTGTGCATGAATATGGTTATGCTATTCTGTAATTAATGTACTTATTCATCATCACTGCAGGGGTCTAAATCAATTTCAAATATGTTTTACCTCTATTGTACTTTATGGTCTTTGGTGTACTATTGTCTAAACTTCGCTATGCATCGGCTATAATGTTGATGCTTTAACTCTATTCTCTGCCTCTTCCATTGAACGTAGCGATGCACTTTTACATTCATATAACTGCAATACTTCTTCATATTGGGTAAATGAAATTTCTGCCCACTTTAATTGTATAAAGTGTATCCATTTGGCATAGCCACTCGTTTTACAGCAGACGAGGCTCTATTTCCACTTGATTAAGCTCTCCGAGGATTCATTAATTAATTATAATATTCACTTGTATAAATTCCTCTTTTTTATCTCAGGCATCTTATCCACTCCTTAGTTTCTTTACTGTTAATACTATATTATCAAAGGACGTTGATTTGTAAAATTGAATCTTGAATCAACTAGATTACTCCTTCCCTAAGAATTTGCTCTCTTTTACTCCATTTAATATTATTGTCCAGAATTCACTAATTATCTTACCTTTTGATATTGTTTTTAAGGTGTAAAAAATGTTGGATTCCCTTTCTATATTTTTGTCTTCTTTTCTTAAACATTGATCTATTATCCATTCTCCTTATATCCATCTTATTAAGATTTCTATATTTGTTTTATTGGTGTATCGAAATTCCATTATCCCATGTTTTATTTCAAATCTTTTTCATAAATTCTTAATTGTCTTTGAAAACCATAATTTGGAAACACTACATTTCTTCTCTTTTTCACATATTCAAATGCTTCTTAAAATAACCATCCTCTTGTTTTCATTATATATGCTATAACCACAGATGCTGATCTTGAAACTCCTGCTGCACAATGAACTAACACTCCTCCTCTTTTTAAACCTTCAGATATTTACTAGTTTGTATCTGGAAACAGTCTTGCTATATTAGATGATTCAACATCTAAAATATGATACACCTTTTTAAATTCAATTTTTAATTTACTTTATGGATCATTCCTCCTTCAGAATATTATACATTCAATCCTGAAGCAACTGTCAAAACTGTTCTTATTCCCTTACCATCTAATAAACTTCTATCATATGCTGCTGTGCAATCTCCTAACCACAAAATGTTATTACTCTCCTCTAGTATCTAGTTCATTGATTAATACATTGGATCAAACATTCTAAACATTTTTTATTATTAATAATATCAATCATTTTCATATTCGAATTTGTTAGTTTCTTTTATTAAATAGAAAAAATCTCTCTAAATTAATCTATTTTATACTTGATTTTATTTTTAACAGAAATTTATTACATGTACCCAGAATATTGTGTTGCTCAAAGACAATAACCTTATCCCTTACACAAAATTACACAATCTTATAATCCTGTCATATAAAATGAGCCAAGACCCAGATAACCTAATGAAAATCCTAAAGATTATATGATCACTGCTTATACTTCCATCAATCATGTTATTGACATCTCACCTACATCATCCATCTATAGATTGGATCCTTTTGCTAAGTACTTATGTTGTTGGACTAATACTGTTGGCCCTGAAGAAGTTAATGCTATCTAAGAAAGAACTAAATGGAAACACCCAAATCTAGTCTCTTTTATCTTCTTTGAAGAACTAAGTGATAAATTTAGCCAAAACAGATAACTCAAAATCTTCTATGAATATCTCCCCTTAGATATTAAATAGTTGATCGATAAAAGATCAAAAACACAAGAATATGTCCCAGAAGAAGAAATATGGAAAATGATTTCAGGACTATGCGAAGCTTTTGTTTTTCTTCAAAAAAGAGGAATCACCCACTCTGCCTTGACCTTAGAATCAGTCTACTTTGATGAAGAATATCTACTCTATCGAATTCAAGATGTTAGCCCATTCAGAGCTAGAGCACCAAATTTATTTGAAAATTAATATAAATCACCAGAATCAGGAGGAAATCTAAGAGTCAATCGATTTAAATAAGATGTTTTTGGATTAGGGTATATATTTATTTATTTACATCTCCTAGTATGATTATATTATCTCTTTGCCTTCTCAAAAACTCTGATCACATCTTTGAGTCTGGAACAATGAATATCATTAATCTTAATGATTCTTTCGAATAGTTGAAATAACTTTATCCTGGGAGAGTTGATTCTATACTTAAAAAAATGCTCATCATTGATTTCAATTAAAGACCTGATTGGCTAGAATTGCAATAGTTTTTAATTAATGCCAAAGATATGCAATTTCCTAATTTCGATCTTAGTTTGGCTAATAAGTCATCTATTTTAAATTCATCATTTTAGTTACATCAGTAATAATAACAATAAGTTTAAAAAACTTTTGATTAATTGACATTAAGTTAAGAAAATAGAGAGATTATAAATACTAATAAATTAACCAGCTCTATCAATAATAATAATGCTACTGTTAATAAAACTCCTAATACTGATTCTGTCGACTAGAAACTCATTAATTTAAATAAAAGAATCCAAGAAACTTTATCAAAAAGTTTAAATAAAAATATTAGATGATTTATATAATATTTCTATAAAAATATTGAGTTTATTTATAATTTTTAAGACTTCTTCTCAATTTTAGATATCTTCTTATTTTAACAACAACAGAAGTAAATCATTTTATAGTCTTATTTATTATTGTTAAGGTTATTTAAATTAATTTTCATATATTTAATTTGATTATCATTACATAAAATTATTGATAATAAAAATCAATTTTGTATATAGAATTAGAAAATGATAGGCATCCTTTTTTATATTTTACAAATTGTTTAATCAAAAATGTTTGAAATTTAATATAAAGAGACTTCTATGTATATATAAACTATAAATGGATTGGAAATTGAGCTAATTTTTGGAAATTAAGGTAAAATTAGCTAATTGAGTTAAATTGAACCTTCAAAATGCACTTAAAATTGTTAGAGTTGCACCAGAAGCTAATGTTATTTAAGTAATACAGAGCTTGATTATACCAATATTAAAATGTTTGATTTGGATTCTTAATAAATGGTAATTTAACCCTTAATTTATTTTAATGATTATAACAATAATCAAACATCATCTTAGATTAATTTAATGAAGCTCGGAAATTATTTAAATTCTTTTGTAGATGATGGGTTTTAATTATGCTTTAGTTTAAATGATAAAATAATTGAAACACCATTTTAAGCGGAAAGAAAAGATTTTGATCCATAACAAATTTTAGTCACTTCAATTCTCAATATTCGTAACACAATTTTTTTTTAAATAAACTTTTTAAAATTTGGAGATACATTGATTGATATATCTAATTTCACTGTTTACGTATAAAATTCAAAAATGAGAGATGATTGCATTGATAATTCAACATTGTTTATTGAATTTAGTTTCTTCCCTAACTGGATCCTTAATTAGTTATAACCAGAATTTCAAAAAATAGGATTCAATCTTTTTGTTAGAAATACATTTCAGTTTTATACTTGCGAAAAGTAAGAAAAAGAGCATGAAAATAAACCTGATTTTTTGTTTTTTAACGAAGAAAATAAGTAAAATCCAATAATTTATTCAGCAGATTAATATTTAAATTCAATTTTTCTAGAAGAAAAACACTTATTAAAGATATCTAACTCTAGTATAGAGTATATCATTTTTCTTAGCTAGTCTTTTATTGAAAATAAGAAAATGTATTTTAACTTTAAAGAAAATTTTGTTGCTATTTCAAATTATAAAGAGGAAAGATGTTTTAATTATTAAGTTTCATCTTATTATTTGTATGAGGTACAAGTCTTATGGATTTCTGTTCCTTCAATAATTTTATTAAGCTTTTTTTTAATTTATTTTTAAATAAATCCTTATTAGAGTTAAGACATCCTATGATAAGAATTGCAATAGATTTAAATACATATTATTATTCAAAAATATTTATTATTAGTAATTTTTCTATAAATAATAAATTACACAAGATGTAATATTCTCAACCATAATACGATCGACCCCCCTACGAGGCAGTGTACCATCAAAATCAATTTAATCAATAAAATTAAGGACCTTACTAAAATTAAATGGCAGTTTATCCATAGTAATAAGGTGGATATCCTCCTAATTAAATTTAAAATCCATAATATTAAGGATAACCTTATTAATAAGTATATCCAAATCAGTTTCAAGGTAACTATCCACCTTAATCAACTAATATTGGGTATATTTTTATCATTCTCATATTAGTTTTAACTTTTAACCTGGTATAATCTTGGAAGGAGATAAATTATGCTTTTATTGTAATAGGCCATATAATCTTGTATAATAAAGAAAAATTGGAGGATAAGTTTTTCTGGCATTTCTGTTGCTTTTAATATTTTTCTGGCCTTTGTGCTGGTTGCCATTTGTCATGGAAGACTGCAAAGATAAATATTATTATTGTTCATAATGTGGTAAATTAATATATAAAAGATAATATACTATGATGAGTTGATTAATTATGCATATAATAAAACAATTTTTGATAAAAACAGTTCAAAAATTTTTATTTCTTGAGTATTTACGAAAGTTCTAGTCTTTATATGATATCCTATGAACTTTTTAATAGCTCTATTTTTATTTAAATTATCTATATAGTTTTTCATATTAAAATTAAGCAAATACATATCTAAAAACAATGAAAATAGAAAAATTCAAAAATTAAACATTTTAAATTTAACCAAATTTTTATCAAAATATTGGTTCATAACTAATTTATTCTATCCAATTATTTTGATTCAAAAGCTTTTTTCCATTAAAATCAGAAATATCTGAAGATATTTGATTGAAATATTAAGTTGCAAATACCATTCTGCATTTTCTATGCCTTCTGCATAAATTAAAGATACAAAATCAAGAGAAACTTTAAATTTCGTAAATAATTTTATTTTAAGTTTCTTTAGAAATTGCGTTCGAGATTAATTAAGTATAAATTTGAAAATCTATAAATTTAGAAATTTTATTCTATAAATTAACTTTAGGACAACCACTTTAAGAACACATTTAAATTATAAATGATTAAATTTTTATAATTTTTAAAAACTCAATAATTAATATTATTTACATTCATATTTGAATATTTTATTTAGAGTATTTTAAATTTGAATTCAAAAGAATTTTCAAGAGAATAAATAGTACTTAATTTAAATTAGAGNTGTACCATCAAAATCAATTTAATCAATAAAATTAAGGACCTTACTAAAATTAAATGGCAGTTTATCCATAGTAATAAGGTGGATATCCTCCTAATTAAATTTAAAATCCATAATATTAAGGATAACCTTATTAATAAGTATATCCAAATCAGTTTCAAGGTAACTATCCACCTTAATCAACTAATATTGGGTATATTTTTATCATTCTCATATTAGTTTTAACTTTTAACCTGGTATAATCTTGGAAGGAGATAAATTATGCTTTTATTGTAATAGGCCATATAATCTTGTATAATAAAGAAAAATTGGAGGATAAGTTTTTCTGGCATTTCTGTTGCTTTTAATATTTTTCTGGCCTTTGTGCTGGTTGCCATTTGTCATGGAAGACTGCAAAGATAAATATTATTATTGTTCATAATGTGGTAAATTAATATATAAAAGATAATATACTATGATGAGTTGATTAATTATGCATATAATAAAACAATTTTTGATAAAAACAGTTCAAAAATTTTTATTTCTTGAGTATTTACGAAAGTTCTAGTCTTTATATGATATCCTATGAACTTTTTAATAGCTCTATTTTTATTTAAATTATCTATATAGTTTTTCATATTAAAATTAAGCAAATACATATCTAAAAACAATGAAAATAGAAAAATTCAAAAATTAAACATTTTAAATTTAACCAAATTTTTATCAAAATATTGGTTCATAACTAATTTATTCTATCCAATTATTTTGATTCAAAAGCTTTTTTCCATTAAAATCAGAAATATCTGAAGATATTTGATTGAAATATTAAGTTGCAAATACCATTCTGCATTTTCTATGCCTTCTGCATAAATTAAAGATACAAAATCAAGAGAAACTTTAAATTTCGTAAATAATTTTATTTTAAGTTTCTTTAGAAATTGCGTTCGAGATTAATTAAGTATAAATTTGAAAATCTATAAATTTAGAAATTTTATTCTATAAATTAACTTTAGGACAACCACTTTAAGAACACATTTAAATTATAAATGATTAAATTTTTATAATTTTTAAAAACTCAATAATTAATATTATTTACATTCATATTTGAATATTTTATTTAGAGTATTTTAAATTTGAATTCAAAAGAATTTTCAAGAGAATAAATAGTACTTAATTTAAATTAGAGATCTTTTGCAAAATAAAGTATTTCCACTTCAACAAATTTACCATTAAGAAGGATATCTGAGTAGTGACAGTTAAAAATCAATAGAGGTTAAGTATTTTAATTTTTTAGAAGTAATATTAATTTTGGAAATGCGTTAATCATTTTTGATCATGTGTTATTTTAAAATTTTATAAGACCATTTACACATTTAATGCTAGAAGTATAGAAATGTAAGTTAGTATAGCATTTCTATTACTGCTATAAATAATAATAAAAAATTAAATGCTTATACATTAATCTATTGGCCTTTTGGTTAATTGCCGTTTTTAATAAGTGAATTTAAAGATAAACATTTTTTTCTTTATAAATTCTTTTATAATATAGAACAAAAAAAATCTACATTGCGAAATTGAATGAAGTATATTTTTATAATATTTATTTAATTTTTAATTAATGATATTTCTTTAATAGTTTTATGTTATATGTTTTATTTCCCGTACATTATGTAAAAATTTTCCTGAAGTTTCAAATGTAAATCAGCTTTTAAAACTACTATAATTCGTTTTATCTTATTAAATCATCAATTTATTGATTCATTAATTAAATAGAAATATAATATAAGGAGGAATTGTTAAGACTTTCTATTATTGTGAATTTATTTATTTTATATAATGAATGGATGATCAAAGTCCTAATTCCTTAAAATTGGGATTTGGTCTTGAGTATTCGTTGGTTAAGAAATATCTATAATTATCTAATTTAATTACTCTGGGAAATACTTTTTGGCTAGACCATAAGAGGCATTCATTCTAACACATAATTAGAAATAATTTCTAGCATCTAAACATTCTGGTACATAAGAGTCCTCAAAAAGACCGAATTGATTCTTACAATGTTAAGCCATTCTATCATAAAGATGGCAAGCTAATAATTGATTAGCCTGCAATATTATATATAATTACTTTATATTCAACAAACTCAAATTTAAGATTATCCAATAATTTTACATGATTCTTTGTTAATGTTTATAAATTTATCATATTTCTAAACATAAAATCTCATATTAATTAGACATCATACCTTCCTCTTCCCAAACTTCATTATAGATAGGCATTTTTTGTTAATTTTTATATATTTAATATTGAATTAAAAAATTATGTAATTAAATTAACTAAAATTCATTTATAATCAATAATCTAATTTATTATTGCTGGTTTGAGTGTGTTGATATTCTTTTTAGAAAATGTGTAAAATAGTATCTTTTTAATTCTATGCAGAATAAGCTTTTCGATAAATAAATTATTTTTAGACACAATTAGCTGATTTTTAGAGTATCAACAATTAAATTCTTTTGTTTTTAAAATATGGTTTAGTAGATAAAAACTGGTTTTATATCTACCAATCTTTCAATTAAGGTTATTATGGTTTCTAAATTACCTATTCCATCAATATCTGTTAATTTAAACCATTCTATAATTTTCAAAATTTCCTAGATAATTATATTTTAAAGAAAAATTTGACAATAATTTTTATTGCATTCTAAAAAAAAATTTCAAGTATTATGTACGAAAATCCCAAGATTCGCAAATATAACCCTCAATACTAGAATTTTTAAAAGTTTTTTATTTTTTACTTATAACGATAATGTTATACTAAAAAATTAATATATCATACAATAAGCAAATTCATAATCCTCTTATTTTAAATTAAATTAATATTTGACATTATTGAGTTTTTATTATTAGTATTCGGTTGATTTGGTTGGATGTATTAAAGAATGGACCAAATGCTAAAGTTTTAAATTTAAAGAAAATCAACGAAAGTATTTAAATTTGATACAAAATTCGTCACAATTTACATCAAATATTTTCTAATATTTTTGAAGTAAATAAATATTAAGAAAAAAACAAAAGATCAGAATGTATTAATTATTAATTTTTATTAAAAATGTATTAGATTAAAAATAAAAATCATTATAAATAGTCTTCATAAATTTTTTTCAGTAAATTATAAAATCTTTTTTAATATGATATAGGTAAAATTGTTCAATCATTTTGATCATCATTTTCCTCTGCTATTTCTTCAGGATATTCACCTTCTCCGTCCTCACCATCTTCATTTAGTTGTTCTGGATCAATCCCGAATAAATGCAAGTTTTACTAAATTTTTGGAATAAATTACACTAAAGATTTCTCTGAATTGATTATTTTCATTAGCTAATTTATCAACTTCCTCTTATAATTGTTATTTCTCATCACTTAAATTTTAATATAATGGCTTAAAATTCTCAATCAATTCTACAATTAAATATATTCATGTAAAATACCTTCTAATCTTCTACAATCCTCATCTTTAACTTCAAGTTACTGTTATAAATTCTAAATCATTTGATCTTTATCATTATCTTAACTTTTTGATAATTTCTTATTTGAAGAGAATTGATTTTTTGTATTACGACTATTGTTTGCTTATTCTTCTTGAATTTATTGAATTGCTTCTTACATATCTTAAAGTTACTATTGATATTACTCAATAATTTAGTCTTTCATATCTGACTCTTATTATAATTCTTCGATTTTTTTTTATATTTCTTCCTAAGATATAAATTTTAAAATAATTTACAAAATTAAATTCCTGTGTTATTTATTCCAACTATTACTCTTTTTCATTATAAGCTTATTCTAGTTCATTAAGTTAAGATTCATATTATTGTCGAACTTTATTGATTTCATCTTGTAAATGCCTATTAGATTAGTTGAGTTTTTAATTTAAATTTTTATTTTCATCTTATAATTATTAGATTTTTTGTTTATCTTCTCTCTGTTTAGATTCATAATCCTATTCTAATTTAGATCTATTGAAATAAGAATTTTAATTTACAATCGCTTTTAAAACTCTTTTTCTTTATCTCTAGCCATATTCAATTCAGCTTTTAATCTTTCAGTTTATTACTATTCATCCTTTAATTAATTAATAATAGATTAGCTTCCTCTATCTAATTCCTAAGGCTTTTGATTAGAAGTATACTATTTTTTATCAAAACCTGAGTATTGCTAATCATATCTTTTATCATGGCTATCGAGTTTTTTTTCTANTAAATAGTCTTCATAAATTTTTTTCAGTAAATTATAAAATCTTTTTTAATATGATATAGGTAAAATTGTTCAATCATTTTGATCATCATTTTCCTCTGCTATTTCTTCAGGATATTCACCTTCTCCGTCCTCACCATCTTCATTTAGTTGTTCTGGATCAATCCCGAATAAATGCAAGTTTTACTAAATTTTTGGAATAAATTACACTAAAGATTTCTCTGAATTGATTATTTTCATTAGCTAATTTATCAACTTCCTCTTATAATTGTTATTTCTCATCACTTAAATTTTAATATAATGGCTTAAAATTCTCAATCAATTCTACAATTAAATATATTCATGTAAAATACCTTCTAATCTTCTACAATCCTCATCTTTAACTTCAAGTTACTGTTATAAATTCTAAATCATTTGATCTTTATCATTATCTTAACTTTTTGATAATTTCTTATTTGAAGAGAATTGATTTTTTGTATTACGACTATTGTTTGCTTATTCTTCTTGAATTTATTGAATTGCTTCTTACATATCTTAAAGTTACTATTGATATTACTCAATAATTTAGTCTTTCATATCTGACTCTTATTATAATTCTTCGATTTTTTTTTATATTTCTTCCTAAGATATAAATTTTAAAATAATTTACAAAATTAAATTCCTGTGTTATTTATTCCAACTATTACTCTTTTTCATTATAAGCTTATTCTAGTTCATTAAGTTAAGATTCATATTATTGTCGAACTTTATTGATTTCATCTTGTAAATGCCTATTAGATTAGTTGAGTTTTTAATTTAAATTTTTATTTTCATCTTATAATTATTAGATTTTTTGTTTATCTTCTCTCTGTTTAGATTCATAATCCTATTCTAATTTAGATCTATTGAAATAAGAATTTTAATTTACAATCGCTTTTAAAACTCTTTTTCTTTATCTCTAGCCATATTCAATTCAGCTTTTAATCTTTCAGTTTATTACTATTCATCCTTTAATTAATTAATAATAGATTAGCTTCCTCTATCTAATTCCTAAGGCTTTTGATTAGAAGTATACTATTTTTTATCAAAACCTGAGTATTGCTAATCATATCTTTTATCATGGCTATCGAGTTTTTTTTCTAAATAATCATATTTCCTATCAGGATATTCTGGTTTTCTATTAACATCAATAGTTTTAGAATAATCAGGTTTTCTTGTTTCACTTGCTAAATATTCTTTAGTTGGCGGTTAAGCTTTAAATTCATTCTTTTTAATTTAATTTGATTGTTCTAGCTTAACAGGAGCAGGAACAAAATTCTAAGTTTTTTGATACATTTCTATATTTTAAGCGAATAAGTGTACCCTAATAAGGAATGATTTCAGTTTTATGTTATTAATCGATAGGACCTGTGCGATTATGAATTTACGAATCACAGGAATAACATAATCTATAAGTTTAACCATATCGACATTAAGAACATTTGATAGTAGCTGGTCTTTGTTAACATTTCTGACACTTTACAAATAGAGATTGCATATTTGAATTTATGTTATTGTATTAAATTTTATTTGAATTTTCTACAAATACAGAAATATATATAAATAAATTATATTTATTATTTTTAATATGACATATAACATCAAGCCCAGACTTGACCTCTAAATTGAATAGCTCTAGAATTCTTCCATCCTTTTTTAAAGTGATTATAATATACACCATCTCTAACTGCATACATTTCCCATCTTAAATTAAATAAATAAAATAAATTTACCTAAGAGAGAGATTATTTCTATAAAATCCTCTAGTCTTCAAATAAGCAAAAGGATAGATTAAAGCAACTCCTGTTAAGAACATATAATATCTGACAGTCTTATCTGGTCTTTAGAAACCACTTCTTCTTTAGACAAATTAAATGAAATTTGTAACATCAAATGCCATTTAAGGAGTAGATGCAGGTGTACCATCTTCATAATCAACGAGACCTATTCAATTAGAATATTGATATTAATACCATCATGCAATTATCTAACCATACCAATTATCATATGATCAAAATAGGGATTGTATGCTTTTCCTTTCGGAACATCCAATCCTTAATAAGGTTTGTAATGATAACCAGTCAAAATATTGTAGATGTAATTGATACCTCCTGGTCTAAGTCTAATTTTTGAGAAATCTGTTGGCCAAACACCACCATTAGCATTTTTGGCTTAATCTTAAGAAAAGTAAGGTGGATAGATTCCTAAAATAATGAATTATTAATAGGATGAGTACTATCATGAATATATCTATCTCTCTCATCCCATTCTTAGTAATAAAATTGTTTGAAATGATGATGAGCAGGATGAATTGTGAAATTGCTAACTAAGGCTGCTAATTCTAATTGTTTATAGACTTTATCCAATAAAACATCATATTTTTTATACACAATTCCATGACAATTGGCACAGTTTCTAGAGAAAACAAGAAATCTATAGAATCAGAATGTTTAATACCCTCTTCTTACACTTCCCGAATCAAAAGTACCCAAAAATCTATATTATGGCCATGACATATGTCCTCTATGAGTACCTACTTCAGTGACTTGTTCTTCATAACCCTTGATACCCCAAAAGGCACCAATATCATCTCTATATAACCAGGCATGTACTGTGTTTTCTTTTTGAGTAATCAACATTCCTACTCCTAAACAAAAAAGAGCCTTCATTTTAAAAAAATATTTAATATCTAATAAGTAATATCTCTATTTATATATAATGTACTTAAATAATATTAATAATAACCTCATTTCTTGGTTTGGGCTTTAGGTTGAGCTTTTTATGTTGGTTATGGAGCAGTTTTAGCTGGAACAGTCTTAGCAGGTGCTTAAGTTGGTGCTTTCTTAGCATCTTTAGTTGGAGCTACTTATTTTGTTGGTGCTGCTTATTTAGTTTACTTAGATTACTATGAATATAGATATAAATATTTACAGGAGCAGGCTAAGCCTTTTCTTTAATTTCAGAAGATGCTTTTCTGTGTTTCTTATGTGCTTCATGTACATCATGAGCTAATTTTTTATAAGCTTCTAAAGCTTATTTTGCTTTAGTTCTTCTTGCTTATTCAGTCTTCTTTTAAATAGTCTTTCTTCTCAATCTTGATTCAGTTACTAATCTTTAAATTTTTGTAGCTTTTTATCTCTTCTTTCCATCTTTTGTAGTCCATGTTCTTCTAATAAGATTCTTTTAAACAAGGGCAACACCATCAGTTTTCTTGAATCCAAATAATCTTCTTAATTTAGTTAATCTCTTTGGACCTAATCTTCTTGGAACATTTTAATCTGTAAGTCCAGCAATTTCATTTGCTCCCTTTTTAACAACTTATAAGGCAAGGACTCTAATGTCTTAACCAACAATGCATCCTCTAATTGATTTTCTTTTCATTTCACCATCTTTTCTTGGTCTATAACCTTTATGTCCTTTTCTCATAAGAATTCTCACTCTGCCCTTGAATAAAACACCTTATCTCATTGGAAATCCTTATTTATCATTACCACCTGTGATTTTGAATATATATCCTTTAAATTCATCACCAAGGTTATCAGCTTCTACTACTTGACCCATTCTTTTATCAAAAAAGATTGAGCTAAAATATTATATATAAAATGTTCATACCATTTCTTGTCATCATCTATTTCGACTGTCTTTTAAGCTCCTGTTAAGGGATATGATATGTTAAACTATATAAAATAGTTTCAATAGTTACCTTCATTAAAATCTTTGGATTTTTTTAAAAATTAGATTTAAAAATATATGTGAAGCATATTAATAAAATATATGAATGAATAAACCAATCAAAAATAAACTTCTATATACCTCTAGAATTTGATACAAATGTCACTTATAATACAAAATTTATTGAAAACATAACTAAATCCAATACAATCTAAGCAGCATTTAGTTTAGACAAATCTTTTATAGGCTAATGAATATTAACAGTTCCCTTTACTTTATGTGATGATGGATAATTACTTATTGCTTTCTGTTATATCTTGATCTGTATCCTCATGATATAGTCATAATTAATATTTATGCTTTAATTTGTAGATGCTAATAAGAATTGTAGATGTAATCAATTAAAAAAAATTACATTACGTATGCTAAATTAAATTATTCTAAATTATCAATTAGGATATTCTACACATATTTTATTTATATGGTATACCTATAATACGAAATATAAATTTATTCAGATTTGATCTTTTCTAATTAATTCAGCTATTTATCTATTGCCTTGTGCATTATTAATTCCATAAGTATTACATGTAAGAACCTATAAAATTTACTCTCTTTGTTCCTTAAGCCAAAGAAATACAACTTCTGAAATAAATTTTTTCTTGTTTGGATAAGGAGCTAAGGCATTTCAAATTCTTTGTGAAATTGCTTTGATAATTACTTTACCTTGACATCTGTAACTGAAAGAATGAAAATTGCAAAGAACTTTACTAAAGAAGGAACTTGAGGTTTTTTATTTAAAAGAAGTCTCTTAATATGAACTTCAAGTTTTAGCCATTAAAATTTGCTTTCTTGATTCTTTTATTAAAGGATCATGTAGAGTTATACTTTCATTCTTTTTCCTTACATGTTTTATCTTAAATGGAATCGGTGATTTAAATCATTAGAACTAGAAGGATAAATTTATATATTTTCAATGTTTTTAGGATACATGCAAGGCTAAATAGATTTCATTTATGAAAAAGCCACCTAATAAATTTATCTATGTAATTAATTAAATTTAATTTAAATTTCTTGTTAATTACTTTTCATATTTAATACAATATATCTACATTTCTATCTTATATAAATAAATTTTATTAATATTATTAAATAACAGTATTTATTTTTTATTTAAATCTTATAAATAAATAATATATAAAGGTTTAAACATAAAACTTTTAGACCATAATTATTTAAATCAGAATGTAAGCTTTAGTTTTGAATATTCAAACCAGATAAAAAATTAATTTTTATTCTCGAGGCATCAATTTTAAAATCTTAACTTTAAAATAATTTAATTGCTGTTTATGAACTATTTCAAATATTTTATAAATGTAATAATATTCTTTCTAGATGATAGGAAATCAGCAATTAAATTGGATATCAGACCAATGATATCAATAAATATTTCCCAAAATAATTAATAATTATTTAAAATTATAAAAATTTATAATTATTATGTATTTTTTATTATTTAGATTTTACTCTATAAAAATTATTATTTAAAATCTGTATAATTCTTTAAAAACGAAATAGTTCCTGCAATAAATATATGTTATAAAATAATAATAATTAAATATTTCTGATATATTTCTAGGTTTATTTTTATGACAAAAATTATTCTACTTTCATTATCTGTCTCAAAAACACTTTTACTATCCTTAATTTTTTCTTATAAGAAAATTAAGACGATTTTTTTATTAAATAAATTAATAATGAATGAATAGAACTAATAAATTTTTTGCCAATATCCAGACCATTCCTAATTCAACATTAAGCTAGTATGTTTCGATCCAAATTGTAAATCTGATAGATTATACTGTATGTTATGCAGTAGGATGGGTAGTCATATAGCCCACCCTTAATATCAATTTGAATTGCCTCACTTATTTGAATAACTTATTTAAACTGAATAATAATGTGATGAATTAACAAATAATTTGGTTAATCAAATGGAATAAATATATGAATATTTTTATAAACTTCTTGGAGGAATTAAAGCAAAATATTAGATATCAGAATAATAATTCATGAACTTAAATTATAAATAAATGCACTAATGTTTTTCAGAAAATATTTTATTCAATTCATTTTAATCAATGATTTAAAATACATTTCAATCATCCAAAAATTAATTTTTAGAGACAATATAGAAATTATTTTTAGAATTAAATCTAAATCAATTGAATTATTATTAAGTATCTAATGATGATATTAAAAAATCAGAAGAATTATGCTAGGAAGGTATTTAATTATTTGATTAGGCTATAAATTATATTGTTATAATAATTAATTTGAAGAAGCAATAACATTTTTCAATAAAGCATTAACTTTTAACAAGAACAATGAAATTGCTATGCAAAATAAAGGTAATTCAATTATTCTATTAATCAGCGGAATGTTTAAGAATGATGGGTTAATATAATGAGGCAATTATTTGGACGGATAATTCTTTGCAAATCAATCCTTAGCAACACTAGTCTTTATTAACAAAAAGTAATAAATAAATTTTTATACATTTAGCCAAAAGTTTAAATTCACTTCTAAAATACAATGAAGCAATAATTTGGGCAGATAAAGCCTTATAAATCGAACCATAGGATCTTGATTCTTTAAAAACTAAAGGTAATTAATTATATAAATCTGATAGCGGAAACCTTAAAAGGACTTCTAAAATATGATGAAGCAATTATAATGATTGATAAAGCTTTATAAATTGATCCAAAGCACCTTGAAGTATTGTAAATGAAAGGTATAATTATAATTTTAGCTCATAGCGGAATGTTTAAAGCTACTTTAAAAATTTAAAGAAGCAATTATTTGTGCAGACGAAGCTTTGAAATTTTCACCCAATTGTTTAATTACTTTGCAAAATAAAGGTAAAATTAATTTTGAATTTTTTTAGCTGAATGCCTAAGGATTCTTGGTTAATACAACGAGGCGATTGTTTTAGCAGATGAAATCTTAACAATTGATCCAAAGCATAATGGTGCACTTTATACAAAAGGTACATTTTGAATTATATTTTATTAGCTGCAAGTTTATGTATGATTGATTAATTCTATGAAGCAATCGCTTTTGCTGATAAGATATTGTAAACTGATCCAAAGCATTGTAAATCAATTTACATTAAAGGTAATAGTTAAAATCTATATTTTTAGCTTAAAGCTTAAGGATGCTTTAATAATATACTGAAGCACTAATTTATATAGATAAAGTCTTAACAATAGATCCCAAGCATCATAATGCATTATATATCAAAGGTTGAGTTTCTATCGTTATTTTAGGGGAATGTTTAAGGATGCTAGGTTATTATAAAGAAAGCATTAATTGGGTAGATAAGGCTTTAAAAATAGATCCTAAATTTTGCAATTCCTTTTATACTAAAGGTATTATTTATTTAATTGTAAGCTGAATGCTTAATGATGCTTGGCTTATATAATGATGCAATATATTTTGCAGATGAATCTTTAAAAATTAATCCAAAACATCACCAGTCATTATATATAAAATGTATGCTTGAAATTAAATTTTTAGCCAAATGTTTATTTAAGCTTGGAAAATACGATGCATCAATTTAATATTCAAATAAAGTATTATTAATTGATCCAAACTATGTTCATTCATTATATATCAAAGGCATTATATAAATTTATTCTTTAGCGGAAAGTTTAAAAATGCTAGGTGTATATAATGAAGCAATTTTTTGTGTAAATTAAGCCTTATAAATTGATCCTAATAATTTTAAATTATTATGTACCAAAGGTACCAATCTTCTTTATTATGAAAGCGGAAAGCTTAAGAATGCTTGGTTAATACAATGAAGCAATTCATGTTTCGGATGAATCTCTAAAAAATAATCCTAAATACACTAATTCATTATTTATTAAAGGTTATATATCGTATAAAAGTTAAAGCGGAAAGTTTAAAAATGCTTGGCAAATACACTGAAGCAATAATTTGGTCAGATAATGCCTTGTAAATTTAGCCTTATAATATTAATTGCTTATAAACTAAAGGTTTATTGTTAATAATATTATAGCGGAAAGTTTAAAAATGCTTTGTAAATACACTGAATCAATAATTTTGATAGATTAGGCTTTGTAAATTGATAGAAATAATTTGTTTTTATTATATACTAAAGGTATGCTTTAAAATAATACTAAAAGCGGATTGTTTAAGATTACTTTCGAAATACAATGAAGCCATCATTTTTGCAGATTATGCTTTAAAAATTTATCCTAATTTTTGCAATTTAATCTATATCAAAGGTTTAATTGTTTTAAAAGTATTAGCTGAATGTTTAAAACTATAATTCAAATTTTAAGAAGCAATTTTTTGGGCCAACAAAGCTTTATAGATTGACCCAAATCATGTTAAATCATTAAATACTAAGTGTAGAATTTTTATAAAAATTTTTAGGGGATTGTTTAAGACTACTTGATCAATATAATAGAGCTTTTGATAATAAAATCAACATGTAGGAATAAATAATTCAAAATCAATAAAAGTAAGATGAAGCTATAAGAAAGAAATGAAATTATTTATAAAATACATAATTATAATTGGAGCAATCTTATATTCTCCTTACTTTAAAATAATCAAAAAGATATTTTTTAAACAATATTGAAAAACTTATTCTTTTTTAATCACTCAATATTAGAGATTTCATAGAAGATGGCTTTTTTGAATATATATATTCTGATTTTTAGTGGTTGGAAATAATATCTAAAATCTTACTTTAAAGAAGCTCATAGGAGAGAAACTAAATTACAATATCTTTTTTAAGATACCTATGATTTATATGAGTCAACTTAGCTCAACAACAAAATTTGTGAGAAGTATATATATATAATTAAATCTATTCTTATTTTGGATTAGAACAATAGAGGCTCTTATATTTTTACAAAAATAGAAAACAAAAATGATTAATTTTAATTTTTTGTAAATAGAACTATTTTATTTCATTTATTATATATGTATGTATTTATTACTTTATAATTTTACTGTAAAAATAAAAATAATGAAGTTTAGTATGATGTTAGTTTCATCCAGGTTTCTTTAAATTAGATATCAAGAACTTATAATATTAATTTTAGCTATATTTGAATAATTGCTTAAAATAATTTTTTTTTATCTAAATTAAATGTTATAAATCCAATTTTTTGAGCAAGTTATAATCATTAATTTTACATAATTGAATAAAATTTATACATCATCATCATGTTATTTGAAGTCAGATTAGAGGTGTTCTATTTGATTAATTTTTCAACTTAACCATTTACTTTATTCATAACGATAAGGCAAGGTTTCAAAGAAGTAGCATTATTTTTAATATTCAATCTCAGTTTTCCAATTATTTAACTTCCATACTTGTTTTTCAATTATAAGGATCTTAAAATTCGGGACAATAATAAAAATTTGTCTGAATTTGTAATGATAAATAAAGAATTTTAATCGAATGACTTCAACGTGCAGCAATATATTATTCATCCCTATTTTCTATGCCTTTAATTTGAACAGGATATAAATCAATGATTTAATTTTGAAGGAAACAATTGCTCTCTGCTATAAATTTTATTCTTTAGTCATTCAATCTTAAAACACGAAATGTTGCTAAATTAAAATCCTCATTTTTTTAATTGAATTGATGGCTTATGTCAAAATAGAAACTTTTTATGATAGCAGTATAGATGTATAATCAATCGTATTTGTTTAGAGAAATCTAGATTTCAATTTCTATTACTATCTAGATTAATAAGACATATAGAAATTCTTCTTCATTGTATTACTAAATATCTTAGGTTTATTAATCTCTTTCATGCTGCTTTTTGTTAATTATTTTGGTTCATCCATATCTTCATAATAATATATTAATTAAATAAAATGTCTAGAGCAATTCGTAGATATGTGAATGCAAAAGAAGAGATGGAATATTAGCGAGGGTACTCAGTAGAAGAAATGCAAGCTGCTAAATTGAGAAAGGCATTTGTTTAGAAATTTATTGCTGACTTTGACACTAATTTTTACAAAACATAAGAGGAAAGAGATTGGGGATATGTTGTTCGAAGAGAGTACTAATTTAGACTTAATATCTTAGGTATCGTTATGATGTGACTTATTCTTCAATTGTTGATGGTTGGGCTTGTGCTGCTGTTGTTTCTATGGTCAGAATGTTTTAGACTAAGAGATTTTCATGGGCTCCTTATTTTGTTGTTTGGCCAATTGCTTATTTATATTTTTAACCAATTAACTTCTTGAAGCACAATAAAAAATATTTTGATATGTGCAATTTAGGTGACACCTACTATCTTGGAAAAGAAAGAAATAAAGTTCTGGCTGAATGTAACAGAATTTTAGATAGAGAGGATTTCTGATCCTTATAATAACAATAATAATAATAAAATAAAAATATTTATGATTACATTTATGAAACTCTTATCATTTACTCTACTTATTCTTAATTATTTTATTATTAATGATATTTTTTATTATTTTATAACACAATTTTTAGGAAAAACATTTGTCTTATAAGTTACTGCTGAAAATTTGAATAAAATTATAAAGAATTATTTTATTTATAATATGTTCGATTACTTGAACGCTATCTAATTGATTATTATGTCAATTAATATCTTCACCGGATTAATAAGAGCAGGATTAACAATAAGCAAAAAGAAAAACCCTATTGATACACTTATATTTTTAATGTATGCCTTTGCAATTCTTACCCTTACAGTTGAATACATAAATATGTTTATGTGTAAGTAAGAAAATGAAATACTCCCTATTTGTATAGGAACATGGATTACATTTTCACTTAGCTTATAATAATCACTAGCATTCATGGCTATACTGTAATTCTTAACTTTTTTTCTCTTATAAACCTAATCAAAAGATTTTTTAGATGAAATGAAGAAATCCTAAAATTAGTTTATATTTTTTGCAATTTTAGTCCCCATAATATTTAATTTGCTTAATTTATTTGTTTATAATTCATACTACAGAATATTTTATCCTCCTAGTAATAGATTTTAAGTAATTGTTTTATTTGCTCCCTTGACTTTCATACTAATTTTAATATCAATCTTTACAGGTTTATCAATAAAGATGCTCAAACTGTATTAATCAATTATTAAGTAGGTAACAGCTCCCCAGATTTTACTTTGAAATTTCGTGAAAATTTTTAGAAGACTCTTAAAAAGGCCCTTTTTATATAATTGATATGTTACACACCATTTTTATTGATTGTTATTGCAGCCCAATTTACTTAGTCTTTAAACATCTATTACAATATTCTATTAGCTTTAATCAATACACAAATATTACAATATAACTATTTATTTGGTTTGAATCCTTATATTCAAAAAATACAAGTTTTAAAGATGTCTAAATTATTAGGGATTGCAGCATCTGATATTGAAGAGAGTGATCAATATTCATATGCTCAAACTTAAACTTAAACATTTACTGAAACTTAATTAACAAATAATGTAAGAATTTCAGGAACTCCATCAAAAGTAGCAGAAATGGCAATTTCAAGAGATTCAGCAAATATTAAATCTGAAACTTAAAAGTAACCGAAAGTTTTTGGATCTGAGAAACAGAAAGTTAATATAGTAGAAATGAAACAGAAAGCAAAAACATATGTACCTAATTGAAATTAAAATTATTCCTCTATTAATTCATTAAATAATTAATTTAAAAGTTTAATGTCTTTAGTTAACATAACAAATATTGTTATAGATGATAAACCTTAACCATTCTAAAGTCCTATAAATATTGACATTTACTTTGATGTCTTAGTTGATATTGAAGATGAAATTGAATGGATGTATTTCAATATTTTTATTGTAGGCTTCTCTTCATAGGTTCTCCTAAAGATGAGTCACATGATCAAATACTTGATTAGTTCTCAATGGGACCACTTCAAATTGGAGCAAAACATTTTACTTTAGAATGTAATCCTCCAGATTGGAAAAAAATTCCCCAAAACGAATTACTGGGTATTACAGCCTTTATTCTTACTTGTTCCTATAAAGAAAAGGAATTCTTTAGAGTAGGTTACTATGTTTACACTACTTATACTTCCTAAGAGAATATAGAGAACGATCCTCCTGGAATTATTATAGAAGATATTTCACGTTAAATCTTTAATAACAAACCCCGTATAACTCGATTTGAAATCGATTGGAAAGGAGGCAATTAAAATTAAAGTACTCCTGAGCATATTGATAATAAATAATTTATGTTTTAAGATAAGGAAGAAAAACAATCAGCAGATGTGACTGAAGTCGATGATCCATAACTAATTTAGAATGTATTCGACTCTTGAAAAAAATATATATATAACTAAAAAAGTAAATTTTAAAATTAATTAATTAATAAATAATATGTTTATATTGAAAAATAAATTAGATAAATTATCTTTTTTAAGACATTTATATATTCATATATTGAAAATATTATTAAATAAAAATATCATTCACTGTTTCTATTGAGTTTCTATAGTATTTAATTTTAACAATTATATTAATTTTTATATGTAAAGAGTTAGTTGAATGATTTTCTTAATTTAGTAACCTTTGAAGATATGGTTAGACAGATTTTGTTATGAAAGACAATGCTTAAGAAAGAAAGGTTTGATTTTTAGAATTGTTTTTTATTTTAAATTTTCTAATAAAAATTTAACAGTAATATTAATTAAATGATTGCATATCGAAATGGTATTTACTAGGGTACTTTACAAAATGGAATTAAAGAAGGAATAGGTATATTCTGGTGGCCTACAGGATGTATATATATTGGTGAATGGTACAAAGACATGATTCATGGTGAAGGGATAATAATGATCAATGATAATATAATAAGAGGTTAATTCAAAAATAATAAATTTCATGGTCTATGTGTAAATTACACGTATAAAATTGATACTCTATAGTTCTAGTCAAAGTGAATTTTATCGATTTGAGTATGGGTAATTAAATGGCAAATGTTTGAAGGGATAAACTGTTTCTTATTATAGGAGAGGAGATTTGATATAAATTGAAACAAATTTAGAATCAGTTGATGTATTGTTAGGTAACTTAAGAATTGAAGATTAGATGAATTTTAAAATAGATTATTAGATTTAGAGGAAATTTTAGATAGGAATTAATGTAATTCTATAGGAATTACAGAAACATATCTTGGTAAAATGAAAAGAGGGAAATAGGTAGGTTTAGGTATAGAGAATATGTTTACTACAGAAAAGAGGATTGGAATTTTTAATGATTAAAATCTAACAAATATCGGTTAAATTTGGATGAATGGTGATATTTATACTGGAAGTTTCAAGGAAAATAAATATGAGGGTTTGGGTTGTTATTTTATTAGTGTAAATTTAATAATTATCTTATAGGGTGAAATGAAGATGATTTAAGGGATATTTAAAAATGGAAAATGTGTTGAAATAAAAAAAAAATAATAAGGAGATATAGAAATATATAAAATATTGGCTGAATAAACATTTTAAGCAATTTAATCCAATGTAATTTAATAAAGAGTCCCTATTCCTTATTTGTAATAATGCTAATTTGAAATATTAAATACTTTGACGTAAAATAGTATTTCTTAGATTCCGTAGCAAATTTAAGAGAGGGATGATAAAGATTAAACCATTTTGGAAGTAGAACTTAATATATAAAAAGAAATTGAAAAAATCTAAAAGTAATTAATTTTAATTATTTATAAGTGATTAAAAAACTATAGAGGCTAAAAAAATATTATATGATGTTGTAAATAAATATTAGGAAAATGAAAATTAGATCTTTTTATAATAAATTGATTAACTTTAAACATTTAGAAACAATCCGTCAATGTTAGATAAGGAGATAGAAAATATTTAAGAACAGAATCAGAAGAGTAAATTTGTATCTTCCCATTCACAATAGACAGAATATTTTCATATAAATGATTCTAAATAATAGTCTGGTCATAGTTGTAAGAGAATACCATTACAAACAATAAAGAATTAGAGTAATGAAATTTCAGAGACTAAGAAATCTATTAGAGTAATTACAATAAGTGCTAAATCAGAACCATATTCACAAGTATTAAGCTCTAGAAAATAAGTAAATCAATGATTTGCTTAACTTTTTATATTATTAAATTATGATCTTCTTGTTTTTATTAATTAAATTGATGTAGTATTTTAAAATTATTCATTTTATCATTTAATAGTTCCTGTGTTTTTCTTAGTTTAAATAAATTTTAGATTGAATTAATCATTTGAAAAATATTTTCATTTATTTTTAATTGGAAATATGATAAATTTAGAAGGTATTTAATAATGTATATTAAATAAAATATATATTAATATATATAATAAATTTAATACATTAAAGAATGATGACCAAAATTTATATAAAAAGTTTATCAAATATTTCTCACCTTTTGTTCAGTGATTTTAGTACCATTGATGGCTGCTTCATAATAAGATCTTTCGACTTCAAAATAAATTTAGAAACCATCTACTCTTTCATTTTCGAGTAAATATTGTACCCATTTCTTTTGTCCAAAAAAGATTTAACCTAGTTATCTACCAATACCTGAGTGTTGGAATAGTTCATTAAAATCTTTAAAACTGTCATGATACCTAGGATTAGTCTTACGTTTGGAGATGAATTTTTAAACAACTGGACATCGAATGGAATCTATCTCAGCAACAATCCAATTTCTGAAATGTCGACCAAAAGTATATGGAACATTCTTGTATCGGCCTTGTCTTTTCTTTTTTATTGAGTGGCTTTTTTAGTCGATAATATTGGGGTCGGTGTCAGCCTCAGCTTAACACCAGTTATTGGTTAGCTAAAATTCAACTTAATCACACTCACTGTGTTATTATAGCTGCTCCTCTTCACTAAAGCTATCTCGTCTCAGTAATGGACACATTCCCTTCATTTTTAATATTTAAATTAATATAAACACAAAAATCTTAATTCATAAATCATTTTAAATGGCTACAATGAAATATATATATTTAAAAGTATTTTTTTTTTCATTTATTATAATAAGTATTAAATCAATCCAAATAAATCAGAAAAACTAAAAAAGGTTTCTACTTTCAATCAATAACATCATAAAAGCAATTTATTAAACAGTTATATAAATATTAATATATTTTTATTATATATTTATGTTTGAACAATAATTTATTGAAAATCGTAAATCAAAATAAGAACAAGTAATAAATACGAAATCTAGGCATTTAATCGTTATGAATTAATTAAAGAAGAAAGTATTTAATAGTTTTTATGACTCCATTAGGAAGATAATTGGAATAATAGATTTTATGTTTTAAATTAAAATAAAAATGAATCTGTTGATAAATAGAAACCTAAGTAAATCAATAATACATCAAAATTACTTGAAGTTTAAGATTATTACAATATACCTGAGTTTCATAGGTAAAATGAAACATCTTATTATTTAGATAGTTATTTTTGATGTGTCTACAAACAGTACCAAAAAATAATTAAGCTATTCAATTTGAAATAGAAGAAATGTAACAAAAGAAATCTCATATATAAGTATTATTATAGTATAAACTTAGCTTTGTATGCAAGCAGTAGAAGCAAGAGAAAAGTGTTTATCCTTTTTAATTAATCATATTCAATAATTATTAGATTATCCTGGAGATGAATAACTATTACAAAAAAGTGCTGAATTAATAACACATTTAAGGATTCTATCAATTAATGTCGTAGAATAAATTATTGGATGGAGACAATATCTAATGAAATTTTTGGTTAATATTCATTCTGAAGAAAGTATTTCTCTTCCATATATATATTTAAGAGAAAATTATTTGATTAAGGTTAAATATAATATAATCTATTTTCAGATGAGAAAGGATATTTAGTACATAACAAGTTCAATTCTATCAAATTATTATCAATTCTCTATTAAGCCTGATCCTTTCTTTGTTGCAATAACTAAACCAGCCGAAGATTCTAATAAAATTGTTCAGTTCATATCCAAGCCTCTATTAAAGAGAATTAAAAATTGTGAAGTCATAATATAAGAAGAAGCTTTATAAATATCAAAAGATGATAAATCAATTTATAATTAAGCTAATTCAAAAGACTAAATTAAAATGAGTCCAGAAAAAGCCATTCATCCAGGACGTATAAGACCTCCTAAACGATAGGAATAAAGCTAAAATTAAAAAGTAAAAGTTTCTTTATTTTATTAATAGAGAATAATTTATAAGTAAAATGATCACAATAACGAGTTATTATCTAATTAAGCATAAAATTTAGTTCCAAAAAATATCCCATTAAGATAACCAAATAAATAAGGAAGTGTTACTCCTTAAAAATAAAACTCGGTAAAAGTAACACCAAATGATTCAAATAATAAGCAATAAGCATAATAATAAAACTTATCTCAATCAGAATAAAAGAAATAAATTTCAGTTCATGCTGCTGTTCCTTTTATTGAATAATAAAATATAATAGTTGATGATGATGACACATTTAAAGTAAAAAAATGTCAACTTATAGATCAAAAAGTTATAGATCATTTAAATAATATTAATGAAGACTTCTAAAAATGTTGGAGAGGAGAGATTTAGTTGATGCAAAATTAATATGATTAATAAGATGATAGTTTTTGTTTGGGAATATATTAAAAAGATTAATTGTTAGCTTTAGGATAATGTTACTTAGACTAGTCTTTATAAGAGAGAAGATTGATGTTAAGTCATTTTTCAACTAAGGATCCATAATAATTTTAAGAGTTATTGAAAATAATACTTAAATTTATTTGGGAAATTGATCCTTGTTAAGAAATAAGAATGTCTTTATATCATTATAATTAAAATGATTCATTTTAAGCAAATAAGGAAATAACAGCAAAATTAAAAGAATTGGGGTTCAAATGGAAAGTAGTATAGAGTGTAAATTCTGAAACCAGATTTACAGTAATGGGTAAAATAAAAAAGTTTATTATAAGCTATTAGACGACCTTCTGATATTGATTAACCTAAACAGTTTGATCCAATATTTTTATAACATCTCTATCTTACGTGTGATTAAAATTGTATCTAAAACAAAGAGTCCTTTACTTCACTATATTGTCTAACAACTCTAAACACTAAAATAGATTTGGATGATGAAATGATCAATCAGTACAAAGATAGTTTAGTATAAGCAGTATAATATTCAGAATAAATTAGTAATTTGGATTCAAAGGGATTAAATTACAAGAGCATTCTTAAAATGACTTTAATATTTACATAAATCAATACTTTGAAGGTTTTGAATAAATCAATCCTTTTAATTCTGAGGTTACTCTTTCCTCTGATAAAGTTATTAGTAGTTTTTGTAAAGAATGTTATAAATGGTCTAAATGTAAATTAGCACAACACCAAAGACTTATTTATAATGGATTTTAGACTGTATCCAATATAGATAATGCAAAAGTATTGATGTCTGAATCAGGAAATCTAAAAGTTTATTTAATATCATCTGATTAAAGTAGTACTAGCATTTTTGTATTTGAATGTATTTTAAACATAATATTTTAGATAATGAGGAGATAACATTGTAAAAGGTATAATTAATTTTAAATTAATGTGGAGTATAAGTTCCAATTGATTAGAACCTTTATGTTCCATAATTCATAGTGAATAGTAAAGTTAAAGTGTCAAATAATGTAATTGGATTAGGGAGATTTAGCACTGCTTATAGACCTAAGATGGTTGACATATAAAGTGCTCAAGGTTACATAATCAAACCTCCATTTATATTTGGTATCTCATAATTATTACAATATAGGTATTATAAATGATGATTTCAATGAAATAACAGGAATGCCCAATTTATTTTTTTAAGTTTAGGATATTCACTGTCTCTAATTATGATAATCATATTTATATATTTTTCTAAATCCTATACTTTTTAAAGTAATAGAAAAATAATTTTATTTTATTTAAATGGATCCTGAATATCTATGCACTATTGCAAATCACTCTGAAGAGCCTATAATTGCATTTTGTTTTAACTTAGAATGTGAAAAACCAAGAAAAGTTTGTTTTTAATGTTTTTAAACTAACCATGCTAAACATTAAGGAGATTGCTTAAGATTTAATTAAGTTTATTCAATGATTTAAAATTGTATTCAATTATTAGTCCAAATGGAGACCTCTGAGTAAAAGAAAATGGAAAACATAATTAAATTATTTAAAAAGAATATAAAGTTTATTACAAGTGAGAAAGATAAATTAATTGAATTGAACTCTAGAATAAAATAATAAGACTATTAATAAATTTTTGAACAGTTAGAATAACTAAAATAATGGAGAAATGTTAGTTTGAGCAAATTTGTTAAGAATAGTGATATCAGTATATTTAATCATAAATTTTAGGCATTCAAGTAGATGAAATCAAAAAATTTGAAAAATCTTTTGATTAGTTTTATTCACAATATTCTAAAGTTGATGATATTATTATTTAATCAAATGATTAAAACGAATAAAATACTAATGAAAGAAATCCAAATATTTAAAATTAATCGAAATAAATTAAATCTGAAAATCTAGCAATTTAATGCTTATCATCAGGTTTATTAATAATTATATTTTAGCTGCTGAATTATATAAACAGGAATAATTTTAGGAAGCTTTAAAGTTTGCTAATCAAGCTTTAAAAATAGATTCTAATATAGAGTAAGCATATTTAATTAAGGGTAATAAAATTATTCTATTAAAAATTTTAGGACTTTCTTTACTTCATTTAGATTAGTATGAGGAAGCAATTGATTCCTTTGATGAATGCTTGAGATAAAATCTAAAAATAGAAACAGTTTATTACCACAAAGGTAGTCAATATTAATTAATTTTTTAGGATATTGCCTATCAGTTCTTGAACATTATGATGATGCTATTAAATGTTATGATTAAGCATTAGAACTAAAATAAGATCCTGACTTTTATTTGAAAAAAGGTTTAACATATTTAATATTTTTGTAGCATAAACTTTACATTAATAACAAAAGTATTAACTAGCTCTTGAAACTATAAATAAAGCATTAGATATGAAAAGTAAATAACCCTACTGGTAAATAAAAGGTAAAGTTTAGAATTTTATTTTTAGGAGCAATTCTACATTAATTAGGAAATCCTAATGAAGAATTAAATTGTTATTTAAAAGCACTTGAATTTGATTAGAATTAATCAAGTATAAATCATAATATTGGTATAAAAAATTATTATTAATATAGGTGTCGCACTATATTCTTTATAAAGATACTAAGAATCTTTGATTTATTTTGATGTTGCTCTAAATTTGGAACCAAATTCACCTGATTCATTCAATCAAAAAGGTAATTTAAATTCTAATTTTAGGTATGAGTTTACAAGCATTAAATAAACATTTATTGGCCATAGCTTGTTTTGATTCTGCAATAAAATGTCGAGAAAAAGCATCGTATTTAATAAATAAAGGTATTGATTTTATTATAATTAATAGCTTAATCGTTAATTGCTCTTAAAAAATAGAAAGAAGCTTTAGATATATATGAATATGTTCGTGAAAAATATGGTGAATGATCTTTATATATTAAGAAAGAAATATGTTAAATTTAAATAATTTGATTTGATAATCATTATTTCATAAATTGTAATAGTTTTCTTTAATTTAACTTCAAATTAACTAACTATTGCATGTATTCAAGAGTAACAAAAAATATCTATTGATGTTTGACTAAACAGAATTATAGTGACATAGCATCAAGTAAATTAAGATCTAGAATGGAAAGTGTTTCATATTCTACAACAGTTTTTTCGATAATAGTGGATTAGTGAGGGAGTATTCGCATAGAATTTTTATCATATTTTGGTAATTAAGTAATTGCAAATTGAACTCTTTGTATAAGATTGTCAATATATTTATATTGAGATTATAATTGGATGAATCTAGAAATAAGATCTATTTGACTTCTTTTGGGTTATATAATCTTTTAAATATTCTTCCAATCGAAGTTTAATTAAATAGCTTTTTGGAGTAATAAGATATCGTCTTGAATGGTGAAAGGAGTTTTGGATAAATTGGGGTCAAGTACATTATTCCATCTATGTTTTGTATTAGTTTTGTTTTTGTCGAGTCTCAAAGCTATTTCAAACCAGTTTAGCTATTAATTTCGAAATTGAATCAACATATTATCTTATTCATGAGTCCAATTATCTTGTAAAGCAATCCAAAAGGCCTAAACTTGCGAAAGAGTTTTGTTTAGGACATATGCAATTTCTTGCCAGAATTGATGATTGACTCCAAGTTTACATATAGTTTTAATGAGCCATTGTTGTTAATATTATGTTAATAAATCTGTATTAGAGTCTGAAAGGAGTTGATAATTGTCATTTTCATGAAATATTTGTACATTATAAAGAGTGATCATGAGTTGTAGATTGTGACTCAATTATGTAAAATTGAGTGATAAAGATTCAAGAAATTCTTTGAATTGAATTTGAGACATGATTGATACTTTGACAAGTTTTTATGGTTTTTCTTTTAATAAATAGGGTGACTTTCTCTTAAATAATTATAGTTCATTTGATTAGCGAATATTGTTCATAAAGAATGTTATAAATTTTGTTTTTTATAGATATGCTTAATCAATATTCTCAAATTTATTACTATTTTTAGATCATCTATTCTTCATTATTTAAGAATGAAGGTTATCCAGTACTGGCAAGGAGTCTTTGCCATTCTCGACTATCAGCAACAACTCTATTTGAATATTTACCAGAGAGTAATTCTTCAATTGGTATATATGCTAACCTATTATTAACATGTCCAACGGTGAATCCTGAAAATCCAGCCATTGCTCCATGTACAGCATTTTACGCTAATTAAGTACACATAATTTTATCATGAGGATTAGCAGGAACAGTTCTAATCATGTAAGTAGGATCAATATGTTTAAGAGTGATGCTCATTTCTTTTGCTTTACAATATTTAGTAAGTTCATCTTTTACTATTACTCCAACATCTTGAGGTTTTTTGTTACCTGAAGCATCTGTTTCTACAACATTTACTTTATAATCTAACATAGCATCTCCTGCTCCTTCAGCAATAACAAGAACTAAAGTGCCTTTCTTTTTAAGTCTCTAAAAACAGTACTCTAATAATCCTCTATCTCCATATAATTCAAATTTAAATTCTGGAATTAAACAAACATGAGCATCTCTAGAAGCATTACAAGCAGACATTGCAATAAAACCAGCATTTCTTCCCATTAACCTTACTAATCCTACTCCATATTCTGCACAATTTGCTTCCACATATGCTGAACTTATTGCATTAATTGCTTCCTAATTATATTTTTTATTATTTACTTCTACTGCTGTCTCAAAACCAAATGACTCATCTATTATTGCAACATCATTATCAATAGTCTTTGGAATACCATTGATATCTTAAGTTTTCTCCTTCTTAATTCTTTAAATAATTCCAATACTCCTCCATGAGTACCATCTCCACCCAAACAAAATATTTAATTTACACCATGATTTATCATTGCCTCTACAATCTTGTTCAAATCAAATCCTCCTCTTGATGAACCTAATATAGTTCCACCTAAATTGTGAATATTCTTCACATAGTTTGCATCAAACTTTATCCAATCATAGGTATAAAATCCCTTATATCCATACTTTATCCCATAGATATCTTGTACTCCATAGTTATAATGTAATGACATAAATAATTCTCTTATTACTACATTCAATCCAGGACATAATCCTCCACATGTCACTATTGCTGCCTTAAAAATCTCATAATATTTATACCTTCACTGTTTTAGGATCAAAAAATAACGATTTTCTTGGTCCTGCTCTTAACCATTTCTTTGTATTCTCTATTCTTTTACCAGTACCGAATACAGCTGTATTTATTACATATGATCCGCAATATACAAAAGCATCATCTGGTAAAAATCCCCCTCCTCCAAATACCGATCTCAAATTACCTTCTCCCAATAAAGGAGATTTTATATTTGGAAATTCATCATCCAAACCAAGAGATAGATGATTCACTCTTTCGATATCACATGTTGCACTATTTAAGAATTTTATCTCATCTAACAATGGATTGTCAGAATTTAATAGTGCTTCTGGAACTGGTGCCTATTTTGAGTTTACTATATTAATATCTAATCTTACCAAAAGATCTTTTTCTTAGAGTTACAGTTCTAATCGGCTTCATTTCTTCTCCTTTATACTACTTTTTGTTAAACTGATTTATTAAAAAATCTGTGATCAATCCCGATGCCAAAGTTAAACCAGCATAAAAGAGAGTAGAATCTATATGTATCAACTTATTTACTTGAATCACTCATTTAGATAAATTTAATAAAATAAATAAATTATTCATCAATTCCCGCTTTTATCCAATCAATAGTTTTCTATATATATTTCAAAAATTATTCATATTCAATTATATATTAATGATTCTCTAAATGAACTAAAAAAAATAGTTGTTTAGTTTAGTAATTTAATTAATAAAATGTAAAAAAAGAGACTCAGATAATTACAGCTTGATCAACCTAACACAAGAAAATAAAGCTCTGCCTATAGTAAATTTTATGATGAAAAATTCGTTCTTTATAAATAAAAATATGCAAACAGAACTAAAGAAGAAATTATCAATTTGGTTAATCTAGAGTGGAAAAAGAAAGAGAAACTAAATTAATAGAAGTACTTCTAACATAATGGGTTTGTCGAGATAAATGATAATAATGAAAAAGTCCCTGTACCTTAACCTCCTCCACCAATTATGATCATGTTTTATAATTTATAATGTCTCAAAGTTTCCAAAAACAAATGAAGTAGCATCTTGAGATTACCCACCCAGAGTATAATGGTATTTAGATTGATCGTACAATTAAAATTGAATGGGGTTCAAATGCAGTCTTGAAAGAGAAAGCAGCCGAGGAATATAAAAAGTTGAGACAAGTTAATTAGTATAAAATATGTTTAGGAATTTGAAAACCAAAAGAAAGAATTTATCATTAAATATGGTTTCTGGCCATAGTATAAAAAGCACTAAGGTGAGTAAATATAATAGATCCCATAATCCAACTTGTAGGCAAATCCATTGGCTAACTTGCTCAAAAAAAAAGTTAAATAAGAATGAAATTAATCAAAATGAGTTTAATAAAATACAACAAACTACTTGCAATCTAAGAAAATAAGAACTTATCTCATTCCTCTAATTCCTTATATAAGATATCTAGAATTACTGAATTTTAAAAATTAAATCTTTTCTATTTGTTAAAAAGAGCGCCAACACCAGCCACTTAAGTAAATATCTTATTCGCTGCATTCTTAGAGAAATAGGGGGATGACGCTATTTTTTATCATTTACTCTTTTCACATTTTTACATTACTCTATTCATTGAACTTCTTCGATCTTTTTTATTCTCCCCTTATTTATTATATTAAACTTCTCTTCATTTTGCCAATAAACCTTCCATATAAAATATTTTATATCCATTAAAATCAAATATTTCTAAAAACATAATAGAAATAAACGAAAATACAGTTATAAAATCATCCTTTTATGATTTTATCAAAAAATCATAGAACTCAAATATTATTATAATTAATAAAGCTATTAAAAACTTGGTTTATAGAAAATTTCCTAAAACTTATTATCCGCCATTGTTTTTTGAATATTAATTCGTTCAAATATTTACTATCTCTTTTATATTATATAATTATTCAAAATAAATCATTATATGTCAAGTTTTGCTACAAGAACAAGCTAAAAAGTTAAAATTGTTTATTATTTTAGATTAAAGAATGGTGGGGAGCAAAAGTAACCGTAGACCCCTAGATGGAAGCCAAAAAACAAAAGATAAATGAAATAGACTAATATATTAAAGGATTAAATTAATCTTTTAGTAACATTAGTGCATTGTTTCAGCGTATTTAATTTTAAAATCATCATAGAAATGAATGCACATATGGGAAAGATTAGTGCAATCTCATCTAAGCTTTTTGAAAGAGAGACAGACACAAACAAAAGAATTGGGATAGAAGTAGCATCTATGTTTGGAAATTTATCTGAATTATTTAGATCAAAAGTATCTCAAAAAATAAATTTAGAACGAACCTGTTTTAGAGATTAATAAAAATTTTTAGGATTGGTTTTAAACAATTGAAACTTTAAAAGTACAATTAGCTAACTTTCAAGAAATTCGTTTAGTATATGATCATTACAAAATGAAAATAGAAGAATTAGAAAAGGATAGATCAAATGCCTTACAAAAGGCGTAACCTGAAGATTTCAAATTAGCTGATAAAATTAGAAGAGTATTTAAAAATATAATACTTATAGAATTAAAGCAAACTTTCGAGTTCTGAATCTAATTATAAGTAAAAACTTTCAGAGATACTAAATAATATGAACAAATTATTAGGAAACTATTATAAAATGATTAATTCAAGTCTTGATACAGTATTAAATACTTATTATTTAGTTTATTAATATAAATTATGATTTGTATATGAATGCTAAATCAATTGTAAAAAAGAATTTAAAAGCTTTTAATAAATTTAAATATCCAGAATAGGAACCTCTTATTGATTTACTGAAAGAGTAACAAGAAATGCAAACACTTTTGGTAATAGAATTATAAAAAGAAAAAGAAAAAGAGAAAGAGAAAGAGAAAGAGAAAGAAAAAGAGAAAGAGAAAGAGAAAGAAAAAGAGAAAGAGAAAGAGAAAGAGAAAGAATAAGATGAGATAAAATCGTATTAATAATCTTAATAATTTGGACCTCCTTAGTAAATTTCATAAAGGGATTTAAATAAATTTAATCCTTTTGGTTAAACCTTACCTCCACAATATATTAGTTCATAAATGAATAACTTTCAAAATAGTTTTGTATCCTAATAATAATTTATGAATCCAACAACACTTTCCCAAAGATAATCTATGAGTAACAATTTTATGAATTAACAGAATTTCTAATAACCCTTTGATGATGTTGGATTTTAAATGATAACAGACATGAGATAAAGCTAATTACATAATCAATAATTATCTCAAAGTTCAATATTAAGCCCAACTAATTTTGTCAATAACAATCCTTTTACAAGCTAGCAATACATAAATTAAAGATCTAGTTTATAATAACCGGTCTAATCATTCGATACTCAAAAGAATAGGACACAACAACCTGGGTCCTAAAATCCATTTTTTGATTTTGATGGGGATCTTTCTAAAAGGGCTATTTAAGATAATCCTTATACCTATAACTAATAATGGCAAGATAATAAAAAAACTAATCCTTTTGCTTGATTAATTATAAATTATATGATAAAATATATATAGTTTTGGTAATAATATAAATTTTTGAAAATTCGGTATTTAAATATAATTTATTGAAAGAATATTATTTATTCTAAATTTTGATGTAAGCCTCATGGATGAAAGAATGTAGTAAACATCCTTTTTGTTAATTTTATCGTAAAAATTAGATGAAGAAATTTAGATAACAAAAATTAATTAGAAAATATAAAATTTTAATGAATAAAAGTTATTTAATAATGAAAAAATGAGTAATTTAATAAAATGAATGGAAATAACTCAATTCCTTTTAATTAATTTTCTAGTTTGATATTGATGGTTGGGAGCTGCATTTTCATCATTGTATTTAGTTGAACCTTCTGCACTAATGATAATTATAAACTAAATACCTATTTATTTTTTTGAAAGTACTTCTGATTTTTTAGGTTCCTCGTAATCTAATTTTCTGGAGTTTGTTTTACATATCTCTGTATCCTAAATTTTTAAGTAAAAAATACTTCGAGTCGATTGATTTTAGAGACTAAATCCCCCTTTTCTTAGAGCAATTCTTTTAATTATTAAGTCAAGACTACATTAGCAATATATAGTCTCATATATTCATGTTAATAATTGATTCCTCTTTTATGTTCAAATGATACAGCAACATCCTCATCAATCTATTCTCCTATATTAGGAGTATAGAGAAGTCCTTTTCTGATAGAATCACTAAAAATAGTTGAAAAGAAGTACCAATTATCAAGCATTTGAATTCAAATTTATTATTATTTATATAATGCACAAAACAAAATATTGGTTTTTAATCAATTTTTATTATAACTGTTATGAACATATTGTGATATATCTAAAGATTTTGAAATAAGATTATGAAAAAAACAACTTTTTATTATTTAGAATTAATCAAAAGATATAATTTAATTGAAGGATTATATATTTATTAAATAATTTGTAAAAAGAAGAATAGTATAGTATACTTATTTATCTTAAATAAAAATTAAAAAACTTTGATAGTAATTAAAGAAGCAAGGGTAGTATTTAAACAAGAGAATCAATTAAAAAAATTAAAGGATGATTATATTATAACTTATTTTTAGGAAAAGTTAAATAAAAATTATCAGAGGGGTTTTTGATAGTAAATAAGAATCATAGTACAATAAATTTTTAAGTTTGAAGTAAAAGATAAAAAGAATTGATTTATAATTAAATAATGAATATATATTCCAGATTTTTGAGTAGATATTATTTTGGGACAGTGAAGATCTTCAAGTTGCCTGATTTAGGGGAAAGTAATAGTTATTGTGATTTTAGAGATTAAGGAAGCAACAATAAAAAAATGGCATGTAAAGATAGGAGATCACGTAAATGAAGTACGTCATTTTTTTGATAATAGTTCGATCCTGTTGCGGATGTTTCAACTGATAAGATGTTTACTCAAATTCCAAGTAATTACACAGGGAAGATTCACAAACTATTTCATTAAGAAGATGAAACCTGTTTAGTTGGAGGAGATTTCTTAGAAATAGAAATAGAATCTGATAATCAATAAACAGCATCTACATAGAGTCATGATCATTCTGTGAAATAAGAAGAAACAAAACAAGAAGAAATCAAATAAACAATTCAAACTAACAATGCAACTTCAGTAAAATTGGATAATTATACTTAGAATCATAAATTAGCTACTCCTGCTGTAAGACATTTGGCAAAGTAAAAGGGAATAGATTTGAATAAGATTTAAGGTAGTGGTTAAGATGGAAGAGTTTTAAAGTCAGATCTTGAAAAGTAAGGACAATCACCAAAAGAACAACCATAATCAACCACTAAAATTAATACCAAAAGTGAATCAACTTCAACTGTCATTAAAATGTCAGATTTTTAAAAGGGAATGTAAAAGTCTATGACTGAGGCTAATTCTATTCCTCACTTATATCTTAAGGAAGAAGTCGACCTCACTGAATTAGCATAAATGAGAGAATAATTGAAAAAAGAAAAGAACATCACTTTTATGACACTTCTCATCAAATCTTTTTCTTTAGCTTTGACCAAATATCCTATATTGAATTCTACTTATGATTCAACTAGACAATTCGAATACACATAACATATATCACACAATGTATCGGTAGCCTTAGACTCTCCTAAAGGTTTAGTGGTTCCCAATATCAAAGATGTATAGAATTTATCAATTAGTTAAATTCAAGATGAATTGAATAGGTAATTACTCTTAATTTATTTCTAGATTACGAACTTTAGGAGAAAAGGGATAGTTGAGCTATAATGAATTATCTGGAGGAACAATATGTTTGAGTAATATTGGAACTATTGGTGGTACATACACTGGTCCTCTTATTCTCGCCCCATAAGTTTGCATTGTTGGTATAGGTAGGTTGATGACTGTGCCAAGATACGATACTAAAATGAATGTTGTCCCTAGAAAAATTGTAATTTTTCATTACTCATTATAGATGAACCTAAGCTTTGGTTGTGATCATAGAGTTTTAGATGGTGCTACTGTTGCAAGGTTTAATAATGTCTGGAAAACATATTTAGAAAATCCAACATCTATGTTTATTCATCTTAAATGATTATTAAGTTAAGGGTAAATAAATTACATTTACAATCATAAATACTAATATAATTTAAATAATTATTTACATAGCAGAATTATTTCTATCTAATTTCTCATTGAAAATCTTTAACTCATTATCATTTTTAATTTTACTCTCCATATCAACGTATAAATTTGAGTATAAAACTAAATTTATTTAAACTATGATAGAATTATAAAATATGATTATTCAATCGGATTAAGAAATGGAGAAAAATTAATTTTTAAATTGTAAGTCTCAAAAGATTAGATTAAAGTATTAAGAAAAAAAAATCATTAAAACATTGAGTTAGATAAATACTCCAAAAGTTTCGAAGTAATTAAAATTTTAAAAGAGCTGAATCTAATTTCTCTTATGAAAACCTAGAAAAGTAGTATATTTTTTGAAAAAATTTTATCAATAATTTTCAAATTTATCCATAAAGGGTTAAAATGAAAAGTCTAAAATATTAAATTTAAAATAAAAATTAAAACGCAGCTAAAATTATTATTTTTGAAAGAAAAATGAATATAAAAAAAAATATCATAATTAACTTTAATATAAATTGAATAAAATTCATTTTTCATTTTTAAACTTCATTAAGATCTCCAGGATTCTCAGGAAAATTTTGATTATATCTGTGTATAATAAAATTGATCCCAAAATATAATCATCAACAGTTAATCTTAGTTTCTAGTTTCCAATGATTAATTAGATATCATAAACCTAATTAGATTGTTTATAAATACCAAATAGAATCCTAATATTATAGCACCTCCAATTAAATAGATTAGATAAGCAAATTAATTTCCAAAAAAAATATAAGTAATACTAGCCATGACGGAACCAAATAAAAGAAGGAAAACTTGGATAGTTAATGAATATTTACATGCTGCTCCATAATATGTGATATCATTTTTAGTTGTCATAGCGTAGGTAGCCAAAGCAACAACAATCATAGTAGTAATTATAAATGCTTAAAAAACAATTTCAGGGTCTCCTATTTAAGCACATGAAAAAGTTAAAATAATTGCTTCACATAATGTAAAGACGCTTAGTAAAATAAAATTTAATGGAAATTTTCTTGCAGATGCTAAATAAAAATTCTTAAAATTTTTACATTACATTTGCTAAAAGTAAGCAATAATCCTAATATCAAGGAACAAATGATTGCATGTATAAAAAATTATTCACAAAATGTTTCGATAAATTTGAACTAAATGGAACAATACACAATTATAGCAGTGAACATTAATTAAGTTCCAACAATAGAGAAAACTTTTTTAGCAAAATTCTTTTAGGCATCTCCAAGTAAAGAAGAATCAACGGCTTGTTTTTCAAATTCTGTTTAAGGTACAGATTCATACTCCATTTCTATTACAAAAAATAATGATTCGAATATTAAGTGATATTAATAATAATCTAAAAATTAAATACCCCCCCTAAATATATGAAATATTTAAATCCACATTTTTTTATAAATTAATGGAAGGCGGAGCTTAACCAACTACAAATGAAGCAAAAGAAGGACATGAATTACATGTTTAAACCTTAGAAAACAAGATTAGAGAACTTCCTCTTAAAGATAGACTTAAGGCCATAGCCATTTAACATCATTATCTATAAAAAGAGAAATTAGATAAAGAATGTGATGATAAGATTCATGCTCTTTAAAAGTAGTATGATATCAAATCACTCCCTATCTATGCAGAATAACAATCCCTCATTAATGGTTAAAGAGCTGTAAGTGCTGAAGAACAAGAACTTTTCAAGGATTTCTTTTCTGAAGCTGAATTATAGGAAGCTCTTTAAATAGCTTAAAAATCTGAGCCAATAGATAATTATTGGGGAACCGTCTTAACAAATTGCGATAATTTATCTCATGTCTTTGGAGAGAAAGATAAAGATATCCTTAAATTCTTAACCTCAATAATATTGGAAACTTCAGCTGATACTGAAGTTTTTACCCTTAGATTTACTTTTAAAGATAATGAATATTTCAAGAATAAAGAATTGACAAAGAAATTTATTATAGAAGAAGGTAAAGATTTTCCAACAAGTACAGTTGGAACAGTTATTGAATGGAATGAAGGTAAAGATGTTACAGTTAAAATTGTTGAGAAGGTAATGAAATTAATATAATATAGAAATAAAAAAATAAAAAGACAGGAGCATCTAGAATTATCAAGAAAAAGGAAACCCAATAAAGTTTCTTCAATTTCTTCAAGAATTCTGAAGATAAGGATGAAGGTGAAGAAGAAGGAAAAGCAGGAGTAAATTAATTAATTTAAATATATAGAATATTGATGAAGATTATGAAATTGGTAAGACAATAGCTGAAGAAGTAATTCCATATAGTTTGGAATATTTCTTAGGAATTAATCCAGATGATGAAGACTTTGAAGATGTTGATGAAGATGAAGATGATGAAGATGATGATGAAGAAGAAGATGATGATGATGAGGGTGATGATAAAAAGAAAAAGAGTGTAAGTTTTTATTTTATATACTCAATTAGTAAAGAAAGAAGAGTGGTGATAGTAAAAAGTCTGATAAAGATAAAAAAGGAAAAGGAGAAAAGCCAGAATGCAAATAATAATGAGAGTATTGGTTTGTGTACAAAAAATTATAATTTATTTAAAAAAAAAATATTATTTTAATTTTAAATTTTTAAAATATTCTCAGTTTAGATTTTTTATAATTCTAAAATCTAATACTATTGCTATAAGTGTTATTGTTAAAATGATTAACAAATTTAAAGAAGAATTATACAATATAAATTTTATTAAATGATTTATCATATGAATAATTTATGAATATCAAATATTTTCAACTTCCACCAATTATTTTTCTTTCATTGAAGGGAAACCACCTTCTTATGTAATTACTAAATTCTTGTAACCATTTTTAACAAGAAGACTCATGGCAATTTTTGCTCTTCCTCCTGTTTTACAATAAACATGAACAATCTTATCTTTAGGAATTTTAGCAAGATTAGCTTCCACTTCAGGTAAAGGAACTCTAATAGCTCCTTTAATAAAACCAGTTTCTTTATGTTCTCCTGGTCCTCGTACATCTAAGAAGACGTGTTTTTCTATTTATAAATAAAATTATAATACCTGTATCAACTTTGACATCACAAAATTCAACGAGACTGACTAATTTAACAGTTGTTGCTAAACCTCCTCCATTATTTTTATAAACTTCAAATCCACCTTACAAATAACCTAAAATATTATCATATCCAATTCTTAATAATCTAAGTATTGTATCTTAAGCTTCACCTTGGTTGGCTATAATTACTAATTTAGTATCTGGTTTGATGACAGCTCCAACAAAATTAACTAATCCTGACATAAATGTAATATTAATAGCTCCATCAATAATTCCTTCAGCAACATTTGGTCTAGTGTCTAGGATAGTAGCACCTGATTTCACATAACCCATAAATTATTCAAAAGTCAATGCTTTTTAAACTTCATTTAATAAAACAGTGATATCTGTTGGTCCACTTTTATTCTAGATTTGATGATATAAATATAAATACAAGTTTTGCATCATGGAAAAAATATTAAGGTGGCTTAGGCATTCCTTCTAGAACTGATTTAGAGAAATCTTCCTTTGACATAGGTTGCAATGCATAATTCTTCTATTTTTGAATTCCAATAGTACAAAATTTTCCTGCTCCAATAGCTTTTCCACATGATGAGCCAGCACCATGTCCAGGATATACAATTACATCATCATTTAATTTCATAACCTTATTTCTTAATGAATCATATAGATATGCAGCCAACATTTCAACTGTCAATTCTCCACTCTTTACAGCCAAATCTGGTCTACCCACTTCACCCAAAAACAAGGTATCTCCTGTATATACTGAATGGTCTTTTCCATTATTTACTAAAACAAAACAACTGGATTCCATTGTATGTCCTGGAGTGTGATCTACTCTTATCTATACAGATCCAAGTGGTAATAATTCCCCATCCTTCGCTTATTTCATTGGGAAATTTGCTATTGCTGTTGGACCATACACTATTGTTGCTCCTGTTACTGCTGCTAATTCACGATGACCACTCACAAAATCTGCATGAAAATGAGTTTCAAGTACCCATTTTATTTAAGCATTTCTATCTTTGGCCAATTCACTTATTATTAATATTTACTATTACACATATTATTCAATATCTCTTAATGGATCTATTACTGCAGCTTCTCCTTTTGATTCAATGTAATAAGAAAAGGTAGACAAGCATTCAATATAATATTGTTGGATAAAGAAATTTGCATTCTCAACTTTCTCTCCTTCTTGATTTTCATATATGCGTGGAGCGGCTTTCATTAAAGATTATATATTTAATGCACTTTACAAGATTCTGCTTCCAATTTTTATATCAGAAAATAATACGCACTAAAAATACACTTTTTAAATAATAAACTATAAAATTGTCGAAAAACACAAAAAATCATTCTTAATTCTTATACTTTATTAATATTATATATTTCAAAAGACCCTCTCATAAACTTCCACTCTATGTATTAATTTAAACATCCATAAAATCAAATGAATAATCATACTTTCTTATTACCTCATCACTTATTTCTGAAATTCTCAAAGCTCATGGTCATTTTGATTTATTATCAATCTAATTTCACATCTTCTATATATATCAGATTAAAATTCTCTTAATATTGAAACCAATATTATAAAATGATAATTTAAAATACAAAAAAGACTCAAAGAAAAATATGATAGAGAATATGCAAAATAATCTTTACAAAAATATTAATCTCAATATAATTATATTAAATGAACCCTAAATTTATTATGAATGTATTGAATTATGAATTCAAACAAGTTGAACTTATATATAAAAACCAATTATAACTCTGCTTTATTGATTTCTCCATATTTTGATAGAATGTTTGAAACCCAAATTGTTGAAAAGGCTGAATAATCCTTTCTCCTTATGCCATTTTAAATGATTAGCATCAAGAAAATCCAGTATAATTGAATGATAATCATGGATAATTCTTTTTGGATCATTAACAAAACTGAGAAGATGCTTTCAATTGATTTTTTTCAAATTTATACAAAAAATTAATTGACTTCATTATTTCTGCTAATTTTAGTAATATAAAAAAGTATAAAATAGCTATTTAATACTATCATTGGATGGGTATTGGATTGATATTTGAAATATATAGAAAGAAAGCATAGAAGTAAGTTCATAATAATTTAATAAGTTTTGTTAGGTTTTTTGAATACAGCTGGATAAGTTCAAATTAATTTTAGTTAAATTTTGTTAATAGAAAGTAGTTCTATATTTTGAATTACCAAATCAAAAAGTACATTTTTAAAAATGTATATATTTTGATAAAATAAATTTTTAAATCAATGTTTAGCCTTTCCAAATCCAACCATATTTGTGTCCCTATCATAAACACTTAAATATTTAGTTAAGAATATATCTCCCAAAATCCAAGCAGGTCCTTAAGGTTCTGGAATATCCAAAGGCATGAATGCCCCTATACATTAACTTGAAGTTCCTTAAATAAATGCTGAAGCTGAAACATCATTGTTTAATGGAATCTCTGTGCCATCATCTCTCATTTCCATTATATAATCTTTGGAATCTAAATCATAATCAACTCCATCAATTCTAAATGTTAATTTTGGTAATTGATTTAAATTTGAACAATCATCGTTTATATTAGTTAAATCTAATATGTATTAATAGAGATACCTAATAATTTCATTAAATCTTCAAAAGGACCTGTGATTAGTGAAGTACCTGTATCTGCCACTATTTTACAACCTTTAGGACAGAATCCTTCATCTTTACCGTTGACTAATATATTATCTGCTTTTATCATCCAATAATATTAATCAATAACTGGATGATAATTAATTGGACCATCAAGTTTGGTGACATCATAACCACCAAATGTTATTTACGATTCATAGCTATTGACTTAGTTACTCATATAAAATGAAAATTAGTTTGATTTCAATTTCTTCTCATTAATCATATTATCAAATAATGGACTAAAATTATAGGCTGCCATGCTTGGATAAGCCAATCCTACGATACCATCAAATCCTGTCTTTTAAATTACTTAATTTTCATACATTTTAAAAAACAGATCCATTTTCTTCTATTATTTCAGCTATATTTTGATCTTCAATCTCAATTTCTCCTAATTTTACTACATCTGAATTAACTTCTCCATTTAAATCGCCTGTTCCAAATTGAACATTTAAAGCATATCCTAAATGTTTTGCTCTTAAACTTGGTTTGTATTGAATATGTTGTTAACATCCTTCATTCTTACATTTAACAGAATCTATCCAAAAGTTTGCAGAACCAGTGTCAAAAATCACTTAGAATTCCTAATCACCAACTGTTATAGGTCCAGTAAATTAGGTATTCTTAAAATTGTGTAATTTTAAAGATGTTCCTTTTTTTTACTCATTTTATTATAGCTTAGGTACATATCCACCAAATTCTATTTCCGATATGTCTATTGGAATTTGTTATCGAAAATAAGTTTGTTTAGTTGATAGAAAATCATACATTTCTTTCGCTGTCACCTATGATTTTATTGCATATAATACAATCTTTTGAGTCTCTCTTAGTTTAATCGTAAATATCTTATTATTTTGTTTCTCTTATAGAAAACTACCTTACTATTAGCCACAGAGAGTTATGACAATCAATAAGGAAAATAGAAGTTAATTCATTATTAAAAAAAAACGATAATAAAAATTATTATGAAACTATTATGCGATTCAATTTTGGATGGAATGACAAAATAAGCTCTATAACTCCCCCATCTTCCTTAAGATGATGATTTTATATTCACTACAAAAATAAATGTATAAATAATATAGAATCAAAGACAAACCTGATTTGATATTTTAAAAGAAATTTAGAAAAATAAGGTAGAATTGCAAAAAAAGAAATTTTAAAAATTGAAAGCATGAACAACAAAAATATTTAGTAAATATTGTTATTATTATTTGAGAGAATGAAGGCAGTTTATTACATCTTAAAGATTTTTTGACAGTAGTTGAAGAGATGTATTCAATTTTTTTGAATTGACCGATTATAAAATTTCTGATTTTCTCAAAATTTTAGATGTAGGTTCTAATCCTAAAATAAGTTTTTGTGAGTGATTATGAGCATTTTTCAAATGAATTTGGCATTTTACTGTATTTGCTTCAAATTGATTTTTCTTGAACCATTTTATGCTTAGTAAGATACATAATAACTATTTGAAGATATAAAAATACATTTAATGTTCACATACTTATTTGTTACCAAAATTTATGGATTTATTTACATGGTTAATACCTTTTATTGCAGAAAAAGTAGGATTTTAATTTTATTATTATTATTAGTTTGCAAAGTATTTTTCCTTTTTATACAAACAAGAGGTGATGAGTCAATTGATAAGATTTCAAAAGAAAAAGATATTGCAAATTGGTTAATATCAAATAAAAAAAAAAGATTAAAGATGTTTTTAAAGTGTAAAATAAAGTTTTTATTAAGAATTGATGTAAATTCAAAAAGGTAAAGTTTTGATTTAAATAAAAGAAGCTTATTTTTAATAATCTAATTTCAAATACTCTATTAGTTAGGAATTCAAATGTAATAAAGGATTATAAATAGCAATGGAAGCTTTTGAATAGGTAAGATGGCTGATTAAATAATTAAGAAAAGAGCTGAATATAATTAATGATTATTTATTAATTGATATAAATATTACTTTTGGTTATGGTGAATATAAAATATTTTAATGGTTCAAGTTAAAACTCCTTAAGTTTTGGATGATCCCACAGATTATTATTGTTATTGTTAATTTTATTAGGGTCTCAAATTATGAGTTAATTCGAACTCAAGCAATTCCTTTTCTCTAAAATAATCTCAAATATTATTTGCATACTTCTATTTCATAGCAGTGTTGTAATTTTATCCAGTCTTTTCAAGTAATTCTAAACTTTCTTTTAATGATTTCAATACATCTTCCAACTATCTTTCAACAAGAACTCCTCCAATCAATCTCCAACATCTAAAATATGTTGAATATTTCACCTTCTCTTTGGATCTATATTTTTTACTGCATCCAAAACTAATGTATGTTCTTTCCTTTCATCCTCAATATCTAGATAAACTCTAAATATTTCAGCATAATCTTGTCTCAATTTGTTGTATTGCACAACTTGTTAATTAGTCAAATTCTTCAACATCTCTTGTTATTATTGTTATTGCATTAAATCAATAATTAAAATTTTTAATGAATTACATCTTTATATTGAATTATAATATTGATATCTATAAAATAATAATGAAAATATATGCATTTGATATATGATTTTATTTCATCTTAATCTGAAGAATTTCCAGATAGTCCCTTCTTCGAATTCTGATGTGAAATCATATTTGACTAATCTTTATTCTTTTCTTCTCCATTACAATCCATTGTCCACAAAGCCCTAAATAATTAATATAAATATACAGTCAATCTATTATTACTATTCATGCAAGCAAATAGAACTCCTGCCATCATAAATGAATTCCAAGCTATTGAAAATCCTCTTTATCTCATATATTCAGTAGTTGTTAATCCCAAAGTTGCTCTTCTACTTGCAAAGAAACCTAAAACTGTCACTGTTGCGAACAGACCAAAATCTGCCTTATTCAAATTCTTTAATACCTTTTTAATATTAGATATAAATTTACTTCACCAACTGTAGGTTTACTAATTATTACTGGATATGGTGGTCTTTCACCAACATTATAGAGTACCTGTAATCTTCTAATCTTGAATAGGTTCAACCATCCTAAAAAGGAATCGTGTTCAAATGTTCCCCTATATGTTGACATAAATTAAAATATATATTAATCATTCATCATCTTTGAACTTTTCTCTAATCATTTCAACCTATAATATAGTTTTATCATCATTTTTCAATTGATCTTTCAAAAACCTACAAGTTGCTATCCAATGTATCTAAATCAAATTTATCAATTACTGTTGAAAGAGCTCCTCTTATTGCTCCTGCAATCATATTCGAATAATTCAATCCTTATAAATGTTCTGGCAATTCTACAAAATCATTTAAAGGATTCTCTGTGAAATGCAAATTAAAAGTGAATATTTTATCAGTCTCAGGTAAGACTTCCACTTCTGCTGTTACTCCAAGAAACATTTACATAGCTCCCTATCTTAATAATAACTAAAAACCTTTCCAATATTCTCTGCAACATCATTCTTATCTCTACATTACTTTATTTCTGCTTTTGAAAGATATTCATCTATTATTCTTTATCCAATATTAAAACCCATCTTTTCTAATTGCTCATTTGCCTCAATAACAGTATCACTATCTTTTATTATTTGTGAAACTATCGCACCATAAGTCAATGTCAATAATTCAGAATTTACTTTCTCAATTCTATTTACTACAACTTTATTCGATTTCCTAATCTGCATATTATTAATCAATATAAAAATTATTAAATTATATTTTGTATTCATCAACCTTTTTTTTACTATTAAACTCTTTATATCCCTCTCATCTCAGAATTCATCTTTTTACATTCAATTATATATAAACTATTGTAGTTTTCATTAATTCAATTTTCATTTATTTAAAAATCTTAAATTATAAATCCCATTAATATATAAACAAAGCAGGAAAGCAATAGATGAATGTTATAATTTACTAATTAAATTTATAATTCTTTAAAGAATTTAATCATTCATTTTTGGATTCTGAATTATTAGTTTATCTCTTTAAACTTTGATTAAATAATTATAATTATAGTTTATGTACAATATTTATCAAAATTGATATAATTTATTAAATAAATAATTAAATAGATTGTATATAAAGAATTTAGTCACCAATCATCTTTCTCATCTTTTTCATCAATTTTTTATTGGATTTACTACTGTTACTAAATTTATTACTTCTATTTATTTTATTTGTTTGAGTCTTATTTAATTGTGACTAATTTTGTATTTGAATCTACCCTAAAGTTAGGACTAATAAATTCTTATTCATCTGAATTAGCATATACAATTTCTTCTATTAAAATTTAAACTCCTACAGAACAAGTTGAAGGACAACTGTAAATATACAATGCCCCCCATTCTAAGTTATACAATTCTGGAAAGTATGTGAGAATTGAGTTATTAATTTGAAATTCGAAAATCTTGTTCTTTTTGCAATATTGACATTTCAAATCAACTTATGGCTATTGTTATCTCAAAATCATGATGGTTTACTCAGTGAATCAAAGCAATATCTAACAACATGATTCTGATATTAGGTCAAAAAGCTAATCATTGTTTTTGTTAATACTGTTAATAAATGAGAAACCAACTATCAATATTATTTTGTCAATCTCTTTTTTCTAATTCGTCTATGTCTTCAATATCCTCTTTTTCTTCAGTGTTCTTTAAATAGCTCTCATAGATTTTATCCTAATTATCAAATTTTACATTCTTTAAATCAACATCTTTGTCTTCATCTTCTAAATTAGTAGGTAATAGTTCTTCTGCTACCTAAAGTTCATTGTTGTTTTTCTTGGCATCAATAAAATCAGTGTCAATCATAAAAGATTTACTCTATGGTGAAAGTTAATTAGTCTTTGTTTTTATATTACAAAAGCTAAGGCTTATATGTTGATTGCATTCTGAAAACTTTTGATACTATGATTATGTTTTGAACATTATTCATCTAAGCAAAGAAAAACATAGATTTCTCATAAAGATACATGTTTATTATTTAGTGGATCATATATCTTAATAATAGTATATCAATAAATACTTGAAGTAACATTTTCATCAAACTTCCGCATTAAGAATATTTATTTCAAGAATTTAGAATTAAAAAATTAGTTGGAATATACAAATTGACATAGACTCTGAATATAATCTACCTAGTAAGATTGATTATAATTATTATTTTAGAGATTTAAGCAAAAATGAATTACAAAAAAATAATGGAAATGTAAGTTAATCTGCTGGTAGCTTCTTAATTTCTAGAATTCGATAAATTTGACAAGGCAAAACATCTTAAAGAATTTTAAAAGGAAATACAGTTATAAGATTAGAGTCATTATGATTTTTTTCATTAGAAATATCATCAAGCATCATATTCTTAAATACAATCTTAAATTTCTGCTCTGCATATTGGACAATTTTTATGTTTTAAAGCTTCTGAACATTTCTTACAACAAACTTTATGTCCACAACGATAGAAAATAATGCTCCTTTTTTCATTCAAACAAATAGCACACATCTCATCAACTAAATAAGATTCTTTATAATTTATTTCTGGTCCTTTTTACACAATTAGGATTTACTAGATTAATTAATAAGTACATTGTATTTTCTTTTAAATTCTAAGTCGTCATATTTTGAGAATGTATAACATAATTTTAAAGACATCAATCCACTTGTTAGATCTATTAGAAAAGGCAAAGTTATAACTAGAAATACAAATGCTTATGGAGGCGCTTCAGTTTCCTAAATTTATTTTATTCGATACATATGAGTCTGAAAATAAATCTGCAATTATTTCATATAATAAAACCATCCCAAAAAGTGAACTTGTACAAACTGCATAAATAATTATTTTCTATTTATTTATTTCTTCAATTGCATAATAACCTAAAATAGATAATAAAATGGAGATGACATTAATCAATAAGATAAAGAAAATCTTAAATCAAGCTAAATTTAATACAAATTACCTTTCTAGCCATGTAACCCAAAAATCCAAAAAAAGACATTATTATATGAGCATAATTCATATATTTACAATAATTTAGTTCCTTTTTTATTTCATCAAAAATATTTTCCTGCATTTTTTTTAGAGATTGTTATAAAAAATAGAAAATAATTACTATAAACTAAAATTTATATAATAATATTAGTAAAATTTATAAAATTTTAATGCAATAAATAAATGAATAAAAATTAATTAATTATCAATAAATTGTCTTGCAATTGAAACCTTATCTTTTTTTATATTCTTAAAGTAATTTTTTAGTTAAAGTGTCATTAAGAGAATGTTTTTATTGATATTATTATAATAGTTTTTTTATTTATTATTAATTATCTGAGTAATCTCCACTTTGTTTTTAATAATTACCCATATCCATGCTTAAATCTTTGTGAAACTAAAAATATATTTTATGAATTTAAGTTACAGAATTATGTGATTCTTCAATTTATTCAGCACAAGAAAAAGGTCGAGGAATCTAACTAACTTCAGGTGGTTATTTACGAAAACTATGAACAGAATTGTTTGACCTATTAGGTTCTGCATGTTGAGAAGTTGATGATTTTTTTGTTGCTTTATTTTAATTAATTTGATTTTTGTCTTAACATGCTTTTACTGATTATTGACGCTTAAGTTCTTGATCTTCTAATATGAAAATGTTTAATACTTATCAAATTTAATACATTTTAAGCAGTCTTATTTCTTTAATGTTTTGTAACATTTGATGTTTCATAATGAGATACATTATGTTTTCTTTTTCTCTCTTAATATTCACATGATTCTGTTTATGTTCTAGTAGCCAAATAATTTGATTTGTTATTTTAATTATTTGCTATATGAGTTGAAATCATTCTTTTATGAGAATCATTTTTAGGTTTAAAATAATCATCCTATGGATCAGTTTATAGTCTGTCTTACTACTGCTAAATGAAAAATAAATAATAAATAATACAAAGTCTTAAAGAGGTGGTTTTTACTTATCTACTTATAAATTGAAAGTTATTGATTATTATTTTGGAGGTTCATTTTCGATATTCTCCTTTTTAGAAAATACTTTTAGAATATTTTAGTTTGATTTAAGCGGTTGATTATTAATCTCAATTGTACTACTATTTTTGATAATCTAAATTTCTTTCTCTTGAGTTCTTAACTTTTAATTTAAAGTATTATTTTTATCATATAATACTTGAAAATCACTTTTAATTGCTTATAATTCTTCCTCTAATTCTTCTTTAATTTTTAATGCATCTTCTAATTTTGATTGAGTATTTTCTGCAAATAATTTCAATTATTATTCAATCTAATTTAATTTATAAAAATACTCTTATGTGTTATCGAATTTCAGCTTCTAATTTAATTAATTGTTCTTCATAATCACTTTAATCTCTATTTTTTTGTTCTTCTACTTATTATTCTAAATTTAACTATTCAGATTTAAAAAATACTTTATCTTGCATAAGAACTGTGAATATACATCCAATATAACAAATTAAACTATTTGGATCTGTATAAAGATCTTCTGGTTTATCTAAAGGAACCAATTTTCTGATTTAACAGAGTAGTAACTATTTTGGATTAGATTTTGTACATGATCTTCAGTTTTGAGAATATTACTTTTAATTTGAGAATAGAGATCAAGTATTGATTTTTGTAATTTAAGATCAAACTTCTTTTCAGTATGTTCTGAACTATGTCTGTAATTAGACTCTAAGGATGTGTTAATATCATCATGAAAATGTTATTGTTGCTGAAGTAATTGCAATAATGTTTTTGATTTTTAAGACATTTTTAAATAAATAACTGATTATAGAGACAATTTAAAATATATATATTTCTTTATATATATATAAGATTAAATTAAAAAAAGGAGAAGTAAAAAAAAATGAAATTCAAAAGATGCAACTTTATGTCATATCGACAGATTTTTTTACTTGAAGATCAACTTACAAATCAGGGATAAATTCACTTTGTATAGTTGATAAGTCATCCAAACTGAAATTCTAAATATGCTTTGAGTCAATTTATAGAGAGTGCTAAGGGATCAGTTAATTAATACCACTTATAAGGTTTAGTTTGATTGATTCATATTTTGAAATCCAACAAACTATGGTGTTCCTAAAATATAAATGACCATCTATTACTGAATTCCATCAAACCAGATAACTTTGTTTATTGAGGTTTGAGTGGTATTTGTTAATCAATCAAGATTTTCAGTTAAAATTATTTCAAATGTCTTTGATGTTGATTTTCAATCAGTTTTGATCTCCATATTGGCATATATTGCTTTTCTTTTTTCTTTTCATCAACATTCAATTGTTAATGTATCAAGTAGAAACATCCTAACATATAGGTCTAAAGTAATAAAGACTTTTTAGGGAAAACTCTTCTTAAATCTTCTAATACATGAGACATTAAGTATTATTAATATTATTTATTATTATATTAAAACATAATTTAAGATATGAAAACATTTAATATTAATACTAAATGGTGCATATTATTAAAATAATATATTTGATATGAAATTCAAAACAATAAATACAATATTGTTTTCATTGAACATTAATCATTTTCACCTTATTCATGTTTACATTAATGTAGATGTCTCACAAAAGCAGTTAAATTTTAACTAATAAATAAACGATTACTTTAGTAATATTATCTACATTAGAGACAAGGAAAGTCTTCAAAACTTTGATGATTCCATTAATTATTATCTGATATTGATTTTAAGCCTGTTTGATTCAAAACATACAAAATTTACTAATTGTCTATTGCTATCTCATTTACAAAACTTTCACTGCAAATAAATGTTTTTATAAGTTCTATAGTTTTGCAATCATAAATATGCATCTTATATTTTATATCAACCACATATAAGAGGTCATTTGATTAAGTCATTTTCTATACTGAATAAATCTTTATTCTTTTATTTTGATACAAATCAGTTTTACTATAATTCCAAAATATTACTCCACCTTATTCATAATCGCATTTTGAAGCTGATACTACAAATTTAGATGATTTAACAAGTGAAAACAGAATAGTAGATGATGTATCAACAATATAAAGTGGATTCTATATATTTAAATCATAACCTAATATTTGACCATCCAGATCCCCAACTAATAATAAATTATCAAAACTTAATAAACAAAAAACCTTACTCATTCTTTAATGTTTAAGTTTTCTTATTTAGTGAATATTTGATTATGAACAATTCCATATCAAAGTAAAATCATCTCCTCCCAAAGCTAATTAAGTAGGTTTATTAAAATCTAAATATTATGATTTATTCACTAAACTTTATTATGCCTCCACTTTTATTTCACAATTAATCTCAATTATACAATTTATCTAAGTTTCACATTGAATTGTTTCAACTTAATTAAATTATTAACCTCTTAATTTTATTGTCATATCATTTAATGCATAAATCAAATTATTTTATACAATTACAAAACTAGTAATACATTATTCCTCTTCAATTAATTTCTATTCTTTTTTACTTTGTTTTATTTAAACATTTTTTTAATCAAAATCTGTAATTGGAAATGATCTTATGAATGTTTTGATATTTAACTCAATATTCTATAAATATTAATCAAAACAATTAATTAATTGATTGTATTCATATTTTTAGAATTCTTAACTTTTGAATGTTGGTGGATGAGTTGTTTAACTTTACAAAACAATCAATTACTCTTATAATTATCTAATTTTACCACTACTAAAAAATGTTGTATAATTCTACAATTGAATTTTAAATTTTTTCATTGCATTTATTGGATCATTATGATTAAGTAATTTTACACCTAAAATTAAATTGAGTTTTGATAAATCTGATTATTTTTAAAGTTATGAAAATTTTTCTGTTTCTTTTAATTGTTATTTAAATTGTTGTATATTTTTATTATAAATTATTACTTATTCATCCAATTATTCTTAAAGTTTTTTTTCTAAAAAATCACATTTTTGCATTAATTATTATTTTATTTATTACATTTTTTCACCAACACTTTACTTTTAAATTTTTATAAATGATACAAATTATTCAGTATCTAAGGTTTTGAATTGACATGACATCTTTTCAAATTAACTTAAATTAACATTCAATTTTTTAGCAAATTCTTCAATTCCATTTTATATATCATAACGAGGACATTAATGAGTTTAAAGACAATCCACGCATAAATAAGGTTATTGCTCACATTTTTCATCTATACAGATTTAAGCTAGAGGTTTGTTATGAATTGGGCATTTTAATGGTTCAGATGCTTTCATCAAATTAATTTTAAATAAAAATATTTATATTATATAATTTGTATAAGAATGACTGACAGAAATTGATATTAAATCAAATCTGCTAATATTTCTTAATTTACTTTTGCCATCTGCATTAAGTTGATCAATTAAAGATTCAACCTCCAAGTATATTGATGGCATATTTATTACAGGTTTTTATAAATAAGAAAATATGTTATTTAAATAATTGTTATAAAATTTGCAGCAATTTAGATTATCATTTCATTGCTTGCTCTATGAATTTTAAATTTTATTTAATCTGAATACTTGAGAAATTCAAACATTTTTGTATTTGTATTCTACGCATAAATTCAGATATTTATAAATTTATTCCAGAATTTAATTACATTTGGTTATCATATATAAACATAACTAATGTCGAATGATTCTGGGTATTTCTTTAGGATAGCATTTAAATTTCAAAGATAATTTAATACTTTTAATCAATTAGAAATGGCTATCAAAAAAAAATTAATGTTATTCAATTTATGTAAAAGAGTGTTGCAAATTTCAAAAATGAAAACATCTTCTTTTATCTCTTTTATACTTTTAGCTAAAGTGCATTAAATGATGAAATTTAAAGAGTTTATTAGCTATAAATAATTTCGATAATATTTATTCAAGAGTTGTCAACAAATACTCAATAAAATTGAGCATCAGCTAATTATACTCTAAAATTTCCTCTAAGGCATATACTATTGTATGACGATATTTAATCATCCACAAACTCTTTATGCCTATACATAAAATTTAATTTAATGAATTAAATGGAATTTAAAATGTAATTAAATACTAAAAATAATTCTAGAAAAGTAATGATATAATTATTAGAAGGAATAAATTATATTAAATTAAAATTTCAGAAGATACACAATATTAATCATTTTATAAAATTGTAGAATCTATGAAAATTGTAAAATTAAGAAATAGGAAAAATAAATTGTGACAATTTTTAGTGTAAAATTTATATAACAGATTTGTTAAATGAATTTTGTTTAATAAAATAAAGTCAAATTTTGGTATGATTAAGAGAAAGGAGATTATTGCAAAGAATAAAAAAAAGGTCTAGATTTAAAATAAACCTTAATTAATCTTCAACATAAAAAGAAGACTTAATGAATAAGCTTTTGATAATATATGTATATTTAATAAAATGATGATTAATAGTTTTTTCTAATGAAGAAGAAATGATAAAATTTTTGTATTCTCGTAAGTAAAAAAGGTTGAATTTAGATGAACTAGTTGAAAATCTTTCATTAAATGAAAAGAAAGAAAAAATGTAAAAAAATGTTAACTCTTAAATTAGTGTGGGGTTACAAAGAATATCATTGTAAGATATAAATCAAAACATAAATTTTGATTTTAAAGAGACAGTTGAAAAAAGTTTAATAGAGTTTAAAAGAGACAGCTTTGTTACAAAATTCAGAACAGACTTTAGAAATAAATTATTATCAGAAAATAGAAAAAAAGTAATAATTTATAGCTAGTTATTTTAGATAATAATATAATTAGAATAGAATAAGAATTAGTTAATAAGTGTAGATGAGAAAACATATTATGAATATGAAGAGGACTATTATATAATACAAAAATTAGAAAAGGAGAATGTGAAGTCATAAATAACTATGAAAATTGATACTAAATAAATTGAAAGGTAGATTGAAGAATAATAATTTGAGAATGAAACTGAGAAGAGTTTTGATAGTGAGAATTCTTAAAGAACTGATTATGATGATTATGATAGTTTAGATGAAGATACTTCATTATAAGAGGAATATGAGGAAGAATATTATTCAGATGGAGATAACGATGATTCGATAGATTATAAGAGAATTTACTAAAATTAGATTCCTTTTAATTAAGATGATATAGAAATAGATGATAAGGATGATGTAAAGTAAGAAAATTAAAGCGAAATTTTCACGATTTTTATTAAATAACATGAAAAGTTTATTAAAGATTAAAAGAATGAAGTTTATTAATTTTTATGTTGATTTTTGTGTAGATAAAAAATTTAAATAATAATTAATTATATTCAATAAAATATAAATAATTTAATAAGAATATATAAATGCATACTTAAAACAACTTTATGTACAATTCATAAGGTTATATGTATCCTTAATAATATATGTATCCTCACCCACCCCCAAATTATGTATTTCCATAACAAATACAAGCTCCTCCTTAATTTTATTATATGAATCCCTAAAATCCTGCTATGTATTAATATAATATTGGATAATAACAATAATAATAACAAAGAATTAAATGCAATTAGCCTAAAACAAAAGAATAGGAAGTCAAACAATAGAAACCATAAGTAGTTAAATAGTAACCTAATTAAATCATGTAATAATAAATGGAAACACAGAAAACAAGCATGAAGATTTTAACAGAACAATAAATTAAAGATTAAATAGGATCTATTACAAAATAAGGGTTTTGTCATTATTGTAATAAGAATGGCAAAACATGTTATTATTGTTTTAGCAATTACAAATCTACAGATTGTAGACATGGATTTTGTTTTGATTGTTTGATGTTCAAATTTAAGGTAATAAGCAAATATATCAATATAATAGATTAATCCAATTAAAATATTGCTCAGACCAGATTGGAATTGCCCTATTAAGTGTAAATAATGCATTTGCAGCAGATGCACTAATTTAAATCACATGGATTCTGATTAATTTATTTCTAATGACTCTGTAGAAAGTTGCAATAAATATGCTCATATCATTGAGAATACAAAGAAAATAAAGAAGTAATATTAAAAGAAGAAGAACATTATTAGAGAAATGTTTTAAGTTAAGTTTTAACAGTTGGATCCAAAAAAAAAGAAATAATAATAGGTATTTTATTGATATAAATGTAGTCAATGAAGAAGACTTTATTACTAAATAAGATTAAGAAATAAATGTAATTTTCATAGGAATGCATAATGAAATTGAAATAAAAGCATAGCCAAAATGATGAATAAATATTGCATCAAGTTGTGAGATATAACTTTGGTTCTTTGATCGATTTGTTTAAAGAATATAAGTCAGCATGATAATTAAAATTATAATATATTTAATGTTTTTATAGATATAATTTAAACTCATTATTATTATTAGGGAAACTTGGGTTTCTTAAAAAACTATTCAAAGGCTTATTAAATGATTTCGTAAGATTGAATATAATTTCCCATACATTTCTTAAACTCTTCCTAAGATGCATTGACTGGAAGAATTTTGAAGCATGTTTTATAGACTTCATTGCTTAGCACTTCTTATTTAAGTTGTTATTAATCACTCATAATAAATAATTATTTTTAATAATCATTCATGTATCTCGTATTTCCATTATTGATAAACTTTATATTGTGGATATTGTTTTGTTTTGCAGCAATCGTACAATAGAATAATAAGAAATAGTACAAAATAGATCTAAATTAAGCAGTTAATTTTACAATGCTTGATGTATATAAAGCATTTTGGGTAGTTTCTCGATCAATCATTTTGAACTTAAGAAATGGCATTTAAATTTGAATCAAGTATCCAAGAAAACCCAAAAAAGCAGTTCCAAAGAGAGCTAATGATACACAAAACATAATTAATTAAAAATGAATATTACATAACTAGAACTCTTTAATCAAGCATGTCATTAATATAAGGGTATGGTCATTTCTTCTGATTTCATTCAGGCCGTTCTTCTAAGTAGATATCAAATAACTCCTGCTGAATTTTTGAGACCATTTTTACCTAGAAAATTGTAAAAATTGAAATTGGGATTAAGAGAGAAAGAAAAAGAGCTTAATATAAAATTATTAGATTTAAAAGAATATGATTAGATTGGTAATGTGAAGTTAGATAAATATTCACGTTTATTGTTGGAAGATGCTTAATTTGTGGATCAAGTTTAAATTTCAAGAAATTGTAGTAAACAAGTATTAGATCAAATTTGTGAATAAAATAAAATGGCTGGATTTTAGTAATTGTAATAAGTAATAGGAGATTGCTTAGGATACTAATATCATTATAATTTTTTAGATCATCCAATTATATTATTTTATGTAGTAAGTGGATAAGAGAAAAATTTAATAAATGAGATCCACAAAATAAGAAATGATTCAAATAATTTGATAAAGATAATTTTTAAAAATAATCAAAGCGATTTAGATATGGTGAGTAAAGTCATAATAATATTGAATGATGCTTAGGAGGTAGTACAATATGAATCGTTAGATTTGATTAACAGAGAATTTGGTAAATTCAGAGCTTATGCTTTGAAGTATAATCTACCAAATCCAATAGAGTAAACTCATTGGTCCAGATTTGCATATCAGAGATATAATTATGATGGAGAAGTTCCTAAGAATCCTTTAGGAATATTAGATGAATAATGGACTAAAATATATAGATAAATAATTGAAGAAGTCGTGTTATAATCAGCAGTTGTGATGTTAGAGAGATAAATTAATTTATAGACATAACAATATTTAGAAATGAAGTAGAAAACATTTGATACTTTTTTTACAAACATTTTTACTACAAGAACTGGATAACCTACTGAAACTGAATATAAGATGACTCAAAGAGAGTAACTATTAAGGTTTTTGGGGGATAATCATTATTTAATGAATGATTATGAAAGTGCTGCTACTTATTATAAAGGATTAATATCGGAACTTAAAAATAATAAAACAAACACCACTATTGCTACTTTGAATGCAACTGAATATTATTTGTATTCTCGCTTATTAGCTTAATAGAAAATAGATAATATTAAGAATATTTTTGATGAAATCTAGGTTGGATATCATAAAATAGTTCATTTCCCATATATGTTAAGAGTAATGTTTTTTTATATCATAACAATTCATATGTTTGGAAAATATAATAGAGAATAGATCCTTTTTCTTTAGAGATTTCACCGTTATTTTAAAGATTTAGGAAGTAATACAAAAAAGGATTATTTCGTAGTCTATTAAATTTTAGTTTACGAATAAATTGCATTTATTCATTTAAGATTAGATCCTCCAGAATTTAGAAAGTTTGCTCATAACTTAACTTTAGTTGCTAATAAATATGAATCTGAAAATTTTAAAAAACATGCATTAAGATGTTTTAAAATAGTTGAACAATTGTATTAGCAATCTAAATGGGTTCCATTATTATTTTGGTTGGAAGGACATATCGGAGCTAATTGTTTGGAGAATAAGAAAATTCAAGAAGCTATTGATTCATTTAAATTGGCATTCAATCAATTAAATGAAAGATAGCCAATAGAATTACATAATCAATTAGTTGTTGATTGGAAAAAAGCATATACATCTATCGAATAATTGTAAGATCACAGAAAAAAATATTTTACCTAATCCAATACTAATTTAAAAATTCCATATATAAAAGGACCTGTAGATATGTTAAGCCATGGATAAGATGTACTTGATTCTATAGTTCTTACTAATATCAAACAAAAATTTAAGAATTTATGGAATACAGTTTCAAAAAATGAATCATTTTTTGAAGATGCTTCTATCAGAAGTTTTGACTCTCTCTATTTGGAAGAAAGAATTGCATGTTTCAATAAAACTCCTTGTATAATGAATCTTGAAAAAATATCAGACATAATCGAAAAGATTAATAAGTTTGGAAGACAGTGTTTTGCTGAAGATACAATAACTTTAAGGTTTTTCATAAATTTACCTTTGAAAGTACCTAGTTATATTAATGGTTTATAAGTTATGTATCAATTTTACACATTAAAAGAGAATCTTTTGGATTTGGATATAAATAATGAGAAAGAATATGTACTAACGAATATAACAAGTTTAGAAGTGAAAGATATTCCTTTTTAGAGAGCAGTTCAAGAATACATAGAGGTTTCTATAACACCTCCATAAGCAGGATATTTAATAATAACAGGTTTGTAATGGAATTTCATAAATATTCCTGCATAATTGTTAATTAATTATGATGCAAAAGATTAGTCAAAAAAGAAGAGTGTAAATTTCTACAACAAGTTTAAAGTGTTTCCTAAATTTATTCCAATAGATATAGAGTATTATACAAAACCGGTGATAGCTTATGGTGAAATAAGACCAATTCTATTTAAATTTACAAACAAGAATCCTGAGGAGATTGTAATTCACATAACTCCAATTATTCCATATCATTTTGGTTTTGAAAATAAGAAGATAATTTTAAGTGCTTTTTAAGTTTTGGAATATCAATTTTATTTGAGATGCAGCTTTTAGGAGGAGTTTGTAGGATAATTATTATTTAAGTATTAATAAGGTTAGAGTGGTGGAATAAGAATATAAAAATTAGAGATTCCAATGAAAGTGGATCCAAGTTTCAAAATATCATTGTAGTCAGATCTAATAGTGGATTATTGGAAATTTACTTTATAAGTTTAAGATTATTTTGGAGGGAAGGGGAATCTTAGATTCGATAGGATTCTTTGCTTGAATGAGAATTGGAAATACTTTGATATTCCTTATCAATCAAGTGGAGATCCATTTTTATTGACAACATTTAAGTTAAAGAAAATATAGACAAAGGATTATAGATATGAGGAATATCAAAATAGATTGAAAGAACGGTTTTATAGGGAAGGTGATAATTTTAATGAGATTGTTTTGGATGATTAAGGAATTCCTGGAGATGTTGCATTAGACTTTGTGAATTTGGATATACAGCATTATTTCAATGTTTTCTATCAGAAATTGTCTAATTAGAGAATGGAAGAATTCCCTCTTTTTATAATAGCTAGATGGACTTATAGATATGAGGATGAAATAATTTATGGATTACATGAATTACCAGTTCTACAATAAAATTATTTACACAGGGATGTTAAGGAATTTCCAATGTCTTTTTAAATATCTGCTCCATTTGAAGTTTAATAGTAGAATATGATAACAATGGTTCCTATTAAGATAAGCTTTAAAAATACAAAATATGTTGAGCCAATAAGTTTTACAGTGACATTGTTTAATGGGGATGAACCTTTGAAGTACAATAATATTATTAATAAGGTCAATTAATGACATTTAATAGCCATTCTTCTTATGGGAAGGTATTTTGCAACATCAAATTACATTGAAACCTTAGGAAATGAAAATTTTGAATTTGGAAGGAGTGTTTACTGAGAAAGGAGTTTATGATTTGAGCAGATTTAGGTTGACAATGCATAATAAATAATAAAACGAGTATTATTCAATTGATCATGAAACAGTTATAATAAAAATTATATGAGATTTATTAATAAATAATAATAATATGTCAAAAAAGGGAAACAAAAAGAAGGGAGGTGATGATGGAGAGAGAGAAGAAGAGGAAAAAGTTATGGTTTTGGAACATAAATGTAGAGCTCTCTAAACTAGATTTGGTAGAACTTATAAATTTAAATTTAGTTGAGGAACAAGAAAGAGGAGACAAAGCTAAAGCAGCTGAAAATGAAATAAGAGCTAGAGTGATGGAAATGGAAAATGATCTTAAGAAAGAAAAAGATAAACTATTTTGCATTGTGTATTATTGTTCTCTGATTATTTTTAGATCTGATATGACAAGGTAATATAAATAAATGTAGGAAGAATTACTAAAATAAATTACAGATTTAAGATCTACAGATGTTGAAAAAGAAGAAATTATAAGTAAATCATTAAACTCATTTATTTAGAGAATAAAGAACAATATATCTAAGATATGGTTAAGGATTATGAGTATAGGTTAAAAAAAAAGGATGATGAAATCAGTGAATTGAAACGTAAAATTGAAGAAATGTCAGCTGAATTTGCCAGAATGCTTAAAGTATAATTTTAATTCAAATTCTAAGGATACACTTGATAAAATGTAAGAAAGAATATAGTTGGCTTAATGGGATAATGATACCGATCCTCAAATCATGAAAAAAATCAAAGACATTGCTGGCATGTAAACTCATCAATAAAATTGATTTCATAGTATATAATTACATATAAATTTTATTGATCTCCCATGAATACTATCCCTTACGCTAATAATATTGATTGTAAAAGCTAATATATATCTCCAAAGATCGATCAATACCCTCAACCACTTTCCCTGTTAAAAATGTTAATAGAAATATTTCCTAACAATCCCCTTAAAAGCATCCCAAAAGGTTTTATCATTTCTCTATTATTGTCTAGAGAATTTGATTACAGACTTATCTAATCCAAAACTTAAAATCTAAATTCCTCTTCGCAAGCTTAATCAAGACTTCGATCCGATACTCCCATTACTATTCGTGGATCAAATTATCGTTATGTAGGTTAAATGAATGGCAATCAGAGGGAGGGAGTTGGTTCATATTTTACAAATGAACTTGAATATGAAGGAGAATGGCTTCAAAATGTTTATAATGGATTTGGAAAATATTATTTAGATGGCAAATTATCATATTAAGGATAATTTAAAGACGGGTTAAAACATGGTGCAGGTATTGAATATTATGATGCCGATTCATATTTTGTGGGAAATTTTTAAAATAATAAAAAAAATGGGATTGGAACTCTTTATAGAATAAAGGAAAAAATATAAGGCATGTGGGAAAATGATTAATTAGTAGAGAAATATTGATAAAATTATATTATAAACTTAAAATATGGATATCCCAAAATAATTATTGGTTTTTGTCAATCCAGCGAGTGGGAAAGGACATGCTGTAAAAGAATGGAATAAAGCAAAACCAATTCTTGATAAATTCAACGTAAAATATCAAGTTATTATGACATAATATCAAAATCATTGTTTTGATTATTTATTGAAAGAAGACCTCTCAAATATATATGGAATTGTACTTGTATCAGGTGATGGATTACCTCATGAAGCTATAAATGCTTTATATGCTAGATAAGATTGGGAAAAAATATTCTAATCCATTACCATAGGAGTACTACCAGGTGGGAGTGGAAATGCATTTGCCAAAACATTAACAAAATAATCATAATTAGAATGCAATTCTGAGAGTTGTGCACTTTTAATTGCAAAAGGAATCACAAGATAAATGGATCTAATTTTATTAGAAATGCCTTAAAAGAAAGTAGTTTCATTTCTTTCTTTGGCATATGCATTCATTTCTGAAGTTGATTTAGGATCCGAATCACTTAGATTCTTAGGAGGAGCTCGATTTGATATTTATGGTACTTGGAGGGCTTTATTTTAAAAGAAATATTCAGCAAAATACAATAATCAATAAATGATGTTTAGATATTTTTTAGCTTAAAAGATACCTTATATAAGTGATAATTATTTATCAGCACCTGCTGCTAAAATTGATGATGGATTTATTGATGTATAATATCTTGAAGCTGGAGATTGGTCACAATTAGTCAAGTTGTCGTTAAAGCAATATGATGGTAGTCATGTTGAAATTGATGAATAAGGAAATGTAAGACCTAAAGGTAATTGGAAATATGAAAAAGTAAAAGAATACACTTTTGAACCTATCACAAATTGTCCTTTAAGTATAGATGGAGAAAGATACCCTCCACAACCTGTTAAAGCTACAGTATTAAATAAAATTTTGAAAGTATTTTGTTATTGAAGAAAATTTTTGTTAATTAAAACTCATATATTTTTTCCCTTGATTTATTCTAACAATACTTTTGAGTAATTTTCAAATATTTCTTTGCTGCAATTAATCACTATCTTTTCTATTATTTACACAAATAATTTATACTTATATCCTCTTCACTTAGTTAGACTTAGGATTGATCCATGATTCGATTGGTCTATTGTTCTTGTTATTCTTATCTTCTGATTAATTATATTGACTTTTATAAATTATTTAAGTCATCATCTATTTCTCTCAATACATTATCTTTAACTTATTGATCTTTTATTTAATTTAATAAATTTGTTAGATCTAATAATTCTACTTGAATCTATCTAATATGACATCTTGCCAAATTAGTTTATTAAAAGATCTAGATTTATTTTAGATTTTTACATATTATTATGTAGGATCAATTGGTTATTGTTAATAGCGTTAATCGTAAGCATAAGAGTTATTCAAGTTTATAGAATCCTTTGATGTGGGACCTAAAATTTATTTTATCTGATCTTTTGATTAAGTAACATTATTAAGATACAAACTTGCTTCTGTTGGAATAAATTACTTATTTTACATTGCTTGATAATCAGCATAAGAATTAAGATTAGAATTAAATTAACTATTAATTATCTGTGTCTCTTATTCAATCCTCTTTGTTTCCAATTAAATCGTATCTCTTTGAGTTATATTTATTTAACTTTCTTGAGTTACTAAAGTTTATTGTTATTATTATTAAATTTCATGCGCTTTATTTAATTATTTTAGCTTATCTTATTTAATTTCATCTCTTGTTCTTTTCTTTTATACTTAGCTATCTACACTTTGACTTCTTGCGGTTTCCTAATATTGTGATTTTTCATAAAAAAAATTTAATTGGCTTTATTCTTCAACTTGATTAACTTCTTAAATTGTTTCTTGGTTTTTGTGAACCTAATATTTTATTTATTTTTTTTCATTAACTTTGTTAAGGTTATTCTGGACTATTTATAATTGATTTTGTATTGCTTTAATGTCCTCCTTATCAAATTTTTAATCTTTATAATTGAATTATGAATTTCCTAAAGGAGAAAGTGCATTTTCTACTTATTTTGTAGATTTTGGATCCGTTTCATTATCTGATTCAAATTTAAATAATTCTACTTATTCTTCTTCTTATTTTTAACTTTGTTGTTATTATTATTATTATTACTATTATTTATTATTGTTTAAGAAGCCCCTCAATTCATCTTCAATCCATAAACTATTGATAGTCCACTCTTTTGAACTCTTTAGATCTTATTAAGCAAAGACCTACTTTAATTTTTTTCCTATCAAACCCAATTATTTTTTTTTAAATACTTTATTTAATTTCCAAATAATGATACAACCTTCATGACCAGCAGTAATGAAATGTTTGTTATCCATAGCAAATCCCATGGATGTTAGTTGATCATGCTAAAATTTTTAGATTAATTCAAACTTATTGTTATAAATTTTTATATTCTTATCAGAATAGGTTGCAATTTGAAGACAATTCTAATCATCCTTACTGTAGAGAAGAATTTTTGAATTTGCATCAGTTTCAAAAGATTATTTCAATTTTCCTGTGGGGATGTCGTAGATAGATATTTTTTTTTCTAAACATATATACAAATTATTGAAACTAACTTCCATTGAATAGATTTTAGAAATTTATTCTTGATGATATATCTTAAATTTTTATCCATTAAATTCTCTAAAAATGATGGCTTTATCTAATCCGCAACTGATAAGTTTATCTTTACTAAATTTAACACAAGTAACTGAACTAGTATGCTCTTCAAGGGATCCAATTTTTTAGAATTGATCATCATAAACATTAATGATACGATCTCTTGAACCAGTAGCAAGTAAATCAATATATTCTGAGAAATCCAGAGTTATAATATCTTAATCATGTGCTTAAATCTACTTTAATAATGTAAAAGTTTAAGTAGAGAATATTCTCAAAATCCCAGCAGAATCTCCACATGCTAGATAGTTTCCATCCTTAGAAACTCTGACACATCTAACTTATAACTATGCTTATTGATTCGCTTTAAAATGCTGATATTGATCCCCAATATATATAATCTTCGAGAGAAACTTACAATAAGCATTTCTCCTTAATCCCAAAGGTTAAGAATCATAAATATGCCACACTCTTAAAGTTTGGTCAGATGATGCTGTGACAAAAAATGTGGCTTCGATTGATGATTATTAAGTCATTATCTATAAATCATTTATACTAGCACTATGATTTAGAAAAGAGCGTTTTACTACAATTTTTTCAAAATTACCAATATCCCATAGAAACATTGTTCGATCACTATAAGCAGCGACTAAATAGTTTTAATAGATTTGAACAGCCAAACAATCTGCAAATTGATCACCTTATACTTTCAGTTTGGTGACTCCTTTCTCAATATTGTAATTTCCAAGATTAGGAGGTTTAGAAAGTGTCACAATATGTTACATATTCAAATTAAAAATTCTTATTATTGCATCGGAACAACCGGTAATTAGATAATTGGAATGACTTGTTAATGAATAAGAATTAGCAGCTTTAAGATCCATCCATTTTTCGAATTATTTAGTTTGCAAAGAAAATACAGTTATTAAAGAATCAAATGTTAATGCAAAGACTGAATATTGAGTAACATGAATATCAATAAAGTTTTTATGCATGAATTGCTCATTTAATATAAATGGTTTCGGATCCATCATATTGTCATATGCAATAATACTTCCATCATTTTTAAATTACCAATATTTCAAATGTCCTTATCCTGCACTAATAAGCAGTCTTCCATTATCATTAAATCGGATTGTATTAACAGGTTTTGATAGTTTGTTTACTGTTAATTTAACACCCTAGCTCCAATCCCAGACAAATAACCCTTTATCTGGTTCAGAACCTAAAGACACCAAGTAAGGTTTAACAGGAGATTCCACTATTTAAGTTATTCCAAATTTATGTCCCTTCAATTATTAACTAATATTAATCTCGCGTTCATCTGTCAACTTAAATATATTAACTGCAGGATTCTTAGTTGCTTGCTCTCCTGTGAACACATGTGTACCATCTCTTGATATTAAAATGGCATGTACTTAGGCTTTCCCAATTAAATATTTCTCTTGTTAATTTTCTTTGTATGAGTAGTATACTACTATTGAACCTGCTGCATAAGCTAGATTTTCTTAAATTGATATTTAATGTTTTTATGTGACTGACATTCCTATAATGTAATTCATTTTGAAATTTAAAATTTAATACTATGTATTTTATATTTCAACTCATATTAATTAGTAATGAATTTAACTATAGATGGTAAATAAAAAGTGAACTAATTTCTTGGATTACTCAAGATTTTCTCACATCCTCTTATCATCTGTGATTATCAAAGTAATGTTCTTTTATCATCTTAGAAATGTAATTCTCAGAAATACCAGAGAATCAGGACTTCAATGAGTTCAATAATACTGATTCCCCTGCTTTTTTTGCCTAATTAGACAGCGATTTCTTTACTCAGTTCCAAACCTAAATTAGAGAAAACCATCTTTTATTCACTCAATCCCACTTTTCTAACTTTGAATTATAGTCTGAAGTCACTATTCTTAATTCATAATTAAAGTATATATGTTCCTATGTACCTACTGATATAATTTACAAATCTATTAAACCATTGATCAAATCTCAAATCAAATAAATCAAGCTATCATTTGCTTATATGATTTAAGATTCTTATTAAGATGAAAAAAAAATTTAGTTACAATTTATGCTAGGAACCTATTCAGAAGATGGTTATTTTACGATCATCAAACCAATTTCATAATTAACTCCTAGAATTTTTGAATTGCCACTCCTATAAAATCATTTGATTAGTTTCAATTATTTAAGTTGCAAAACCATTCTTTAATAAATGAAATCTCATTCAATTTAAATGCTTTTTAGTAAAGATTTTATTCAATTTAATCCAATTTCATTTAACTCAGAATTAGTTGAAATTCAAGCTCCTTCACTCACCCATTATGATTAAATCTTTATTGAAAAATTATATGGTGAAATGAAAACATAATCAATTTATTCAAAAACATTCAATCCTATATTTAATTTTAGTAAAAAGTATAAAATAGACTGTTCAATTTATATAAAACCCTCAAAGTAATTTACTAATCAAAACGCAATTTTTTACTTTGTTTATAATTAATAACACCTTCTCCTTTGTAGCAGACAATAAGTTATCTTAAATGATCAAAGCTAACCTCAAGCCAGAATATTTCATCATACCGAATTACTTAAGGAAATTTAATTTATTCAGAGTAATATAAAAAAGAAAAATACAGATTTCTAAAATAATACAACTAATTATAAAAACTCTCCATCGTTTATATGCGATAATCCTCCACTCAAATTAGATTGCTCTGAAGTCTTGGATAGCAACACTAAAATATTTAATCAGCCAGAACCTTTACTATTTGTGCCTCCAAAAGTCACTGGATCTATAAGTTAAGCGATTCAAGACTTTATGACTAGGTAATCTTACCAATAACTTCGTGTAAATTCTTAAAAATTTTCAAAAAGTTTTCAGAACTGAAGAATTATTTTTGTTCATATTATTATAAAAATAGTACTACAATACACAAATAAAAAGTCAAAAAATTTTCATATAAAAGAGCATGAATTTGTTAATTCTTTTAAGGCAGATTTTACTTTGTTGTATTTTTACAACAAGTAATTTTCGAAATCAGTTCTTATAACGATTTTTTCAACTTTTAATTATCGATCCTTGACTTTGATTTCTTTTGGAGAATAATTGAACTCCTTCCAATTTTCAACAATGTGAACAATATGTTATTCACTGAATTAAACAGATTTTTTTTATTGGTTTAAACCATTTATTGAAGTATTTGGCATTTTAACTATTCTTTTTCTAGTTTTCTTAAATTAATTAATACTAAGAATTCTTTGTTCCAAAAATTTTTAAACTGAAAATTAATAAATAGCACTAAAAATATATACTTTTATAATATATTAATTAAATAAAATCATCAAATAGTTCAAATATTAAAACATTAACACTTAGATTCATAGATTTATTAGAGATTAAAACTAAGGCTGATTACTTCCTAATTATATAGGCCCAGTTCTCAACGATAATACTTTTTGTTAAAATCCACTTAAATATTAAACTTGAAAAAGAATGAATCCGATGTTCTATTTGGTCATATTAGTATTAATTATTAGTAAAACAAAAGTTCATATTAGGGTCAGGATATAAACTTGAACCATATCGCATGGTTTTCAAATAAATATAAATCATATGAGTCCTATCAAATTTGCCTACCTATCATTAATTTTTTATAAATATCTTTCTCTTACTAAGTTTTTCTTGTTATTTAAATATCTTTTAAAATTTAGTAAGGCAGAAATTTGCTCTGTAAAAATGTTTTTTTGTTATTGAAAATTTTTATAGTGAAAATTATTGTTAAAATAAGTATTTTATTTTCTTTTAAAGATTTCTAATATTATACGACTATAAGATTGTAATAAGGTCTCAAAAAATTTTATATAATTCGCTCTCTTTATTAAATCTCCATGGTCTAGATATATTTTAAATTTAAGAATAGCAATTAATCTTAATCAATCTCAATTTCTTCTTGTAATTTTAACAATACAATTAATTTCATTTAATATAACAATTTTCTTCCTAATTATCATTCAAAGTCCATTTTTTTATTTTGAAATCCTTAAGAAATTTTCTTAAATAAAATTAAAATAAATTTTTCATTTAGATTATTTAAATGAAAAGATCATAGAATGAAATCACTATTACATAAGAAAAAAAAGGAACAATCTCTTGTCAATTATCAAGTTATATCATATTTTTAAAAATATATTTAAATTGGAAAATATTTTGAGAGAAAAGATCTAATTGAATTAGGCACTGTTAAGTCCATATTGCTAAACGACAATATTTTGAAACAATATTCTATTCAATTTATAATAGGTTGAATAAAATTAATTATTTTCAAGCCTTAAATCTTTTTTATCCTAAAGGCACTGCAACTACTATCCTAAATACCGTCTTTATGATTTTATATCCTACTCTTTACAGAAATTTAAATACCTTAACATAATTATATTAAATATTCTTTTACAAGTAAATTCTATTAAAAGTATAAAAATTTAGATTTCAATATTTCAAAATTATTAAAGAAGTTCTAATTTGAACTTATAATTTCTTTCATTATTAAAAAAGATAGTTTAATATTATATAGTTTATTTTAATATAGATTTACTAATTTTATCAATCTCTTTATATCTTACTATCAGTTCAAAAGGATGCTGGATCCTGAGATTTAAGTATGATTGAAGTCTGTTCAAAAGTTTTCGGAATATAATATTTTCCTTAAAATTGTAGTTGATGATTCATTTAAAATTATTAATTAAGATAAATATCTAATCATTTGATGAAGAAGAAATAAAATCTATATCTAAAATTTTTTATCGTCATATAATTAAATTTTTTTAAAGATGTGATAATTTTATTGGTATTTAAGTTCTTGCTACAATATATATACATTAAATATATGTTAATCTTAAATCTGAGCAAAAATAAAATTGGAAATTTATAAACATTAAATATTTATATTTCATTGTTACTTGCTTTGTATGATTTTCTTTTTTTCTTGTAGTTTAGTTTTCTTTTATTTTTCTTCATCTTCTTTTTTCTTAATCATATCATATAATCTCTTATTCTTTCTGCTTAACATAGTTTCTGCCAGTTTTTTAGTCTCTTTTTCTTATTATTTAGCCTATCTTTCTTTTTGCTTTTTATTATTTTGATAAGGTTTATGTTCTTTCTATTATTGATCTTCATCTTCGCTTTCTGATTGAACTTCTTCTAAGTTTAATTATTCAAATGGACTTAAATGTGGAGGAAGAGTCTAAATATTTATAAAATATAATTACTGATTCTGGAGCATAGTCAGCAACACTTAATAATTTTAATTAATTAATTGAATCATAAACCCATTGTGGTTAGATATATTCTTTTTTTTTGTTCTTTTAAACCTGTCTTTCAGTTATAACATGAGTTATTTTTGGATCAGTTAATAATGAATTTTTGTTATCGTTTTCCCACATAACTTCTCCTCCAAAACTCAAAATAATGAATTCAAGAGATGCTTTAGGTACTTCTGGATATAAGAAAAACTTTAATCCTTTGAATAATTCAGAATACTTTTTAGTTTCTTATTATTGCTAATCCAATTACTATATTGTTGGATCTTCTTTAAAAGCTTCATCAATATCGATTCTAAATCTAATGAATAAAATTACTAATAATTTGAAGTAGCAGATTTAATTTTAATAACTTCTTCGCTAAAGTCAGTAATTTCAATTTCTTAACCTAGAAGTTTAAAATTAACAAATTTAATCAAAACTTAATAAAATTCAAGGAATGTCATCATAATTTTATAATCTACATCTAAAGGTAAAGAAGCTTAAATAGGATATGGCATAATCCATGTAATTGTGGCTCCTTAGATAACAGCTTGATAATAAATACCCTTTATAGAGAGGAAAACCTAGAAATTAATTTTATTATTACTTTTCTTAAGCAATGATGAGCTGCTACATATAATTAAAATTGATTGATCAATTTTTAACAGTTTCTAATTAATGTGTTAGGTATATGAAGTTCTTTATGTGTTGGAAATGATGCAAAAAGACTAATTAAGCATAATGGATCATCAAGATCATTTAATGCATCAATAAATGTTGGATATCTTTCTTTAACCAAATGATCTAATTTATCTTTTGGTTGATTTCTTCGTAATCTTCCAGCCTTTAATTTATCACCTCTAGTTAATGCTTTTCTTATTTTTTTTAAATGAGCCTATCTTTGTCTAAATGTATCAAGTATAGACTCATTTTTAAGGAAAGCGACATCCTTGTTATGGTAATATGTTTTATGTTATTTTCTCAATTTTTAAGGTGGTTCTCTTGGGTAAATTCCTTTTAAAATGCAAAGTCTTCTGAAATCCTTTAGATTGACTTATAGTTTTTTGAGAGCTTTAGTTCTGGAGACATATTCTTTGACTGGTCCTTCCTTTCCCTTTTTAATTTTTTTACCCATAAATTAAAACTATAAATTAATTTTAAAAAGAAGAAAAAAGAGAAATAAAATGAATATTGTTTAAATTAGATTGCAATTAAAAGATATCATTTAGCTTATTTCAATTTAATGGTGACTTTAATTTTTTATTTCTAATATTTTGATTTAAATAAATAATTGTCAGATTCAGCTGACTGTAACAATATCATGATATAAAGGAGAATGACTATAAGCTTAAGCATCATAAAAATAATCATCATATATAATATTTGAAATCAATTTAAACCTAACTACTAAATTTTTGTTATATATATCCTTAGTTTATGATTAGCAATGTGATTCGTTGCTAAAATAACTATTTTAGTTTAAATTCAAAAATAAATGAGAAAATAATCCTAAAAATATAGAAAATGTGAGTGTTTTATTTATTTCTTAGGATTCAAATAGTTCCGATGACAACACTTAAAATCCAAAGTAAAGAATTAATAATAAAATATTTATATCTTACGAGATAACTATGAAGATAGCTATAGTAAGAACACTAACAGTAAATTTGCTTAAGCCTAGTAGTTTGATGGCAGTTACTATAAATAAAAATATTCCATGACTATAATTAGATTTAGTAAACAGTTTAGTTGTCCCCTTTTAGAGTCTTTATAAAAATATGGGTTCTTTCTTATTTGTTATAACATTCTTTAATTTATTTCTAAAAAAGGATGTTTTTAATAAAAATAAGAAATACTAATGATTATGATGGAACTTAAAAGTGGGTTAGTTTTGAATAATAAAGAATTTATTCATGTTAAATTTGATGGTTTAAATTTTGTTTAGGATAGAATAAATATTTGTGAAATGCATTAAATTTGATAATATATTAGAGAGAATTTTCAATTTGTTTGTTATTCTTCTAATTCCAACCATCTAATTCTTTTTCCATCAACCCATTCTCCTTAACGACTTTCTCCACTTACTTTAGTAAAAGTTCCTCTTCCATGTTATTTACCATTCAACCATAATCCAACATATTTTCTTCCATCAGGCCAAATAAATGTACCAAACCCATCTTTTTTATCATTTTAATATCTAGAAAGAATTATCTCCAATTATTTACTCTCCATCATATATTTTTCCATCTGGCCATTTTGTAATACCGAGACCATGCATTTTATTATTATTCCATTAACCTTGATATTTTCTTTGATCAACCCAAACATATGTTCCTGAAATATATATAAAATACATTTACCTTTTCCATGTATATCATTATAATAGAATTCTCCATTATAAAATGATCCATCAACAAATTATAATAAACCTTAACCATGTTTCTTTCCATCTTCATACTTACCTTTGTATTTTGAACCATCTGGCCATTGTTCCTCTCCATAACCATATTGTTTATCATCTTTCCATTCTCCTTCATATATTGCTCCATTACTATGATAATATCTACCATATCCATTAGCTTTATCATTAACCCATTCTCCTTCATATACATCTCCATCTGCATGAATCAATTTCCCTTTTCCACAAGCTTTATCATTTACCCATTCTCCTTCATATACTGATTAATCAGCCCATACTTGTTTCCCCCAACCATGTCTCTACTGATTCATCCATTATCCTGTGTAAATAGCTCCTGATTCTAATATAACTGGCTCACATTTCTCAAGATCTTATATAATCTAAGTTTTAATTTCATCAAAACTTAAAGCATTTCTTTTTTATGTCTCATATAATTAATTATCATTGCTTTAGTTTGGCTAATTCAAGATCTCCTCAACTCTCTATTAATGTGTTATTGCAACATCTTCTAATCCCATCTCTATTTAATTTTCAACATCACCCATATTTACTTATTATATCTTTACTATTGTATTCTCAGGATTACTCTAACCACATATTCCACCACAAGTACCCATCTTTATTCTCTTATTAATATTTTAATTAATTATATATTTAATACTCTATTTATGTTTCTAAATATTTACTATCTAATATATAAATAAATATCATTATATCAAATTCAATTATTATTTGAAGAAGCTTTCTTGCTTAAAACTCTCATCATCATAATCTATAATTTATTTATTTTATTTATAGATCTTTATTATCTTTTACCATATCCTATTATCCTTTTCCAAAGTAAACTATGATCCAAACACAAATTAACAATATTTTGCTCGAGATAATGCTACATTTACTCTTCTCTTATCAGTTAAAAAACCAACCTTATCATTTGATCGTACTAAAGATAAAATTACTATTTCATTCTCTTTCCCTTAAAAAGAATCAAATGTATCCACTTCTACGTAATTTAGTAATTCATTTTCTTTTAGTTACATTCTTAGTAACTCTTTTTACATTGAATATCCGCTAATTATTGAAATTATTTTATTCTTTTTTAATTTTATTTCATCACTTAAAAGATATTTAACCAATTAAATTATAGCCTTACATTCTAGGCTATTTTTATAACTTGTCTCCTAAATTTATTCTGTTCCATATGGAGTGTTGAAAAATAAACTATTTCTATTATTCCTGACTATTTTTCTAATGTATTCAGGAAACTACATAGACATTAAACTTGTTTTTAAAGTCCCTGAATAAAAAATTTTTGATGTAATTTATGCCAAATTAGGCATTTATCTGTATTAATATTTCAACTTTTTAGAATCTATTTATTGTAACATTCTTTCAAATAGCGAACGATTAAGAAAATATTTTTCAGATTAATTTGCTACTACAATTGGACTCAATTATTTCGTGTCTCCCAAAAGTACTATCTTAGAAATTTCAGAATATTCAATAAATGGAATTAGTTGAGATGGCTCTAAGGCTGTAGGTGCTTCATCTACTATGCACATTCTTAAATTAACATTCCTTAAAGCTCTTATTAATCGTTTCTTACAACAACTATTTAATGTAGAAACTATAATATGACGCTAATATTAAATTGTTATTATTTACATATTTTAAAAATTCCTATTCTATTATTTAATAAGATTATTCTTCAGCTTTTAATTAATTATACATCTTATCATAAACTTATCCAAAAGCATTCAAAATTTTCTAATTTTTTGTTTTAAAATTGACATACTCTATGTATTTCATTAAGGAAACTAATGTTATCTATTGTTTTAAATCAATTAAATATGCTAAATAATCTTAAATTTCTTCTTTTATCAATAATTATTTTATTTCTTAAGTAATATATTAAGAGAATATTGAATTTATTTCTGATTTATATTTTTCAAAAAATTATTCTTAGGATCTAATTTCTAAACTATATCTGGCTATATCATTTTCACATAATTCAGGTCTTCCAAAACGAACAACTTTAAGATGATCAGGTTGTTCATCTGAACAATTTATTATAGAATTTTGATCATCTAATTTTTGATTTATTTTTCTCACTAAATCGTTGACTACACTATTAGATTTCCCCAATATTAAAATTATGTCCTTTTTATTATTTTTTCTTGATTCCTTTAAACTACTCTATAAAATAGATAATATTCCAAAAATAGTTTATGTTTTCCCTGTTCCCGGAGGACCTTCTATTAAAGTAAACTATTATGAAAATTAATTTTATATATACCTTTTAACTAAAATCTGTAGCATTTTTTATAGCAGATAATTAGGAATCATCGAAATGTTATGTGTAGAGATGATTTTAAAAATAATTTTCTTAAGCAATTTTAATTTTTTCAGTAAATTTGTCAATTCTACTTTAATTTTATAATTCTGAAGGTTAGAGTATTAATTCATAAAAATTGCAAGATTTAAGCTAAAATATTGTTTATACTTCCTTTTAGTAAACTCTAGGGGAACTTATAGGAATTAAATTTAGAATCAATTATTTTCTGTTAAAATAATATTTACCCTCTTTTTTATAAATAAAGTTCAGTATTGTTTTATCGGAATATGGTATGATGAAAAACTATTAACCATTTTAATTATTAAATATGCTTAAGGTTGAATCAATCTTATTTTTATTTTCTTAGTTTTTTATAAATATTGCACAAATAAATTCGGTTGATTTTTTAAAACTTAAATATTGTGAAAAATTTTAATATTTCCAAGAAAATGATTAATTCTCTATTTCATCCATTTGCTTTGTCACTAATAACTTAATACCTGTTCGAGGGGATGCTTCATATTCTTCATCTATAGTGACCATTAGTCTTAGAGCATAATGTTAAAATTTTTCAAATAATTTTTAGTGGAAATTCATTTCCTTTGCTAAACTCTAATAATGTTCATTCTAAAACAAAGGAAAAACTTTCTCCTCATATTCATCAAGTGATTCATAAGAATTTTTCTTAAGCAAATCACTTATCAAATTTTTTCTTCGAGCCATTAGAAATGCTTTATTACTTATTAAATGAACTAAATCTGATAATTTAAACCAATCTACAAGTCTAAAATCCATTTTTTTTGTTTATTTATTAATTTTTTCTTAATCCTAATCACTTAAAATGTAAAACCCTGTACATAATTTCAGGAAATAAACATATAGAAAAAGAATTTTTATTAAATTATCAATTTTAATGAATTTTTTTATAAATTTCTCATGATCCAATTTTAATTATGAAAATTTTTCTAAGAAACTATAATTGAATTGAGAAGACAAAGAATTTATTGTATTTTGAAAAAAAATGAAAAACAAAGTCACAAAATGAATAAGTTTTTTGTTTTATATATATTAAATTTAATTAATATTATATATATATAAAAACGGAAATGAGATTATTATTGGTTCTTCTAATGATTGGTATAATATCAGCAACAATGGCTCCTCCTATTACAAGCAATGATAAGAAATGGGTTAGATCAACTGCTGAGAATGATTCATGTCATAAAGATTGCAAAAAATCAGATGGTCATGTTTGTGCTGGATTACATAAATCATAATGCTGCTAGAAACACTGGTGCATTAAAGATGAAAAATTGCATGATGTATGGAATTGCAGAAATGGATTGTATCTATTTAAGCTTTAATTAGTGAAATTCATGTTGATTCATGTAATTCTTTCCCCAAAAGAGATGCTGGATTTTTACAAGAAGACTATTGAGACCAAATATAAATTTATTAATTATTATCATTCTTCCCATATTCATAAATTTTACATCATTCTATTTAAACTTTATTCATTATTTTTTATGATTACATTTTCTTTATCATCTCCTTCTACTCTATTATAAAAAAGCTATTATTATATTTTTGTATGCAAATAATCCATTTTTTTTGAATAAAATGGTAGTCATAGCATATAATATTTGAAAATCTATTATAATATACTATGTTCCCAACATAATTGTATTTTATCTCATTTTTTTATCGATAAAATATTAAATAAAACTCTAGGTAATTTTTCTATATTTTTTAATCTCTGAAGCTTTAGGTTCAATTCCAATCATTAACATTTATATTAGCAATAGAAATTTTTGGATATCGAACATAATCTTTAATTATGAATTACTAAAAAAATACTCTGTAAAATCAACATTTTAAAAAAACTATTCATTGTAAATAACTACTTCAATTCAATTAAAATGCTTACCTAATAGCATCGTCTTACATCTAGTATGAATGCAAATATTTTATTATCAATTTTTAAAGTTATTTCTATGCACTTTTATATAAAAAAAAAGTATTTGAGGTAACGAAATTTTTTTATTTCAATATAAATATAATCTATTCAAAATAATATATTTTTAATATAGAATCTATTTTGTAGAATATTTTACCAAACTTTTATTTTCGTTGATTGATTTAAGTATTTTTTAACCAATACAAAATGAAAAATTTAATTTTCTTACCTTCTTTGTAATTTGAATTGAATAACTTAAATCTATATTAGTTAATCGATAATCACATAAGAATGCAATAAGAGAAGTTTATTGAAACAATAAGAAGAAACTTTAGTAAATATAAATCTTAATATTATTTAATTTATCAATCTACTTAAGGAACAAATAAAACCTTTGTATTTATAATTGATAAACATCAAATGACGTTTTTCATCTGCTAAAAATGATAAATATTGTTAATGAATAATATTGATTTGAAAAACTTCATCATAAAAACTTTCAATTTATAATTTAATAGTAAAATCTTATGTTATATGATTCAGAAATGTAATAAATTAAAAGAAAGTTAAAAAAAAAGAAGAAATTTAAGAAAAAAACAAATAATTAGTGTAAAATAAATAGATGGATACAAATACTATTAAATAACCCTTATTGTGAGATTATTAATATTAAATTAAGAATTAAATTTTATCTTTCTCATTTAAATAATAAAATTGAATAATTAAAACTTAATTTGCTAATAAGGTAGTCACTAAATGTTATTTTTCATGAATAATTAATATTGAAATTTTAAAGTCTACAGATAATAAAATATTATTAAATAATTTATAAATAGAAATATATCAGTTCGATCTTTAAGAGTTTTGGTTGTTATTGTCCCAACCTCTAATAGAAGGTAATACGATTAAATTTTTGAATTAGATTGGTTCTGGATGAATATTGGATAATTTTCTAGGAACATTAGATAAGGAATTATTAATATGTTTAGATAGTTCTGGTACTTTGTTTCTTAAGATTTCAGATTTCATTATGCTTAATTTGGTGATTTTCATTTCATCTTCCCAAAGAGGTTATGAAGATTACTTAGAACTATTGATATAATGTATAGATCCCTTGTTTTCAACATTTTCTCTTAGTTCTCTGGATTCTTTCTTGTTTCTAAATAATTTCTTGTCATATAGAAATAAATTTCTATGTTTTTTGAGTTAAGTTCTTAATGCACTTTATTATTTAAATCCTAAACTAGGTACCTTATTGTTAGGTAATTCAGCTAAAATTCCTATATCATCTAAAGTGGGTGCTACATAGACAGAATTCAACCTCTTTGGACGATTAAATATTCTATTTTACAAATTAAGTAATTCTTATCTGTTAAAATTCATGAGCAAATAAAAAATTAATAAATTAATTAGTCAAAGTTATTATATATTCAGAAAAAGTTCTCTCTGATAGTTTGTTTTGCATTTTGATTTTAATCTATGTTAGTAAAATGAAAATTTATACTTTAAATTAATAATGCTTTATTCCAAAGTACAGTTTAGATTTAGTAGATAGTTGAATTGATTTGAAATTCATGTATTTTCTACATGTATTTAAATTGATTAACAATCTACAATGAACTGTTTGATTAATTAGTTTAAAGTAAGTATGTTAATATTATATTTTGCAATAAGTTTGAAGAATGTTCTTTGGCTTATTTAGTTTCATTTGTTTTAAATCAGAAGAGGTCATAAAGGTAGTTTGATGAAGTTTTGGTTATTTTTGATATTCTAGAACACCAATTAATTGAGAAATTTAGACTGGATCATTATCTTAGAGACAATCAGTTAATACTTTTTATAGCATATAATAATAATACGTGTGATTTCATTAATTAAAATACTTCACAGAAAGATCATTCATAAATATGGTATGATTATATGTTAAGACAATATAGCCATCAGCTTAAACAATGAAATTGAGAAGTTAAAACTATTAAAAAAATATTGACAAATAAGGAAAAGTGCCAAAATCATTGATTGTATTTGATCAAACTAATATTTGTATAGAAAAAAGAGGATAACCTTCCAGTTGGTCCAATCCTTCTTGGAGTCTTTTTATTTGTTGTTGTAGGTTCAGCATTATTTTAAATACTTAATGTTGCTTCAAGTGGTTAAGAAATTTGATATATATATATATATATTGGTATTTGGTTTAGCAATTCAATTTTATTTTTGTATACTTTTAATAAATAATTAAATAAAAATTATAATATTATATATATATATATCATTTATTTATTCTGGCCACTCTAGCTTACAATTTTTGGATTGAAGGCTCTAAGTTTGTTTATTCGCTAATTTTAGTTTTAATAATTTAAGGCACAACTTAAGAACATTACATCACTTCCTACTAATGATTATAAACTTAAGAGATTGATTTTGATAATTGTTAAGCTGATTTAATAGGTGGATCTATTTAACTTAATGAATAGATTTCTTATCCTTTTTGTTAAATCTTTTGTGGAACTAATATATTTGGTTATTAGAACATTTTTTGTATCAAATCTGATAATGAAACTAATAATGTTTGAATTCCAATAGATAATTCTTCATCAGGATCTAAACTATCTAATTGTTATAAAGTATCTTCGATAACAGGTAAAGCAGATTTGGCATTAGAATCTTTAGAAGATTATATTTGTGAACGATAGAACTCAAATTTTACAATAGCTTATTTATTTGTAAGTCTTCTATTAGAATTAGTTATTTTTGGTTGATTTACTAACATTTCTATATGTGATTTCAAACATTACTCATTTTTGTTTCTACAGACAGGAATCAACATTTAAAAATGATTTGAACATTCTCTACAAATAGTTTAACTAGATTCTCCACATTCAATACAACTAAATGTTCCAGTATCACCTGATTCCAAAGTATGATTCTAAGGAAATTAATTGATTCCTCTTCTTTTAAAACTTCTTACATAAAATGAGTGTAATAATTATTTAACAAAATCAAGATACATTTATTTAGCTTTATCTGGTGCCATAGATTATGACTAATTTTTTGTTTTATTTAAAATATTAGCATTATATATACTAGAATAAACTAATTATACTAATATTTCTAAATGCTAATTTGAATCTTAATGAGGTATTTATGAATATTAATAAGTCTTACCTCTTTTATCATATTGAGTCTTAATTTTATCATATAAATATAAGATTATTGGTTTATTAACATCTCCTTTAATTTTAGTATCTTAAGGTTTTAGTCTTGTGAAATCAGCAAATGAAGATACAAATCCTTCAACATATTGTAAATGTTATTGTCTTTCTGCATAAATAAGCATGATAGTTTGATTATCAGAGGATAAAAACTATGTGCTTTTACCTTTCTATGCATTTTATTTCACTTCTTGAATTTAATCTTATGTAAGTTATGTCTAAATATATATTAAATTAATTACTTATTTATCTACTATTTTAGCTAATGAACCAAATTGTTTCTTTTTCAATTGAGTTATTAAATTCAAAGATGAAACCTCAGGTCCTAAATAAAGTTTATGATGTTTGCCTTAATATTTCTATAAACTTTAGATAATCTTTTGATCCTTTATGCCATAGATCAAGTCTAATACATATCCTTTCATTCCATCAGAAAGTGAGATTAGACCTTCTATACTGTGATTTTGATAAAAGATTGGAGTATCCAAAGTTAAGAATTCTTCAGGTTAATAATGATTTTTAAAGTTCTTGCTTATCTTCTCAAAAATAAAAGAATAATCTTCTAACTCATCAATTCTAATTTCTTTACAGATATGACCAAAGGTGACATAATCCAATATATGATCAAATCTGACTCTTTTGATTTCTCTCATTCCTAATAATTGTATATAGAAAATGTAAATGAGTGCTGAAATAAAGGATTCTAAAATATCTTCATCGATTCTTATGCATTGTCGTTTATTAGATATTTAGCATATGTATTTGAAAATGCTTTAATCAAAATACAATTTAAATAATTCATAAGGATCATTGATTTCAATATCTTCTCCAACATCTACTCTAAACTTTTCATTCATATAATAATCTTTAGGGATATCAGTATTAAAATTGATTTCTTACCAATATTATTATTGGGTGTATTATTATTGTTAAGATCCACAGATTAAATTACCAGCTCTTTTAAAATCAATAAAAGCTTAACTTTCCATTACATCATCCATAAAATCAGAATCATTTTCTTCAATAGTAGGTTAAGCAACACTCTGTCTTTTAACACTTTCTTATAACTTTGCTTATAATTTAACTTAAGATTCTCTAAGTTAAGATTATTAATGACTGCTCAATTGTTCTTTATTTTTTTTAACTTAATTTAATTCATAATTGATATTCTTTTCCAATATTTATTATTAAAATACAGGTTATTATCTACTTGGCATAATTGGAGGTCTATCAACTTAATAAGAAGATGTATATTATTATGTAATCATATCTCTTACTCTTGGAGGACTATTACTAAATCTCGATTAATTTTAATTCATTCCTAGAAATTTATGATTTAATGATTATTAAGCAGCTTATGATGGTGAAATCATCTAAACTGAACTAACAGTAGGTAACATTTTTGGATTTGATCCAGCATGAGGTGGAATAAAAGGTTAACTTTTTTTATCCTATTTATTCGGATACCATGCACCTGTTCCTAAAGGGACATCAGAAGATTCTTAAATTGCTGTTGTCTATTAAGATTAAGTAGGAGCTACTGATTTCTCTCTATATTCTTAGAATTTTGAAAGGATATTTGAAATCTATTATTAAGGTTATGGTGGAGGTGGAGGTTATTTTTATGGAAGAACACTAGTTTTTATAAATTATATTCCTCCATTTGGTGGTTATGATTAATCTTCAAATGTAACATTTGCTTTCTTTCTACCTGGCTATTTCTTTAATCCTGCTTTTGGAGGTACTATCATTGGTTTTTTTAATATTCCTCCGTCCTAATTTTCATTATCTTATTCCAAATCTTAAGCTATTATAGCTTCCAAAAAGTCAGGTTTATTTGCAAAATGTTCTACTAAAACTTAAAATTATTTTTATTTCTAAACTTAATTTAGTGTATTATGTGGATTCTTTAAAATTGAACCTGAAATAATTACATCATTATTATTATTATTATTAATATGATTATTGTTATTATTTATTTTAGACTCAGAGATTGCTATTTTTTTTATTTAAACATCTTTGATATCTTCTAAATCTTAATCTGTCATTTTTTAAGTGATTTTTTCTAATTTCTTAATTGATTTCTTTTTCCATCTTAATGCATAGGGTCTACGCAACATTTATTCTTCTTCTAGCTATTATCTTTCAATATTTTCATTATTATGATTAATATTAGTTTAATCTACTTCTTATTATAATGGTTGTTGTACAATTTACTCAGTTGTTTATTTCTATTCTTATATTGTTGTTGTAGGTATAACAATATCCTATGGATTTTCAATCAACTATATTGAATCATCACTTTCAACTTCATAATCAATGACACCTAGTTCTTCATTAAACATTACTGTAAAATTATTTAATTCCGATGTTATTTAATTGTGAACTTGTCACTATGTCAAAAATTTGACATACATTTTAATAAATATAATTTATATGTCTAGTATATATATATGAATCAATCATCTTCCTACTCTTATTCTTCCTCAATCTTCATCAAATAAGAATTTATCTATTGATCAAGTAAATCCTTAAGTTTCTCTTTCATATTTTCATCCAACTCTAATAAATATAAATATTATAATTACTATGTTCTTTTGCGAACTTATTTGCCAAACTGACAGAAGTATCTCCTTCAAACACTACAATCCTAGCACTTTTACCATCCTCTATCTTAACATCGACATACAACATTGGTGAACTTTTATCACTTATAGGTCTGCTTTTATTCTTCTTCTATTTTGGTTCATTATTAAGTTCATTCTCAGTTACACCCTTTTCCTTCCTTCTACTACTATTATTAGTAGTAACTCCTTTGTTTTTCAAGTTTGCTAGAGTTTTCTATCTTAATCTAGCTTCCTTCATTCTTGCTGCCTATTTCTCCATCTCTTATACAGCATAATTACTTGCTTAAGTCTTTTAAGCAGGTTTACTAATATGTGGTTAGAATGTGCAATGTTATTATTAATTATCAAATTCCACATCTACAGTTGTTCTATCCTCTTATTTTTGAAGAGGTTTTGCTAATTAATTCAAATCTATTGTAATTTCTCTCTAAATAGATTTACACTCTTTCATTCTCTCTTCCTCTACCTATTTCTTTAACTCTTCTAAACTCTATTTCTTCTTCTCTTCCTATTAGTTAAACCAATCAAATAAAGATGAATCTTATCGTTTAACTTCAGCTAATTATTTTGTTCTATCACTTATCTTTGGTGATCCACATCTTATCTCAGGTTATGGAGAACGAGCCATTCTTCTTCTTACTCCATTCCCATTTTATTATTTCGTATTCAAATACAATTTATAAAACATCTTATGCAATTCTTAACAATCATTTACACTTAATATTAAGTTTCCATTCTCATCACATTAATATTTAGATTTCACTTATATGTTTTCTTCAACCTTAGGTTTATATAATGGAATCTCTATTAAATGTTATGGCACTGCTTGAATTGCCAATAAAATCACCAACAAATTTCTTGATAATACATAGAATCCATTATTCAATTCATTCCATAACATATCACATTATCCAAATCCCAAACCTTCTAATATTTTTTAGAAATCTTCTTAATAGATCTTGGAATAATCCTTTGTCTCTTAAACTCTATCTAATCCACTTAATTAATAATAGAATTCCTTGATAAATCTCTAGACGAACCAAGATTAGCTTTTGTCTGTTGGAGATATCACTGATTATGGAATCATCGTTTCAGTTTATTTTTTTTATTCTAATCTATTTTTAGCATCATTATATAAGAAATCTTAGACAGATTCTTCTCTTTTGATTTCTTTTGATTTTTTTGAAATCTAAGGTTTGAATGAATGATTGAGAGTAGAATCAGGTAAGGTTTATGTTTTAGATTTAGTTTCATGTAATCTGTCAACTAGAGGTTATTCACAATATTTAAGTGTTAATTTCTAAGTTTTAACTGTTAATTTAGGACTAGATAATTCAGCCTTTTCATCCTCTTCTTATTGTTTTTAAAGAACTTCTCTTTTTTCATTGACTTTTTAGAGATGTCTCATTTATTGTTCATGAAATTCATCAGCAGAACGGACTTCTTGATTCGTAGCTTTTATGGCCATTTTTCTACTTTTTTCATCTATTTATGGTTAAAAGCTGCATTGACTTAAATATTCAGCATCTATTTATTCTTTGAGTGTTTATTTTTTATCACTAACAAAGGTCTTATATTCAATGAGTCTATTGCAGACTTCTGGAGTTTTATCTCCATTTTAATTAGGTAATGAATGTAATCTTTCAGGAGATAACAATAATTTCTAATCTTTAACATGAAAGGCTCTTTATGATTTCTATAATTCCAATTTGTCTGGGATATGATTATAAAGTTATTAAGAAAGTACTGTAAATTTAGAAGGAGACACAGTTACTGTTCTAGTTTACCATTGATTAGGTTTTTCAGATACTGTAGTTTACATTAATTTAGAAGGACGATTGTTTTCCTTTTTTGGTTTATCACCATAAACTAGTGATTATGCTAATTCACCAGGTTTAGACTTACCATACAAATTAGACAATTGATCTAAAGGATATAAATAACTATTCTTACTTAGGGATGTGATTTATTGACGATTATTGTCTCTCTATTTCATTGAAGTATCATTATTCTAACTCATAACTGACATTTTAATAATAAAATTATATTTATCAATATATTGAACATTGCCCACAACTTTTACGTTCCTTCTAATGGGGTGGAGATGGAACTCTTTATATTTAATCTACCTATTCAAAATTCACATTTGTATTTTAAATTTGCTTTTCCTCTTCTTCCTACTCTTTCTCTGAGTCTCTTTATACAAATTGTATTGATCCTAAATTATTAAAATCTTCATTGTTTTTTATAATTTCCATTACTCTTTTTTGACTAAATTCTGGTCCATAAGTATTAAAAATAAATTCATTCACTTCTATATTCTACCACTCAACTTTACAAATAATATAAATTTTACAAGGTTTACTAAAGTTCCAATTGATCCATAATTCTTTATTTGATTTATGGTGTTACTAATTCATTATGGTATCACCATAAATCATTTCAATTTAACAAGGAGATATAACATATTTTAAATGTGGTTTATTACGAAACCATCTTTTATTTTTTTAATTTATTGTAAAAAAATAATTTCCTGGAGCTTTTATTTCTATCTCAAAATAAACTGGTTCCAAAATAACTGATGTGACTTTTTCACCTTAATATTAATATCCATCAAAATGATAACAACACTCTATGCTTGCAAATCTTTTCTTAAATTCTTCCAATGTCAGTATATGTTGATCTCTATTCTTTAAGCCCCAAGGATTTCGAACAACTATCTAATCTTCTTGTATTTTAAGAACTGAATAAGCATGATTTGTCGCAAATATATTATCTTCTTATTATTTTTTACTGTTAGCACCAACTGGAAAACGCAAATCTCCTATTTCATAAAAGATTTCCTTAAAATTAGGATCTTTTACTCTAAACTTATTGGTAGGAGCTCCAGTTAACACTTTGAATGTAGTTCTAAGTTTAAGATATTTCACAAATAATACCTATTGAACCCAGCGTTTATTTGCTAATAAGAACCATATAACTTTGCCCATGCCTTTTCTAATATCATTGCCCATATTGCTCCATCAACTAATTTACTGTAGGCTACTTTTTATTTATCTTCATTGAATGGAAAGTGATGATCAACTGTGATTAATTGCCATTCTCCATCAATGCAAAATCTTACTGATGTAAACTCATTGTTATGAGATTCAAAAAGAGATTTTATTTGTTAAGGCCTACTATATTTATATATAATACTTTGCTGCATACACTGAAACTAGTGGTGCAATCCAATAACAATTTCCTAATTTTCCTTGTTTTGGAAACTAAGAACTTTATTCAACAAATAGTGGAAAATCATTAAAACACTTCCAAGATAAGTTTTTTTTTTTACCAATACTTTCTAAGCTTGGTGGAAACTCTTGGTCAATCATTAAATAAATGATTAATTTTAAAACAACTAATAAGGTATTTTAGTTCAACTCATTTTATAAAGATTGATAAAATGAAGGTTCTCAATGTTGCAGAGAAACCTTCTGTGGCTAGATCCATAGCAAATGTGCTTAGTAGAGATCATCGTACTGAGGAAACAAAATCCCCATTTAATAAATTATTCAAATTGGATTACAAATTAAGAGATTTAGATGTTGAAATGTGGATTACATCTGTATCAGGACACTTGAAGAATTTGAAGTATCCAACGAAATACTAGAATTGGGAGAAGTGGGATCCAATCATTATTTTAAAAGAAGCAGAAATAGAAAATAATATTTCTACTGATAAGTGTAAATTAGTATGACATAGGAAATAGAAAATTTAGAATAGAATCTAAAGAACTTTGCTGCGATGTGTAGTAGATTAATCCTTTGGTTAGATTGTGATAGGGAAGGTGAGAATATAGCATTTGAGGTGTTAGAAGTATGTAGAGAATCAAATCCAAGTATTTAAGTTTATCGAGCTCATTTTTCAGCTGTCACATAAGTAGATGTTCGAAGAGTAAATAAAATAATAATCTATAAATATAGGCTTTAGACACACTTAAATAACCTGATGAAAATCTATCAAATTCTGTATTGGCAAGATAAGAGATAGATTTAAGGATTGGTGCATCATTTACTAGATTTTAAACTTTGTTACTTTAAAAACAATTTAATTTATCTTCAATTATAAGTTATGGTCCATGTTAAATTCCAACACTTGGTTTTGTAGTAGGAAGACAAAAAGAGATAGATTCTTTTATTAAGGAATAATTTTGGTTTTTATAAAGTGAAGATGATAATAAATGTATATATAATTGGGAACGTGAACATTTGTTTGATGAATTTATTGTTGCTTTATTATTTGAGAGATGCTATTAAGATAATGCTAAAGTTATAAATGTATAATAAAAAGATGTTTAGAAATGGAAACCTTATCCATTATGTACAATTGAATTTGAAAAACTGGCATCTAAAAAATTAAAAATATCAGCACATAAAGCTATGGAATTAGCAGAGAAATTATATAATAAAGGTTATATTAGTTATCCAAGAACTGAAACTAATAAATTTCCACCAACTATAAATTTATAAAATATCATTAGAGATTAATAAAATCATCCAATATGGGGGGATTATGCTAATAAATTAATAAACTCTGCTTTTGAATATCCTAAAGCTGGTAATAAAGATGATAAAGCACATCCTCCTATTCATCCTGTTAAAATGATGATTGAAAATGAAGCATAAAATAAATAAGAATGGGATATCTATTAATTAATCACTAGACATTTTTTAGCTTGCTGTTCTAAAAATGCAAAAGGTTCTGAAACAACTATTACTCTTCAAATTAATGATGAATTTTTCTCCAAAACAGGTTTAGTAATAAAAGAAAAAAATTTCTTAGAAATTTATATTTATGATGAATGGTCTTAAATTTAAGTTCCAAATTATTAATGTGGAGAAATTATAAAAATCAAATTAACACTTTAAAAAGGATCAACTTCTCCTCCTAAACCTATGACAGAAGCTGAACTTATTGGATTAATGGATAAAAATGGCATTGGTACTGATGCTACTATTCATGAACATATTAATACAATATAAGAGAGAGAATATGCAATTAAAAAAGGATAAATTATTAAACCTACTAAAATTGGACTTGCTCTTGTTGAATCTTATGAAATTTTAGGATTTACTTTACATTAACCATTTCTTAGAGCTGTCATGGAATAAAGAATGAATGAAGTAGCATAAGGTAAAATGGAAAAATCTTAAATTGTTTAAACAACTATTAATGAAATGACTATTATTTTAAAATAACTTTAAGAGAAATAAAATTTAATTATTAAAACATTTGGATAGTATTTAGAAGCTCTTAAAAATTATGATCAAGATAATAATGATGATAATGATGATAATTAAAATAATAATCAATCTAAATTACATACTAATTAAGAAGATCAAATCAATTAGAATCAATAAAAAACTATTAAAAATAATAAAATGTTAAAAGATAAAAAATCCGATGATTTACCATCTTTATGTTAATTTTGTAATTCTTAATGTCTTACCTTTAAATAACTTACTGGAAATTCAATCAAAATTTGTCCTAAACTTTGTCAAATTTAAGATGATATTTCATAAAATGCACTTAATTAATCTAAAAAAAATAAAGATAACTGCTTTCTATGTAATATATGTTAAAATTTTATGAAAATAAGATATTCAAAAATTAAATAAACTAATTTTCTAGGATGTTCCTCATATCCAAAATGTAATTAAACCATTTTTCTTCCTGATTCTGTCAAAACTATAAAAACTATTGATAGATAATGCAATAAATGTAAATCAACAATGTTTTCTATTTAATTTTCTGAAAATTCTAACTAAGTTAACTAAAATTCCTTTTTTTGTTTATATCCTGGATGTTAATAAACTATAAGAGCTGATTGGAAATAAAATTGCAAAGATTAAAATTAGTCAAATAGAGGACAAAATTCTGAAAAATTACCTTTCCAACCTCATGCTTAAAATGGAAATTTTAAAAATAAGGATTCATTTAGTAATTAATAAAAGTTCCCTCAAAAAAAAAATTGAATTTAACACTGAAATATATATATAAGTTTAAGTTCAAAAAAGTTATTTTAATATTATATAAATATAAGTTTGTAAAATAATAAAAAAACAATAAAATATTGAAAACATAAATTTACATGAATTTAAATGATCTAATTTAAAGTTGAAATTTTGAAACATAGATTTTTTACTTTATTAAAATATTTGCCTTTAGTTTTAGAGCATAAGTGTCGATTGTAATTTACAATTGTCTTGGAATGCTTTAAATCAAAATTTTGTTATTATTAATCTAGTCTGAAAATAATATTTTAAAGAAAATAAAGAGATGATTTTATTTATTGATTTATTAATATATTAGATTAAATAATAATATGATCAATTCAATTTAAATTTATGTGAATAAATGAAAAAAGAGGTATTAAAATGTAATGAATATATAATAAGATTAAAATAGATAGATAAATTAAATATCTAAAAAGTGTCATAGTGAAGTTTGTTTAAAACATCAAATTTAGAAAGATCACAATTACGTAAATGAGAGTTGGTAAGAGAGGTTATTGTACTATTATGTGATTATTATAAATTATATTATGAAATGTATTGGCAACTATCAATTGGGCAAAACTATAGGTTCTGGTACTTTTGGAAAGGTAAAATTGGCAGTTCACATTCCTACAAAACAAACTGTAGCTATTAAGATTATGAATAAATCACGAATGGTTGATATTGTTGATATCGAGAGAGTATAACGCGAATTGCACATTTTGAAAATTGTTAGACATCCAAATATTATCATGTTACATGAGGTCTTTGAGACAAATAAATATATTTTCATTGTTATGGAATATTGTCAAAAAGAGCTTTTTAATTACATTGTTAAAAATAAGAAAATACCAGAAATAAATGCATGTGCTTTATTTTAACAACTCTTATCAGGAATAGAATATTTGCATAAATAAAAAATAGTTCATAGAGACATAAAACCAGAAAATCTTTTAATTAAAGGCCGAATTAAAATTGTAGATTTTGGTCTCTCAAATACTTATGATGATCTATTAAAGACAGCATGCGGATCACCTTGTTATGCAGCACCTGAAATGATATCAGGAAAATTGTATAGAGGTTTAAAAGCTGATATTTGGAGTAGTGGAGTTGTTTTATTTGTCATGTTATGTGGTTACCTTCCTTTTGAAGATGCGAATACAAATTAATTATATAAAAAAATTCTATCAGCTAATTATAAGGTTCCAAACTTTTTAAGTAATGATGCAATTGATGTTCTTAAATTTATTTTGAATCCAGATCCAGAAAATAGACCTAATATTGATTAAATTAGAAAACATCCTTGGTTTAATTTATATAAAACAAATTTTTAAATTAAGCAAGGAATTTTAATAGGATAACATAAAATTCCAATTGATAACAATATTGTAAATTAAGTAGAGAAATTTGGATATTCAAAAAAATACATCTATCAATGTTTAATTTCAAATCAACATAATGATGCCACCACTGCATATTATTTATTGTTGGATTAATTAATTTAATCAGGAGGATTGACTTGTGCTGATATTGCTTCTGATTAATTTTAAGTACAATTGATTGAAATGAATACTTAAACTGCTAAAAGTGATATAAAAATAAATATGACAATTGAAGATGAAAAATAAGATACTATAACAGCAAATAATACAAATAGTTTGAATAGTTAATAAATACAATAATAAATTTAGATGAACTCAATAAATCCATCTAGTAGGAGATCTAATAAAACAGAGAGATATCCAATTTTTGATAGATTAATGAGATAGATAGAAAAAAAACCATCAAATGTGAGATCAGAATCTGAATAATAATAAAAAAACATAGAAATTAAAAAATATGAATGTTAATCAAGTAAGGGGAGTAAATCTATATGTTTAAGTGATTATAATTCTGATAAATTTAGTAAAGAATAGCCATTACCTACAATTCATTAAGAATTAAAGAGAAAGAAGCCAAAAATAAAAACAAATTTATTAACAATTCAATAAGTTTATGGAGTTAGAAAATGATATTCATCATATAGCCATTGATTATTGTGATACAATTTACTCCTTATATTGTGTTGGTTAAGTTTGTTATTGAGTGTTTTATTGTCTTTTTTTATCTTTCTTTTCTTTGAGTGCTTAAAATATATCAGTGGAATGAGTCAATAAGGAAGTGATATTTTATGAAGATTGTTCCATTTATTTAGCTTATTTTTCTGATTCATCTTCTCCTTTATCTAATTCTCTAGCTCTTCCAAAAGGAATCCAACTTAAATCAGTATCTTTAATTTTTTTATCAACATATGATTCAATACCAGAGTAATCTTACGAATCTTTCCATTGTAAATAAGCAATATCTATAAATTATATAATAAAAATACAATATAAGTAATTCCACATATAATGATTTTATCTAATATGATTTTTGAATCCACCTGATGAACCATCGGAACTCCTTTCAAAAATAATACTAATAAAATATAAATAATTAAATTACTTTTCTTATCCACAAATAAAACATTTATCTTTAATATCACTATTCATTTTATTTTCATCTTCTCTTAATTATCCAAAAGTATCAATAATAATACCTGATGCAATACTTACCATAATGATAACTAATAAAAGATTATTAATTTAATCATAAATATATCTGAAGATTTCATAAATATGAGATGGATTATTATTAGTAATATCACCTCCAATACCACCAGGAACTTTAAAATTCTTATCAAATATTTAAAGGAAACAAATACTTACTTCTTTACAATCTAATCCAAAAGGATCTTGTAATGCATAGAAAGCAATTAAAGTAAATATATAAGTAATAATAATAATAAGTAACAAAGTAAGTACAAGTTATTACCATGGCATAGTTACTGCTCTAACTACATTACTTAAAGTTGGATATCTAATAAGAATGACAGTTAAATGAAAACAAAAGAAAAAAGGATGAACAAATGTTCCAATTACAGATAATGCTCCATATCCTAAATAATAAACAAGTTAAAAATCTTGTAAACAATAAAAAAGTACAAAGAAAAACTTAGCTAACCAATTTAATAAAAGTTTTATTATTCCTTATCCTTCTAAAAGAGGTTTTCTTTATAAAGCTTTTTTAATAATAAGTGGAGCTATTCTGGCTAAAACAAATAATACAACAAATAATGAACATATCATCATAGCATATCCTAAAGCACTTATTAATTCTTTTGTTTATGTTTGTGTCCATTCATCTTTTCTAAAGAATACATATTCATCTAATGCTTCATTACTTACTTCTTCTTTTGGTCTTTCTGGATCTGATTCATGTGCAAATGAACCTATAATCATTATATTGATGATTAATGTCAAATAAAATGCTAAATCCTTCCATAATTAAATATAATTTGCAAAAAATCCGATAATCTTATATTATTTATAGAATCTATTCATCTCTTCTTCATGTCTCATTATTTAAATTAATTCTGCACTCTTTTCCATTAAATCTTAAACCTTTGATTTTGCTGAAGAACGATCTACTGTTTATTAAAATGACTATTTTTCATCTTTATTTAATTTACTAAATGGTAGTAATGGAAAGAACACCAATTCTATTTAATTTTCTCTAACAACTTCAATATGAGCTGTTCTGGCTCTAAAAAACATAAATGCTTTTTTTAATCTCTTCTTTTTTTCTTCTTATTTACGTTTCATTTATTCCATCAAGAATTCTGGATCATCTTATTTTCCTTTATTTAATTCATTTAACATTTATTATGTCTTTAACAAAGATATTTCATATAATTCAAATAATTCCATGCCTAAAGCGAATAATTAACCTAATGTAGAATTTGGATCAAATAATGAATTTTATGAAATCGAACTTTTTAGATATTACTTATTAAATCCAATGAATACAGAATCAATCTCTTCATCACTTTCCATATAATAGCAAATCAAAAACATAATATAGAAACCATTCTATATGATAATTTCACAATCTTTAAACTCTTAGCTATCATCATCTATTTCCATTGGATCAATTTTTAATAAATCAAATGCTGTTAAATTATAATCTCCAGAATATTTATTAACCCATTTCTTATATACTTTACTTAAATGTCTTTCTAAAACATTTATAGGCAATACTCTCATAATTCTTTTTATAATTGAATTCTTTCCTCTAATCTCTCTATTCTCTAATAAGGATAAAACCAAAACCAATATTTTGTTTTACAGTTATGCTTTCATTCCCCTTGTTAACATATTAGAAGTAGATTAAGAAGGTAATACACTAATTCTTTTTGTTGCTGCAATCTTTATCGTTTTCTATTACATTGCAGCATTCTTTCTTAAAGGAAACATCTCTTAAACTACATCAAAGAATTTAGAATCTGCTACTGCTATCTAATTCTCTGGACAAGGACCTTAAACTAATTCATTTAATGTATCTAAACAACACATTAAATTACTAAAATTCTATTTAGTTCTCTCATAATTCTTGAATAAATCTGCGACTAAATTTATAAGATCCTTTGATGCTCTTGAATTATATTAATATCTTATGTAATTCTACATATTTTAATAATGACCTTCGGTACAATTCTGAAAGAATTTCAATATACAATTTACTATCTTCTTTTATATTTCTACTTCTTCTTAATCTTCATTCATATCTCTCCCAGATGTTGCAGCTATCTCTAAATACTTTGCAAATGTTTAAAACATCACTTCACTCTTCTATTGAGTCTGACAAAATGTATATATTGTATTTTACACTTATGTATTACCATTTCTTAATAGTACATTTATAAATGTTATTAAATAAAACAGCATCTCATTACTTAATAATTTTGAATAATCTGTTATTACATTTAATACCATTCTTGTTGCTCCCAAATTATCAAATAATTTCTAATAATGTTCTTTCTTATCATCTGAATCTTATTTCTCTATTATCTTTGACATTATCTTTAATAATATTACTATTGTCCCTTTATTATCCTGTTGTAAAACAGCTGTCTAAAGAAATGTGATAAATTTCTTTAAAATTGATTCCAACGATGGTTTTATATCACAAGGCTCTTTTATTAACTTATCTATTCCTATTAATGCATCTGCTAATGCTTCTTTCTCAATATCTATCTCCTCCTCTAATTTTGGAGATTTGAACATCTCTTCTGCAAATCTTTTCCATTATTCCTGTAATTTTATTGGAGTCAAATCTCCTCTCTTATGTTTACTTGTTTTATTAATTAATGATAAATTCATTGATGCTAGTTAACTCATAAAATTCTTAGATTTTGTTTAAGATTTCTTTTATATTGATTATACATGTTATTCTTAAACTGGTTACATTAAATTATCTCCATCTTCCAATTAATATTAAACATGTTATAAATGTAATATTGACTATTCACCTTCCTACATATATGCAGGCTCATAATATTCATTTTAATAATATTCTCTCAATTTTGATATTATTTCAAATTGTTCGTATTTTGTTAACTTTTAATAAAAACTTGAACAAAGAGCTTAAGCAAATTAATTAGAGAATTCTATCAATGCAGTTTTTACATCCTCTTATTAAACACTTAACACTCTTTAATGATAACATAATATAAGTGGAATAACTTAACCAATTAGATAATCTATATAACAATTTTAATAATCTGTTCCACCTACAACAACTTCTAGTTTTTTAGTTTCATATTCAACAAAATGTATAAATTATCTACTCTATTAAGAAAATAATCCTTCTTAAGCATTGTTCTTTTCACTAACAATATGTACTAATCTTAAGAACTCACAAACAATAGGTTTTAAAGCAGTATATCCTTTCTTTTTATTAAATTACTCATCTTATTATTGGCTAGCTTAATTTTTAATAAATTAGGTTGGCATTCTAGTTAATCTATGTTTCATTGATACCATATCATCATCTAATCTTAAAATTTCTAAAAGATAACTTGGTTTTATCATTTTTTTTAATTTAAAGACACTAATATTAAAACTTTCTGTAGGCATGACTGATGGATTATATTCCCTTGCAGTATTATCAACAAAAGAGGTTTACAATAATAAATCTAAGATTTTAGAATGATATAAAAAGGGCTCATCTCTATAACAATCTTTCCAATCAATAGCTTCCAATTAATTTATTAAATTCTCTTCTGGTTCTAAAAATTAATCATCGAAATAAAAACGGAGATCTTTTTATTAACTTCCTTCTGCATACAATAATCTTTATTCAGTCTCTTTTAATTATCTCATAGGTAAGAAAGTATTTAAAATTAATATTTGATTTTCTAATAAATAATTTCCACCAATGCTAATTAAATTTATTAATCTAAATTATATATAAATAATATTTACATGTCTATAAATTTAACCTATCTTCCTTCTCTTTCTATTATTTCAGTCAATCTTTATACTAAAGGTTTAACTCCTGTATTAAGTAATCTTGGATTATCTTTGAATATTTCAATTAAAAGTTTGGATTGTCCAACATCATATTGAATATATTGTAAATAAATTTCTAAATATTGATAGAGTATCAATTGATTTCCTTTATTATTTGTGCAATAACAAATTAAAAATTTAAAAGAATTTGAAAATAACTATAACAGCTATTCTTTTCTTAATTTATTAATAAATTCATCATTTAAAACAGAAATAAAATGAGCCATTCCATTTTAAATTAGATTAACAATTATTTCATGTATTTTTAAAAAGGTCATTATTGATTATTTTTCAGAATCATAAATTTCTTAATTGACAACTTCTACAATTAATTCTTAATCATTAGCTTATACACCTTATCTCATACATAAACTTAATTATCTTATAATATGTGAACATTTATCAAGTTCTTCAACATCATTTCCAGCTTTAAATTGAGTTAACCAAATTTCTGTTTTTTCAACCATTACTCTTAAATCTTTTTAGTGTTTTTCTACATATTCATAAATTTCAATGTTATCATTATCAAATAAGATCTATAATTTTTTCATATTTTCTCTTAGTTCTTCTCTTTAATTGAAAACTCTCATAATAACATTAAGACATCTTTCTTCTAATACTTAATCTTTAACTAAAAAGTAGGTAGACATTAAATAAGGTAATAAACTTGCTACTTATTTTTCCTTTAATTAATCTTCATTCAGTCTTTCTCGATTATCAAACTTTTAAGCTTAACTTAAATAATAATCTAACTCTTAGAATTAATCTTCAGATATAATATTATATTATTAAAAATAATTAATAAATGTTGGTGGTTTTTTGACTGCCATTTATAGAAAATCTTAAGTTGTTTCTTCAGGTTCATCAATTTCATCAATACCAGTTCTAGCAATAGTTGGAATCAATGTTTTATAATTATTATTAAATATCTTAGGAGCAGCTTTTAATGTTTAATCATCCTCTTCATCAGATAAATCATCATTGGTATATTAATATTTTAAAAAGAATAGCAATATATTAGAAATTAAGAAGTTTTATCTTCTATCTAAGAAATGATCTAAAATTGAACAAACTTTTAATTTGAATTCAATTTCCTATTATGATTTTGGTAAAGTAATCATTCCTTCTAATTAATTACTTAATGCCATAAATCCTCTCATTATAGGATTTAAAAATAATTTTGGTTAATCATATAAATTAATTTCTTCTTCCTCTTCTTCCTCTACAATTTCTTCTTTGTCTTCTTATTTAAGTTAAATTAAATCTTTCATTCCACTAAAAACATTTCCAAATTAATTCATTACAATACTTTTTTTATTTTTTCTTTCAACAACAGTTTATTAATAACTTTTAACTGCTGCATTCAAATATTCAAGATTCTTTCTATCATAAATAAACATTTCTGCCATATATTTAATAATTTTCTTATAGTACTTACTCGGCATTATGTCTAATTATAACATTGTCAATATTTAATCAGCTGCATTAAATATTAATTCATCATTTAATAAATCACTAGATGCAAGACTAGCTATTGCATTATAGACTTCACTTCTTTTTGTTTTTATGTATTTAAACATCTTTTTTAATTTAAATTATTTCTCAATATCTTCATCATTTCTATTTTTCAATAAGTCCTAATTAGCTGAATACAATCTACAAAAATTTGGAACAATCAAATATTAGAATGGTTATTAATCTATATATAATGTTCTACTTAATCTACACCAATATGATCTTAATTTATCATCTATTTGATTGCCCTCACTTTATATAGGATTCCAAATCTAATTTATTAAAGTCTCTTTCTCAAATAATGGACTTAATTCTGCCTGCCAAAGGTAGTTTCTTCCATATGAAACTTCAGAAAAAAATTATAATAGTTCATACTAAAAAGATATTTCCTTATCTATTATACATCCATTATTAGTTTCAATTTATAACAATCTAGTTTGTTTGCTAAATTTCTTATACAATTTAAACAAATTCTCTTAATTAATACTTATAGCATTATTTTTATATCTACATACGTGTCTTAAAAATCTTAAATAATGCTCTTTATTTTTTGCAGAGTCATCAACAAATAAATTGAAAAAATATTAGATTATATTAACTGGTCTAGTAATGATACGATCATGAACTTTTACAGGTATTGAAACATCCTTTTATATTCCAACATCTTTTTCATAGAAATTTATTAAAACTTTAACTTTGCTTTTGAGATCATCTTCAATCTCTTGTTTAGTTATGTAATCAAATTCAATTTTTAAGTTATTACATAAATTTATTAATATTTTTTCATTACTTTTAACCATTTCAATTAAAAAATTTATTGTTTATGGAAGATATTTACAATAATGTTAATAATCGGGTAGACGATCAAAAAGGTAGATTTAATTATTTGTATTATTTATTACACTTGTTTATAGTAAAACAAATATCATATTACAAACTTCAACTTTTGAATTAGATAATTCTAATTTATCTTTTTCACTTATAGATTATAATTATTTTCTTTAATTTTTCTCTGTTATTGATGGTTATTCCATTGCTTTCAATGTTCCTTTTTTATTTGACCAAATCTCTAATTCTTATTTTGAGACTGTTGTTGTTAGAATTTGTAATAATACATCAAAGAAATGTTGATCTTTTAATAATTTTTATCTTTTTGGCGATATAAATCCATATTTTTAAGATGGACTTGAATTATATATTTTTTATCTTAGAAAATCATCTAGATTTTAAATACATCTTTAAGCAGTAGCTAATTTTTTAGTCTTAATTTTTAATAGTTCAACATCATCAGATAATTATTAAAATAATTAATTTTATTCAAACTTAAAAGGCAAATTGATATAAAATTAGTATTTTCTCAATTATTTTGTACATGAATCTAAAAATAAAACTTCTTATGTTTCTTATCTATTTGCTCTAAAGATTTTAAAAACAGCATGTTCATTTTTATAATTTAGTATTATTGGTCTTAAAGTGTTTCCATCTTAATGAAATTTACTAATTACATCTAAATATTTTCCTTAAGCAAAACTTCTAATTTAAATAAAATCAGATTATATTTCAACTTTTTCAACTGATTTTAATGGTTCAAATGTAAATAGAGCATCTTTATTTGGTTAAACCTATAAAGCAAAAGTGGCAGGCACTTTTTTACTCTTAGGAATAACAACTTTTTTTTTACCATATGGATCTATTTTAACTTCTTCTTAATCTTTAGGAATAACTCTAACACAAGCTAAATATAATCCAGTATGAAAATGCTTTAATCTGTATTTTTAAGAATATAAATAAGGTCCTCCTTTTTTATAATTTTCATCTTCAATAATCCATAATGAATATGCATTACCACTATAATTATCAAATGACAATTCACTTAAATCTGTTTAAAATACAGATATTTTAGCTCTATTAAGATCTCTCTCATAATCAACTGCTAATTATGAACATGTTTCTGAATGATGAATCCAAACCAAATCTCCATCTATAGGTAATTCTTCAGAAAATAAATTAATTTTCCAAGATGTTGATTCTTCCAATGATGCATTTATTTCTCTCTTTTAAATTTTTACTTCACTACTTTCTCTATATTCTTTAATTGCTTTCTATGGAATTTCACCAGAACAATGTAAATAAGTAGGTTTTCCTAAAAAAGGAATCATACGCATAATTCTGACTATTTCTTAAGAATATACTATCTAATCTCCTTCTTTCTAATATTTGTATGTAGCTACTATTTTGAATAATGTCTCATCACTAGTATAATCACTGAAAGCAAGTTTAAAATTTTAATTTTCAAATTTTGCTTCATCTAATAAAGAACAAAGCCATTTCGAGGAAGCTAAATGTAATAGTTAGATTGGCTCTTCATATTTAACATAATTGCCTCTTTCTTTTTCAAAACCATCTACATTAAATTTAAATTCATTAAATATATTCATTTGATTATCTCTTACTTACTTTTCACTCAATAATGGTTGTATTGAATGTGTGGCAGACTTTATCTATTTACCCAATATAACAATATAATACTTATGATCTTACAGGTGTAACTTCACTTTTTTGATCAGTTACATCATCACTTGTTGATCCAAAAGGTTTCTTCTTTTTCTATGGAAAAAGTTTTGCAACTTCAACTTTCTTTCCATTTGAAGTTCTTGGACAAATTACAAATAAACAATTTGGCATGCTATTATACACTAATTCATTACTTCATTTGACTAAAATAGCTTATATTAAAATCTTTTGTGTCCAATTTATTTTAAGGTGACATACCTTTCAGAATGACAGCACTAAATTAAGAATTTTATAATACTTTTTTATAAATCCATCACCACCAATTAGAGCATCATCATCTTATAAATGAGAAATACTCACTATTGAACCTATTTTAATTATATCCATTTATTTTATTATTATATTAAAAATACTCATAAACAGAATATTATATAAATATATCATTTCTATAATTACAAAATAACATATTAGAATAATTATGCTATTTTTAATGAATGTTTATTTTTGTATTTTTGAATTTCGGAGTTTACTTTAATTAGATCTAATTTTAATTATTCTATTCTTCTTTAGGATTGACTTTACATCAACAATTTACAGATCTCTAAACCTGCTTAACAATACCTTCGAGTAAATTTACACATTTCATCAAAGTCTCTTAGTAGATTAGTTTCAAAGTTTAAAAGGTATTAAAATTTTCCAATCAACTCAGATAGTGTATTTTCATAAAACTGTCTATTACAAAAATTTTTATGATCATTATTTTAATTTGTATATTACTTAACAAATTATCGACATACATTACAAAAATTGTATTAATAATCATCTAACATATTTGGTAATTTTAATTCAGAAACATTAGGATTCCAATTAAGTTGTTATTCTTATTAAAGGTAATCATAATGTTTATCTAAATATGATTGAACATTAAGGATTTCTGATGAACATCTGCTATTTCGTAAACTACATTAAACTGAAATGGTTTCTTTATCAATAGGAAGTTTTGCAGTTTATATTCCTATAGATGATTATGGTTTTAATAAACTTGTAGATTGAACTTAGATTTTATTTTCTTTTTGAATAGTAAAACTTGTTTAACATATTTATTCTTATTGAATAGGTTTGATATTAGATTGTTATAACATTGTTCTACCATGAAGACTTTTAAAAATAGGATAAACATTAGGTAAAGGATCAAAAATTCTATTTTTGTTTTTCTTTTGTGTATTTGACATTGATAGTTCTTTAGGTGTTTAATTGAGATCAAACATTTACTAATCATCTTTTCTTAATTCAATGCATTCTTCATGAAAAGATTCTACTTCTGATGGTTGTTTAGATGAGTTTAAAAGAGATCTAAGAGATTATTATTCAGTTAAAAATATTGTTCCTTCTTATGGAATAATAGGTTAATGAAATCTTTATTCTTCAATTTAATCATACATTTCCATAAACTTTAATTTAAGTCCTTGTTTGTATTTTTCTAAGGGGTCTTTTTTTAAAGAAACAAATCTTGAAGTGTTAGTATAAGTAGATTGAGATTAATTCATTAGTTTATTTGTACTAAAATAAAATAAATATAAAATTTAGATCAAAATCCGAAATTTTTATGACTGCATTAAAAATTACTATTATTATGTACAGAATGATAAGATTTGTTTTCTTGATTGACTTCTACTACATGTAATTCAATACGAAAATCTTTCTAAAATGTTTTACCGGATTTATCCTTTTTTTATTATTACTTGAAATACCTTGCAAGCTTTGTCAAGCATAAATTTATCAATCATCAGAATTCCTGTGTAATCAAAGAAATCACAATTGAACCATGCTTAAAATAATTTTTCATTGCTTAATAATTTCTAATATATATATTTACCTTGATAAAAATCCTTAATTTAAAAATTATAACATCACATCCCCTTATAAAATAATATCTTTTAATTTAAATTCTATATATGGTTCTAATCTGTATTATTTTATTGGGAATTAATGTTTTGATGAATATTCTTTATCTTTATTTTAAATACGAAACCAAGGACCACAACCTCCAAAGAAATTGACATTAGGAACTGGTATTACTCGAATTTTAACAAGTTCTACTTATTTATTTGGCATATCATTAGGTACCCATTTATTATTGAGTGCTTTTTCAAAATAAAAAATGTATCGAATTTAGGAAGGTATTGTTACACCCTTAAAAATAATTACTCTATCAATTATACTTTCTTATTTTTTGTTCTTATCATACCATAATATCTCATAGAATCATATGCATTTGTAAATTAACGAGCATATAACATATAACAACAAATCATAACACCAGTTCTTCCCTTTTTTTATAAAATATACAATTACTTTTCCAGCTTTACAATGTATTCCAGCAACATTCTTCTCATTTTATTTAAGCCAATAATCCTATATTATAATTGATAATAATACCAGATCTAAACAAAATTCATATATCAAACTAAATGTAGGAGCTTAATGATCCTGAAAAGGAAACTCTGCTACTTAATTAAAATTTGAATGATCATATTTTCTTTCCTCACAAAGATTGTAAACTTTATAATGTCCAGGATGTACAGAATCAAAAAATCTTCTCACATCTTACATTGAATTCCGATAAATAGATTCAATATTTTCTGCTGGAAAACCCATTGCGATTATCTTTTCAGTAATGTCTATGGATCCATACGTAAAAAATACAAGTTAAATCTAAATTAAATCCATTATAGTTATATCTTCTCTTTTATTTTGAAACAAGCAATTTTATTGGATTAGGTACACTAGTTATATTTTAATGATTTCCACTAATATGTTAATTTACCTAATTAACTTCTTATTTTAATTGTTAAGTGCTCACTCTCTCTCTTAAATTTATTTCCTATCCTTTCTGATCATCTTGCACTATTCCACAAGTTAATGCTGCCAAATCAACTTCAGAAATTTAAAAATTATAATTTTCTGGATCACACTCCTCCTCTGAATCAGAAAGGATCTCTTCTTCCCCTGAAGATATTTCATTATTTTTGGCTCTCTTATTTAGTTCTTCCTGTGTTGCCTTACGCATATAATCTAATTATTTATTATTATTAATTTTCCACATATATCATTAATTTTATCAATATTTCAAGATTTTATTAAACTTTCTTATCAACCATTCATTAATTAATTACTCCCAATAATATTTTTAAATTTCAGTTATTTTCTAAATATTAGCACTTATTAAATTACTGGCATACATCATTATAAATTTTATTGTCTTTATTCATGATAAGTCAATTATTCTTTATTAACATATGATAATTCAAATACAAAACTGGATGTAGGCTACAATAATTTTATTATTTATTAAATTGTGTATTTACTATTTAATTAAAACTAAGAAATATCAGAATTTTAAATTCATGAATAATTTAGATTTAATTTCAATGAACAAAAATTAATAATTTATTAAGTTTAAAAGAATTTTGTACTTTAAAAACTTTGAAAAATAAAAAAATAAAGAATTTAAATTAGTATTTAAATAAAACTTCTAAATATTTATGTAAAATAATTTAACACTTCTTTTGTTTCTATTGATATGTGTATTTTTTTTAAATAGTTCAATGATATTTTAATACAATAATTGAATAAAATGTATATGAAATTAGCGTAATCTGATATTTCACTGAACTTATATTTTAATATTTTGGTACTTGCAACTAATGATACTAAGATATGATTACATAATCTTTTGATTTATTTTTCCTTGTGTTTAAATTAAACATGATTTAAAATCTGATATCATTCAATTACAGAATAATATCAATCAAGGAGTATCTAAATAATATGATATAAAAATATCAAATGCGTTGCAATTACATAATAATCAATGAGCAATAACATTCATATTATATATTGATCTTTAAAAATAATTATCTAATAATAATTTGCAAAAAAACAGATAATTTTTTATAAAGTACTTTAAATAATTAGAAATTTTAATATTTTGTTTTAAATTGAACATTTTTAAAGTGAAACAATTGCTTGAAACAATAAATGTTAAAAATGCAATTGGAATCACTTTATGTTTAAGATAGTGAAAGTTTCTGTTAATTTATTACAATAAGATATATGTTTTGATATTAAATTAAATTAGTACTATTATATAATTTTCTAGAAGGGTTAAGATTTGTTAATAGAAGAACATGTGTATAAAAAAGTGATATTTTTGTGATATATGTAAGAGCGGGAATATTTTTCTAGATTAATCGAAAGAATATCTGGAAAAGAATAAAAATAAAAGGATGGATATTTGAGGTGCTATTGAATATTTGTGCATGATTTATAATATGAATCAAGCTGTGACGACGTCTCCTCTTACTGTTTCAGCAACAGCAACAGTTTATTCAACCAAATCAGCAGCAACACCAGCTGAGGTTAAAGCACTTCTTAAGTGTCCAATGACTGTTGTGAATTGATCATTAGTGACTCCCATATTGGCATGAACTTCTTTCAAGTTCTAATAGATTATAAATAAATGATTATACTCTGCCTCCCCATGCCTTTGGTCCTCCAAGAGCAGCACATAAAAATGATGCTGTCTTAGTTGTTTAATCAGCCATGTTAATTCCATTGAAGAAATTTGAAACTGTAGCATCAGCTTGGATGTTAGCATAGAATTATGTTGTGACTGCTGTGACTGCGGCTTCACCTCCTAATTATTCAAAGAGTGTCATTTTTGAGTTTCTGGATTATTTTATTAATCAAATTTTTGGATATGTAAAATAGTTTTGAACCCAATATAATTAAATAAATGAAAAAAAGATATTACGTACTATTGATGTAATTAGTATATTATTTATTAACTTAATTTATTGATAACTCAAATTACATACAAGATTATGTATCACTGACACTTTAACAATTCTATATATACAATCTCATCTTTCTAATTATTTATTAAGGATATTATAATTTGACATTCCATTTTCAAAGAAATTGCAAAATTATAATAAATATATTAACGTAATATTATTAATGTTCTTTTGTAATCAAATCTATAATAATATTGAAAAGGAATACTATTTTAATTAAATAATATTAATAATCAGAGTTAGTTATATCATTTGTAATATAGAATTAATAGTTAAAATGAAATTAAAAATTATATAATAATTGTAATAATTTAAGTAGATCAAATAATGAACAAAGATGATACTTGTAGAGAAATGAGAATAATTATATTAGTAAAATAAATAAAAAGAATAATTAATATAATTTTAAATTAGAAATAATGGGTAATTGTTAAGCATGTATGTATGATCCATAAAATATAAATGAATATGGTGGTCATTAGAATACTAAATAAGCATCTTTGCATTCAATAGTTAGAAGATCTTAACCATTTTCAAAGGCATCATTAGCTGAGATAATAAATACTTCATAACATTAATTAAGAACAAGTCAAAAACCTTCAATACATATACAAAAGGAAGCATCATTATCAATGGTAGGAGATGGTGTGGAAATTTAAAAATAGAAGACTAATTCTGAATAATTAATATCAGTGCATTGTCCAGTACCAAAATTAGCATAACCTTGGGGTAGACCATCAAGCGAATTATAAAGTTTGATTGGTGCAAAAGTGAAAATGGTCCTTAGTAAATTGAAAGAATACTAATATACTAGAGGAGATGATCCAGATGCAGTGTATTTAGAACCTTAAATATTTGAATAAGGGATGGTCTATGATGGTTAATGGAAATATGGATTAAGATAAGGCAGAGGTATATCATAGATTTTAAATAAAGGAAGATAAGTATGGAAAGAAGGAAGTTATTATGAAGGATATTGGAAAAACAGTTGTGCTCATGGACATGGTAGATTGATACATGCAGATGGAGATTATTATGAAGGAGAATGGGATAATGATAAAGGTAAATAAATAAAAATAATTTTAGCCCATGGATAAGGAAAGTATGTACATGCAGATGGTGCAAGTTATGAAGGAAGTTGGAAAGATGATAAGCAAGATGGATTGGGTCATGAAATATGGCCAGATAGTACAAGTTATAAAGGAGCTTATATATAAAGTAAGAAAGAAGGACATGGGTTATTTAAATGGCCAGATGGATCATATTATGAGGGTGAATTTTTAGATAATGCAATTCATGGGATGGGTACTTATGTTTGGGGAGATGGTAGAACTTATATTGGATAATGGAGATGTAATAAAATGCATGGATCTGGAGAATTTAAATGGAAAGACGGAAGAAGATATAAAGGATCTTATTAGAATGACAAAAAATAAGGTTTTGGAACATTTGATTGGCGTTAATATTTATTTATAATTAATTTAGCTGATGGATCAAAATATGTAGGAGAATGGCATGAAGGAAAATAACATGGATTAGGATCAGTGGTTGATGAAAAAGGAGAAGAACATAGAGGTAGATGGGATAATGGTACATTATTGGAGTGGATTACTTAAAAANGATACTTGTAGAGAAATGAGAATAATTATATTAGTAAAATAAATAAAAAGAATAATTAATATAATTTTAAATTAGAAATAATGGGTAATTGTTAAGCATGTATGTATGATCCATAAAATATAAATGAATATGGTGGTCATTAGAATACTAAATAAGCATCTTTGCATTCAATAGTTAGAAGATCTTAACCATTTTCAAAGGCATCATTAGCTGAGATAATAAATACTTCATAACATTAATTAAGAACAAGTCAAAAACCTTCAATACATATACAAAAGGAAGCATCATTATCAATGGTAGGAGATGGTGTGGAAATTTAAAAATAGAAGACTAATTCTGAATAATTAATATCAGTGCATTGTCCAGTACCAAAATTAGCATAACCTTGGGGTAGACCATCAAGCGAATTATAAAGTTTGATTGGTGCAAAAGTGAAAATGGTCCTTAGTAAATTGAAAGAATACTAATATACTAGAGGAGATGATCCAGATGCAGTGTATTTAGAACCTTAAATATTTGAATAAGGGATGGTCTATGATGGTTAATGGAAATATGGATTAAGATAAGGCAGAGGTATATCATAGATTTTAAATAAAGGAAGATAAGTATGGAAAGAAGGAAGTTATTATGAAGGATATTGGAAAAACAGTTGTGCTCATGGACATGGTAGATTGATACATGCAGATGGAGATTATTATGAAGGAGAATGGGATAATGATAAAGGTAAATAAATAAAAATAATTTTAGCCCATGGATAAGGAAAGTATGTACATGCAGATGGTGCAAGTTATGAAGGAAGTTGGAAAGATGATAAGCAAGATGGATTGGGTCATGAAATATGGCCAGATAGTACAAGTTATAAAGGAGCTTATATATAAAGTAAGAAAGAAGGACATGGGTTATTTAAATGGCCAGATGGATCATATTATGAGGGTGAATTTTTAGATAATGCAATTCATGGGATGGGTACTTATGTTTGGGGAGATGGTAGAACTTATATTGGATAATGGAGATGTAATAAAATGCATGGATCTGGAGAATTTAAATGGAAAGACGGAAGAAGATATAAAGGATCTTATTAGAATGACAAAAAATAAGGTTTTGGAACATTTGATTGGCGTTAATATTTATTTATAATTAATTTAGCTGATGGATCAAAATATGTAGGAGAATGGCATGAAGGAAAATAACATGGATTAGGATCAGTGGTTGATGAAAAAGGAGAAGAACATAGAGGTAGATGGGATAATGGTACATTATTGGAGTGGATTACTTAAAAAGATTGAAATAGATTATTTAATTAACTATTTTATATATTCAAATGGCTTTTGTATATAGAAGTGAAAATAGATGCACTTACATACCTAAAACTGAATAAGTAGGACCAGTTATTATAATATAATAATTATAGTAAGAAAGATTTTCAAAAAGTGTTCCTAAAAATAATTTACCAGGTCCTATGGATTATGCTGATGGAATGTATCCGAATTGGAATAAAAGAACATTTAACATAATATTTGCTGAAATTTGAAAATTATTTTAATTATCATGTTCAATTTTTTTTAATCAATCTGCTGCTTTTCTAATAGAGAAAAACCAGAAAAAGCCAATAGACCAATACAAAAACCAGTATAAACTTTGTCCATTCAACCTGTTATATAAGAAACTATTACAGACTAAGTTTAATAAAACAACATTATAGAAACGGATTAATACCTACAATTAGATGATGATTACTACATGGAATAGATGGAGTAAGCTCTTATTTTTTAATTTAAGTTTTCAATCTTCAAGTGATCCTCCTTCTACTTAATTACCTTCTGGTTTCATTCTTTAAGATGAAGTTATTAGTAATCAACCTATGTAAGAGGAAAATGATAGTAATATCAAAAAGGAACAAACTAGTACAAAAAAAGTATTATAATTATTCTAATATCATTTAGAAAAGAATATTGAAGCTCTGGGATGCCAATGAAGACGCTTAATTACGTATCAATTACGAAAAACACAATGGAAAATGGAATGAAATTGCTAAACATATGCCAGGAAGAAATGTTTCATAATGTTGTTAAAGATGGAGAAGATTATAGCCTGTTAAGATTGTATATATAATTATATATATTATAATAGATTAAAAGAAAGCAATGGACATAAACTGAAGATGAAAAGATTCTACAATTAGTCTAACAACATGGCAAAAATTGGAAATTAATCTCTTTACGTAAAAATTAATTCAACTATAGTGCTCTAGACTTTCCGGGTATTTTGAGCAAATAGATAAGAGAACGATATATTAATAAAATTGATCCTGATATTAATACAGGCCCATGGACTGAAGCCGAAGATGCCACCATTATTAGATTGTATTAGGATTATGGAGGCAAATGGAGTCTTATTTCCTCTCATCTTAAGGGTAGACCTGTAAAAAATTTATTTTTAAACCTAATAGGAAAATATGGTCAAAAATAGATTCTATTGTTATATTAGAAGAGTTCATCTTGGAGTTTAGAACCCATATCAAATTGTTTATTAAGAAAACTCAGATAGCGAAGTCAGCTCAAACGATGAGATGGAATTTGAATGATATATACATTATTTAATTATTCCTTAAGAATTTACAACATTTTTTTATTCATGATAAATTAATAAATTTTACAATAATTTCTAGAAAAAGATCATATTCTGCAAATTAATCATGATTCATATTCAAAAATAAGAATATTGATAAGGGAACAAAAGAATAAATACTATTCCATGCAAAAATTTAAATATATCATTTATAAAATAAATTAATCAAATTATTTTAATAATAAAATTATTTCCAAAATTTAGAATTCAAGTCTTTTTATTTTATTTGATAACATATATACAGATATGATTTGTAAATATTCTTTATTGTAATTTTTGGATTACTCTTTTAAATTAATTCTTACAAAATGAATAATCAATGCTTATTAAAACTTAATGTATTTTTTAATAAAAAATTATGCATTTATTAAACTGACTTATCTTTTATTCCTATATATATATTAATTAGAAGCTTTTAAATAATTTTCGATAATTATTTTGATTGATTAAAAATTTATTTATTAATTTATTAATATTATCTAATAATAATATACTTAATGATCAAAATACAACAATGACTGTGGAATTATTATATATACAAAGTTTTATAAGTTCTGAATTAACAACTTAAAAAATTTTAATGTTGTAGAAAATTTTTCTAAAATTTAACTAAGAAATTAACCAGGAGTTAGAATTAATATATTTTATAAATAAATTCTAAAAATATAAATTTTACTTAAAACAAAAATGGATTTAATTCTTATATAAAAATATATCTGAAATATATCAATATTTTAAAGTAAAAATGTAATTAGATATTTGATATAAATGATTTGTTATTTTAATTTAAATTTTTTGTTTATTTTTACATAAGACTGTGTCTAAATTGATAAATTGTAAATTTCATGTGAAAATTCTGAATTCGAATCTGAATTAACTTTTTTAAGTGACATTCTTTAATAACTATACTTCAGGGATAATTTATTTATAAAAAGAAAATTCAAATATTAAAATTTTCAAAAAGGTATACGTTGAATAGAACTTTGATGTTTATTATAATTTGAAAGAATGAATTTATTTTAATAAATTACTATATTTTAATAAAAAGTAAATGAAAGTGGAAGTGTTTAGTGTATAAACAATATCTGAGAATGGAGCTTTATGTTTATTGTTAATTATAGAATAGAAAAACCATAAAATATAGATAATGTTAGATTGTGGATTAAATTAAAGATTGGAATGTAATCATCTAAAGCATTATATGAATAAAATATAGAAAGTAATGATAAATTTAAAATTAGTCAAAATTAGTGTTGCTATCATAACCATCAATTGAATATGCTGGTGGTATTCCTTTAATATCAGAATTCTAAATAAAAACATTATCTACAAGTCCAATAATTGAATTTGGAGTCAGAAATTTGATAGATCAAATGATTCATTTATAATAAGCTTTTTTAAATAAAGAAGTAATTGAGGATGATTTTAAATAAGAATGGAAAAGACTATTGGATTCTGCAGATGATGCATATCGTTAAATAAGACCTATAAAATTTGGATAGAATGAAACAATGATGTTTGAAAATGGATTATTTTAAGTGAATGTTTGTCCAATAAGAGCAGGAAAGGTTATTGGAGCATGTGCATGGAAAATTTAAGTTAATACATTAAATATTATTTACATTACAGATTATAATATGATGAAAGAATTACATATAGATTCTTTGAATATAGAACGATTGTTAATTAAGAATTAAAAATAATCATTCCTTCATAGAGAAATTATTGATTTACTAATTTTAGAAAATTATCCAAAAGAAATAATTTAATCAACAAGTAATTAATAGATAACATCTTCTTAATATTTTATTAAGACTAAAATGGAAGAAGAATTGAGTGTATATCATAAGAAATAATAGGGGTAATTAATATTTGCATTTTATCCAAATGAAAGAATATTAGAGGGCATAAAGTCGTTGCATCAAATTTTTAAAGAAAATGAGAAATATGTGGGAATGAAGTGGGATATAAATGTTTTATATCTAGATTTAGTTGAAAAGGCAAGAGCATTTGGGGAATTTCTATGTTGGGATAATATTTAATCACTTAATTATGATAATTAATCAAAAATAAAATCATAAATTATACTTACTTCCTATAATAATCTTTTTTCTGGTCCTTTCTATTAAGAGAATTTATTAACTGATCCAAATAATACAATTATTATTTTTGATAAGCCTCCTTGTTTAATTAATGAAAATATGGGTAAAATAAGAAAGAATTTTGAATTAAATTTATAAGTTAAAGAATCATATTCAATAAATTTGAATTATATTAGAAAGTAAGTTTAATGATGATAATATTTAGATTATTATTAAAGACAACTGAAAAAGAGAATAAATTAATATCAAATGCACCTAGTACAACATAAATTCCTGGTAGTTCAACAGATTTATTAGAAACTTAAAGCGTTGATATTGGCAACTAAAAGACAGATGATTAATTTTCAGTATTAAGTGAATAGAGACCCAATCTTGAACCTTTATATGATAAAAATTTGTATAAGTAACATAATTAATTGTATTTTATTGATACTGAAATAAAAGGTAATATAATTTTAAATATATTAAAGAATAAATTTAATTTACAACAACACAATTAGATAAACCACTGAGATAAATGTAATAACTTCATTAAAGAGATGATTATGGTTCAGAAATACCAAAACATATTAAGTTAATGAAGACAAAAAGGAGATAATAAATTGAAACATAAACATAATAAATGGAGGAAGAATAAGATGCAGAAAATGAAAAACAGAAGTTGCAAGAAGCGACTTTTGCATTACCTAATATTAATAAAATTTAGAATTCAAAAATATTGACAGTTTAGGCAATGGTATCTGTAAAATAGATGTCATAAAATATAAGAAATGCTTAAATGCTTTTAGAATATTTAAATCCTTAAAATCTTTTAATTTTAAATCAATCTACGAAACCTAGATAAAGTGGAATATAATTAGCAATAGCAAAATAAAGTTAAGCATAATCGCTTATTTAATTAAATGATGGACAAAATTTACCATTTGTAGAAATGTCTGAGAAATAGATAGAGATAAGATCAGCAATATAGGTAAAAGGGAAATTAGAGATAAAGATTTTTAGAAATACATAGACAATGTCATAAATTTTAAAGCTTGTAGCGACATAAAACAAAAAACCGATTTGTCATTAGAATATATAATTGTTGACATTATATGAAGAATTAAAGAGGAGAGGAGATATAAATTTGGAATTAGGATTTTGTTAGATAAGTTTGAATAATGGTTAAGTGATAGTGAGTAAAACAAAATAAGGATTTAAAGTAGAGGGATATTTTAGTAATTTATATAAAGAAGTGAGAGAAATGATAAAGACATTAAATATTTGATTTGATATAGTTATGAATTAAACGCATGTATTAAATATTATATATAAAATGAATGGAGGTCATCGTCTTAAGTTTTAAATATCATTTAGTGAAGATGAAATAAAACCTGAGATTATCACGCTTAATTAGTTTGATGATGCATTAAAATTTGAAGATAGATATGAAGCATTATAAACGTTGGGTATAAACTTATAAAAATTTGGATTAGGTTAGGGTGCTCATGCAGTAGTAAAAGTAGCAAGAAAGAAAGATACAGAGGAGATTTTCGCTGTGAAAATAGTGAGATCTGGAGATTAAGAAATATAAAACAATGTTAAGAGAACTTTTAATAATACTAGATGTTTAAGACATCCAAATATTGCATAGGATATTGAATTATTTATAAATGAAAAGATGGAAACTTCATATTTAATAATGGAGTATTGCGCATTCAATTCATTAGAATCAATAATAAAGAAGCGAAAACTTACTGTAATGGAACTAAGAATAGTTATTAAATAATTACTTTTAGCAATTTAACATGCTCATTAGAAAGGTATTTGTCATAGAGATTTGAAACCTGATAATGTTCTAGTTGATTTGAATGATAATATGGATTAAAATGAAATTAGACTAAAAGTAGTAGATTTTGGAGTATCAAGAAGATTTTAATCAAAAGGATAAGAAATAGAAATGTTAACAAAAACAGGAAATATATTTTATTGTGCTCCTGAAATATATCATAAATCTTGTTATTCTAAAGAAGTCGATATATGGGCCATAGGAGTAATAACTTATTAATGTTTATTTCAAAAACTTCCATTACATAGTGATGAATATCAGGATTTTGTTGAACTATTAAGAAATCCAGATAAATGGAAGTTTAAAGAATAATTGAAAGAATTAGAAATTCCGTTATAGAATTTAATTATTGGGATGTTAGAATATAATAGTTAAAAAAGAATTTCAATAGATGATGCATTAAGGAATTCTTTCTTTGAATAATAATAAAGAGAAAGTACTCCTTTAATAATAAGTACTAATTTAGAAAATTTGATTTATAATAGTAATAAACACATGAAGTAATTATAAACTAGTCTAGCCATCAATAACAATTATTTTGGTTATCATAATAATAATTTGGGTAATGTACTCTAGAAGTTGTAAGGATAGAATAATTAAGAAAGAGTAGATGTAGAAGATCTAACTAAGAACTTTGGAAATATTCATATTGTACAGAAATAAAATGAAATAAGAGGACCTATTTAATTAATGAATTCAATTGGTAGTAGTAATGCTATAATGAGTAGGTTTGGTAGTAGATAAGAAATATCTTATTAAACTTAATCTGATGCTTTAAGTATATAAATATAAATAATTATATCTTTTTAGGAAAAGTATGTGAAATGAAAGGTTCCTCAGATCCTTTTGGTGATTTTGCTATATAATAGAGTTAAGAATTAAAAGAATAATAAGAATCTAATTCTCAATTTAATAATTAGAAATTATTTCAATAATTAGGATCTCAAATTGAATCTAGTATCAATCTCATTAATGAAGATTAAAATAAAACTACCAATTAATTAGATAATTTAGGAGGTCCTAAAAGGAGTTCTATACTTACTTAATTCTTTGGAGATTTGGGAATTAAAGAAGTTGATGAAATAACTGAAGACTTTTGAATTATTTTAATATATAATACATCATTAACCTTTATATTATTACATTTCTTATTCTATTCTTATAAATTCTAAATACTATTTCTATTTAATTCTATTTTTATCAAAACAAATTATTATTTGCTTTTTCATCTATTTATCTAAATTATACTTCACTATTTTTTATTTATTAATTCAATTTTATTTTTTATGCTTACATAAGATTGATGATTCTCTATGTTTTCTAAGCTGCTTCAATCAAATATTAACTTAAGTGTCATAACTTTCTTATCTATATACTTTGAAATTTCACAAATAATTTAGTACTCAATTAAATAATTAAATTTTTATTCAATGATTACGTATCTATATTTTAAGTTTTAAAAAATATTTAATACTTCATAAAATGAATAAATGATAATAGACATTTGTGATAAGAATAATTTGATAAATCACTTCTTTCAGATGTTGAACAACTAAAATCTATTCTATTAATTCGTTCTTTAATAAAATTATGTTGAAAATATTAGTCAATCTTATAATAAGTTAATTAGAAGGGACAAAAGAAAGGAAATTCATCTTCTTTGAAAGCATCTTGTATACTCTTGTATCATTTTAGATTTTTCAGTCAAATTGAAGATAATCAATAATAAATGTTAATCAGAATTATAATGATCACAGTTTATTTAAAAATCAAAGAATCATATGAATATAATCTGGTAAGAATTCTAACTTTTTTAAAAACTATAAAATATCAATGATGTTTATAATGAATCTCAGCAAATAATCTTAAATATTCCATAGCTGGTTTAGGAAACCATATTGATTCAGTCTTCCATCCTTCTAAAAATCCTATATGTCCTCCTGCTTTTGCTATACATATCAAGTTTTTAGAACTCTATTACAATAGATTCTCTGACAAAGCTTTAATATGGCACACATCATCATCTTCACTGCATATACATAGAGTTGGAATCTAATATTAAAATTAACCTAATCTTACATTTATTAATGGATATCTATTTGCTAATGAAAAATGTTAATAATAATCTTTAACACTTTTATATCCATATAACTGTATTACAAAATTGGCATCAAATTCACTTATCCAAGTTGATGAATATGCTCTATTAATGACTTTCTAACATTCTAGAGGATATCTTAGATGACATTCAACCTTGGGATTACATTCTTTTAATTTCCTTTTTAAAATCTTAGTCAATGCTAAATCCATGAAATATGATAAATATTTTTAATTAATTAACATTTAATTTGGAGCACCAACTAATACAGCTGCATCAATTAATGTTATATTATGAAATCTTCCTAAATAATTCCCTAATTATGCTCCTCCATAAGAACAACCTATTGCTAATATTTTATTAAAGTGGTATTTCTATTTTAAATAACTTAGACAATGATGTAAATCTGCAGGTAAATCAACTCTTATTCTCTTATTTGAAATAACATCATCTTCAAAATGTTCATAATCACGATAAGTATCATCTTAATTAAATGGATTCATATTTAATCCATAATTATAATATTTTGGTTTAAATGTGAAATCTCCTCCTTTCTATAAGATTCTATAATTATAGACACAAATATTATGGAAATGTTATTTATGAGCTTCACTTACTATTGTATTTATGTAACCATCCTCAACAGTTCCTGTTAATCCTGGCATTATAAATAATAAAGGTTTATTCTTGTCTATTCCATGACCTCTATCTATCCAATCTATTGACATTCCAGTATTCTCAATAGTCTCCTTATTTGATGAATGCTTCTCATTAGGATGCTTAAATGTAGAAAGCACTGTATGTAGAAATCCATTCAAATAAGGAGTAGGAAAGTATGTAAATATTGATGGACATCTCTATAATATTTATATTATTTCCTCGCTTTCTTTATGTATCAATCTTATTGCAGGCCTTTTGTATTAATATATTTCATAGACTACTAAAGATATCAATACAAGGATGCAAATGTAGAATAACATGTGAACTTTCTTTATTTCCTAACTTTTTTTATTTATTAATTTATAATAATACAACTCTGCCATGTTAAGAATTTCTAAGACTTTATTCTCAACTCTTACAAATTTTAATCGATTCACTTATCATACAATCAATGATTAAATTAAACTCACAGACTTCTGTATTTAGGTACATTAGATCAATAATGAAGGAAATTAAAAGAAAATAAACAACCAAATTTACAAATAAATTCTTGAGATTAGGAGTAGATGGAGCATGTAACATCTTATTATATATCTATTAGAAGGATGTTCAGGATTTAAATACTCATTTAACTTTGATGATTAAGTTTTAGAAGATGATTATGTTCTCAAAATATAAAATGAAATCATTTTTGTGGTTGATGAAATCACACTCAAATTTGTTAATGGTTGCATTATTGATTATGAAAATAAAATGATTAGAGCTGCCTTTTATGTAATTCTTAAATTTGATTTTCAAGGTCTAAGAAAATCCAAACGCAGAGAAATCTTGTAGTTGTAAAGCATCTTTTGCTCCTAAACCTGAGTTATTATGACTATTCAATTATTAATCAATATAAATATCCAAGTATAACACTTCTTATTAATATTATAAAAGTCATTGACTCTGAATAAAAAATCGCAAATCATTATCTATTTAAATTTAATACAATTTTCCAATAGCATCTATCGATTTCAATCTATAATTTTGATATATCCAATTTAGAGTTCTCTTAATTTAATTTATTTAAGAAAAATATAATTATAATAAAATAAACGAATAATAAAAATCCTAAAAAAATTAACAAACAAATGCAATAGTTCTCTATTTGATAAGAATAGTAGTATTATTTATGGATTGGCCCAAAAAAGGCGAAACTAAATTTAGAAATTCGATTGTGCATAATTTAAGATTGATTCATAGTGAATTGGTTTTGAACTGAAAGATTCATTAGATTCTTATATTTTGATTAAAAATAATTATGTAAGACAATAATAGATTAGTAATCAAATCTACTAAGTAATACATAGAAGTTAAGATTCAAGGATTTAGACCATATTTTTAGATGTTGTATTATCTCTATTAACACTGCTTGATTGATTCATTTTGGAGATTTTATAAATGAATTTTAGATGAAATTAATATAGGTTTCAGATTGTATATTTGGCATTAAGTAAATATTCCAATAAGAAAAACTATTTGTAAAACATTAATTTATCATTTTTTATTAGCTTTCTCTTCTAACCATAGAATTAAATTCTGCATGGAGAATAGATAAGAAACAGCATTTTTATATATTTTGAGATAGAGAGTTAAACAAAAGAATTACTGGATAATTTATGATTAATGGAAAATGTAAATAAATTGACATAGATTTCTTATTTACAATGGTTTGAGAGTGGTTATATTATGAAAATGATGTAAAATAAGATTTATAGAAGAGTTGCGTATATATGATTATAATTTAAGATTTTAAGGGATATTGGGGAATGAAAATTGTATAGAAATGAAACATCAATAGGATAAAGAGGAATGTGAATTAAAATAGTACATTAATCAAAAGAAAGATAAATATGTAATTAGAACTATTTATTGAATTGAATTTTAATGCGCCAATTAATAATAATTATAATTTAAATTATGTCAGATCAATGTACAAAGGGCACCAATTGGGGTGTAGTATCTATTGATGATAAAAGTTTATGCATGAAATATAATCAGAGCAATATAATAAAATTGCCACTAAAGAAAGTAGTGAATTCAAACACTTAGAAAAATGATATTGTACTTCAATTAAGTACAGATGATTATGGAGATAAGTAAGAATATATAAATGATAATTTATTAGCGATGATATGTTATGCGAAGTCAGATTTTACATTCCTCCTTAAGAGTAGGTATATATAATTAAAATAATGTAGAAATTGAAATAAGAGAAAGAAAAGAAGAAATAAGAAAATGAAGATAATTAAAATAGTATGGAAGAAGAAGATGATGGAGCTGATGACGATGCTGAACCAACATTTTAATAGAAATTACAAAATGAAATATTAACTAAAGCTAAAATAGGTTAAAGTAGTGCAGATTCAATCCTAACTATTCATGATGTTCCATTAATTGTACCAAGGTAATTTGCTTATTTATTATATTAATTAGAGGTAAATATACAATGGATTTCTTTAAAAAGGATATCAGATTTCATGGAAATACATATTAATTTACAACTGATTATAAAGGAATCTCAAGATTCTTTTTGTTACCTATGCCAGATGAAATTAATCTATCTTTTGTGATAGGTTTAGAACATCCTTTCAAATAAGGTTAAACAACATACAATTTTCTGGTTATGTAATTTAAAAAAGATGTTGAAAATGAAATCAAACTAAAATATAGTAGATAAAAATTAGATGAAATTGGATGGAAGGGAATTAAAGAGGAATATTCTGGTCCACTTTATGATATTGTTTGTGAAGTATTGGCTGAAATTACAGGAATCAAAGTAGTATCTCCTAAAAATTTCAAAAGTAAAAATGGTTTATTTTGTCTGAGATGTTCAGTTGGTCCTCATTCAGGATTTCTATTTCCATTAGAAAAATCATTAATATATTTATAAAAACCTGTATTACATATAAAACATGAGGAAATAAAGGAGGTTATATTCTAAAGAGTATATATTTATACATATATATATATTAGATTGGTTCTACAAATTTAAATAAATTTTTTGATGTGAAAATTGTATACAAAAATTAAAATCAATTATTTTCAGGAATAGAGAGAGATGAATTAGATAATTTAACTTAATATTTCTAACAAAAGAAAATAGCTGTGAGAAAATTATAAGATGAAGTTCCTCATATTCCTTTGGATGATAGTGATGATGATGAAGATGATGATGATAGCAGATAAAAAAAGAAGAATGTATATATACATAAATATTTTTATTTATTTTAGAAGACCAATATTGATCCAAATAATATGGATTCTGATGATGATGATGATGATTTTCATGCTGCAGAAGATGATGAAGATGGAAGTGAAAGTGAAGATAGTGATGAACCAGAAAGTAATTCTAGAAATTAAAAATGATTATCCATTCATCAAATCAAATTTTTTATATTCATTTTATACATTCAAGTTTATTAAAAACATATTTCAAAAGTTTTTGTATTATTGATCCTTCCTTCTCTTTCTATAATCATATTAGCTATTATTTTATGTATAATATGAATTGCAAATCTCTTCCTCAAATTAACTTTAGTTCATTTACATTTATGGTTGTTATTAAAAATATTAAGGTTGAGGTTCTTCTAAAAATGTAGTCTTCATCTTAAAAGCAGCAGGTTCAGATGCCAATAAAGGATGCTTTGATATTTAATATCGAACACTATTCTTCTCTAATATTTGTAATACTTCATCACTTTTTTTTCTTACCCATTCAATCAGTCCATCCATCGATGGAAATGATATTATTTATGCAAGAATATCAAATTGTCCTTAAAAATATGCCTATCTTTCTAAATTAGCAGCTGTTTTATGGAAATTTGATAAAGAACTTGTAGTTTTCTAGAATTGCTATTTTAGTCGATCAAGAGAATTCATAACTTTAATTAATTGAATGCAAATATTATTGTATTATTTATATGATTATCATCAACTGAATGATCTCTATCTCCATGAATTAACCATTCCTTAAATGAAAACTCCTCCCATTCCAAAAAAACTTGCAACTTAGTAATTGAATGTTTTATCATCGTTAAACCCATAACTAAACGAGTCTAAGATAAACATTCCTGCAAATAAACACACATATCCTGTCAATATTAATAAAGCTTAAACATAAGTAAGTTATGCTTATTTTAAAAATGGCTAAACCATTCCTACCAAAAATCCTACCATCATCAAACAAAATGCAGCTATCGAGAGATTCAAATAACTTTTGTATTTATCGGGATCTGATGTTGGTATGTTTGTTATTTATTATGTTAATGGAACATTATTATCATCATTTTCTTTTAAGTATGAAACAAATGCTAAATTGCAAATTACAACCAAAGACATAAATGTGTTACTCAGCACTAATCTTATTTTTATATCCCTATAGTATATATATAAATATCATACAATCCCATTCCAATATTTTCTTTTTAATAAATATATTATTCACATCAAATTTTTTATCAGCCCTTTAGAACAGACCATATTCATAATAATAAAATAAATCAAATCGAAAATATTTATTCTTGGCTAAACCTTCAAGAATTTATTTATTATTTTTCGAAGCCATATCTTTTAAATTCTAAAAGTCAATTTTATAGAATATCATCATATTCATAATTTATAAAAGTTTTGAATTATAATATTTAATATTACTATATTTTATGAAGCGATTGAAAAAAGTTAAATAAACATTAATATTTATAATCAAATCTTATTATCAATTCCGAATTTCTAATCTATACGATGTTATATCAATATAAATCAAACTTTGAATCAGTCTTTCTTAATTAATATTATATTTCCACTTTAACAATTTTTTATCAAAGTTTATGATCTTACTTCCCTTAGTTTATGTGGAGAGCTATCCATAACTTTCTTTATCTTCATTTTTAAATTTCATTAAATAAGTTTTTTATTTAGTTGCATAAATTAAAAAATTTATTTTTAATCCTATTATAAATTCATATATTAAATTCAATAAAATCATCGAAAATTTATTATGATGAAAAATACCCCTTTTTCAAATTATTTAGTTTTGGACTGGGTTTTTATAAGTTAACATTGAAAACCATCCCAAGAAGTTATACTTTCTATTTAGGAAAAAAATTGTTTTAAATTTGACTATACTTATTCTGATGTAGTAATATTTTTTATTAGATAGACACTTTTACAATTTCTAAAAATTTTTACTCTTTGATTTAACCCAGAAGCAAGTTAAAATTCTCAATGATAATTTACTAAATTTATTTTACCTCTTTTTCAAAACTTTCTGAAATTTTTTATAATTTAACTAATAAATTTACAACAAAACAATATTGAATATTCATATTTTCATCTCGTTCTTATTTTGTTTATATTGTTAGTTGTATTCTATTAAAATTTTTTTAAAAAGTAATCCTGTATCCCTCATGAAACTCTAAACATAAACAACACAATAATCTATCTTTTTTGCAAGATAAATCAAGACACACTGTATTTAATCACAATAATTATAATTTAAAGCTATTTAAGCTTTTCGCATAGTAATAAATATAAATAATTTAAACATGATTTATCAATAATTGATTAGTACAAATATTTTCACAATTTTAATTTTTCAAATAGAGCTTTTTTCTTTAATGGACTAAAAATGTACACATTCTTGACTTTCTCTGATGTTTTTAAATTCCTATTATTTATTGATCTTTAAGTCAGTGTCTCTTTAATATCTGGAAGATTAGATAATGATTTGATATGATTTAATTTTTTATTAGTGATTGCATTTTTTAATTTAATTGGAGATGAACTATCAGTTTCTGTGAGGCTTTATAGTTACTAAAATTAAAATTAAACTTAATTTATCATCTTAGCTATTGAATTGGCTTAAATACTTTGCTATCTTTCATTAACATAATTTTGAATGGAAGTAAAAGTTTTTCTCTGCTTTTTACTCAAATTCAAAACAACTTTTGGTTACTCTGAATTATATTCATTTTATGGCTTCTTTAAAATTCTTTTTGAAAATGGAGAATTATTTAGAGATTAAGAATATCTTTTTAATTCTTCTTAAAATTGGATATACTTTTCTGAATTCTAGATATTTACAAAAAGTTCTTAAGATTCTTTCATTTAACCCAATTATAACTCAAATTATTTTATAATGTATGTCGGAGATCTCTCTTCTTACTTTGTAGGAGATTCATCTAATTTTTGTAATTATGATACTCCTAAAATACTTTGAGTTTTGATATTGTTTGAATGTTTTATTAAAATACTTGACATTCTTTTAAAAATTGATTTCTTTCTCATTTCATTCTACCTAAAAGCTTTTTTTTGTAAATGCTAAGCTACATTTGTAGTTGGATAGAGAGTTGAAAGTCTGACCTAAATATATATTATTTTTTTACTTATTTCTCACTACCTCTGTCATACTCACTTCTTCGACGAATTTTTGCAATTCCTTAAATGAAATTGACAGCATCAATCAAACTTTTACTTTTGTGCTATTTATTGTATTATTGCTTCATTCTCAAAACTCTATTACAGGTTGTTCTCGTATTTTATAAAGACTTTCTTTATGGTGATTATAAGTTCTCTTCTAATACCATGCCTTCTTTGTTACAAATCTAGGTATAATTCAAATTTTCTATAGTGCATAGTTTGTCAAAGTTCTCAAAATTATCTGACTTCTTTTCTATTAGCTTTTAAACTTTACTTACTTTTTATATAATCATTATAAAGGGTAGATTCAACTTCCATTCTTCCATCTATGATCTAAAAATTATCAGCTTGCTGATTTGGCACAAATCTTCTATTTTTTTTTTGTGATAACATAATTATATTTATAAATTTAGATCTTTTAATTATGTATCCAATAATTAAAGATTATATATATACTCTGAAAATTACTATCTTTTAATTATCAAGATGAAACCAATCAAATATAAGTTTTTTGGAACTATATGTTTATCATTTATGACATATTCTCTGTCTTTTTCTACAAATTCCAAATATAACTTTCTTAAAAATTGTGTCTCCAAATAGAATTAGAGCAATTAAGATAAAAAAATAAATGAGATTTTAAAATTGTAAATACTTAATTAATTTTTCTTAGATTAAATGATTTAGAAAATTAATTTCAACAAAAGGTTTTTTTTGATGAAAAGCAAATACATGCATTAGATTATAAAAATAAGAGTTTTGAGAAATTCAATAAATTGAAATTTTTTTTAAGCGTCTTTAATGAAAAATGTTGAATATAAACAATTGACTTTCGAAATGCTCATTAGACCATTAAAAAATTTAAAAATACATAAATTCTATTTATTATATTTTATTGTGTAAGATGTTTTATTCATATTTGGATAATATATTTAAACAATTTATAGTAATAAGTAAAGCCCTGATATAAGAAATTATAAATAAAATAAAAGTTCAATTAAATGGGGATTTAAAACTTCTTTTCATTGGGCATGTACAATTAAAATTAAAAAATATTTGAGTTTAGAATTTATAAAAAAGTAATAAAATATAAATACACCTGAACGATCTCAATCTCATTAATAAATATAAGAAATAAGATAAAAACATAAATAAACTATGAATTTAATATTTATCTTATTTATTTATTGTGTAAAAAATTTTGTATAAATTTTGTAAGAAATTTAATAAACTTTATAATAATTCTTAAAAATAAAAAGATAATTAATACAATTTCAAAAAAAATATTATTTATGAGAGCAATTAAGTATATTTAAGAATAATAAGTAATTAACAAAAAAAAATCAATAAATATATTTTATTAAAAAATGTTTTATTAATAAAAATGAAGTTTGTATTTAAAAAAATCAAAAAAAAATATAACCCTTATTCATGGAAAAACACAAATTAAAATATATCAGCTTCATCCTTAAGATTAATTGTTCAATTAATTGTTCAATTATTATATGCTTCGAATTGAATCTTTTATTATTTTGAGTTTTACAATAGGTCCGAGCAAATTTGTATATATATAACAAATTGAATGGAATTAAATTATCTATTTCCATTATTTGATATTATCAATTCTCCTTTTTATATTACTTAGTTAAATCAGACAAATCTATTTATCTTTATAATGTCTAAATTATCTTTTCATTGAATTCTAATAATCTCACTATTAATTAATTTATAATTGGTAGTTTTTGGTAGTCTAAAAATATTTTAATAAATTTTCTTTTTGAGTTCTTATAAAGTATTTCTGATAGTTTTATTTTAAAATTATTCTATTGGATAGAAAGTAATAAAATAAATCTGAGTATTATGCAAAAAAATTGAGATTTAAATATCCTCGATCTAATCCTAAGAATTTTATTTAAACAAATAAGTTTTTGAATTCAAGATTGGATTTTTAAAAAGTAATTTCATTTTTATTATTAAATGCCTTTCATTATAAATAAAATTTTAAATGGATAGTCATTATGCATTTTGTTCTTCGTTCCTGAACTATTAATCTGGAAAGTTTCTTTTTTTGATTGAATCTAAAGAAAAAGATTATTAACCTTTTATATTTCTAACAAACCCATATTTTTTGGCAACCATTAATAATAGTTTTCCAAGCTCTTTGGACATACCCCACATTTACTTGGTGATGTCCTTAGTGATTTCAATGTGTGGATCTTAAACAAATCTATTAAATCTTTTGTACTCCTAAGCAAACTTGTATCTTCTTTTAACTTGTAAATTAATATGTGCAGTTGTTAACCTTTCTTGAGGGTGTAGTTTACAGAATTACCCACATATTTCCATTGTTCAAAAAATGAAGAGAACTACTAGGAATCTGTATACAATTGGAAGACTCACAAAAAATGAAAGAACTCATGGATAAAAGATTTTTTTTAATTTGGAATGATATAAATTTCTTTTTTTCTTAAAAATAGATGGTAAATTAAAAAATTGAAATATTTTAATATATTTAGGTTTTATGATAAGCTAATGAATTATTTGTAGGAAAAAATATTAAAAGAACAGACAGGTTTTGTGAAAGGGTTTGGGACTTAAGTTAATATATTAGCAATATGTGATATTTTTAAAAAAACTAAGGCAGCCCAAAAATTAATAATGTTATTTATCGATTTCTCGAGTGCATATAATACTGTTAATCGGGAAAAATTATATTAACTACTTGAAAATAATAATGTATTGGAATAGAATGAAGTGAAATTTCTGAAAGCAATACACAGTAGAATAATATACATTAACCCATATAATAAAAAAGAACAATATTATTATGAAAATGGAGTTATTCAAGGTTCTCCTATATCCCCGTAACTTTTTGACATTTATATGGATGGTTTTTTAAGACAATTGAAATCTGCAATTAAATTTTCTTACTAATTTCTTGGTTATGCAGATGATTTAGTCTTTATTGTTAAACAATCGAAATTATAATAATTCATTTTTTAACTAAGAATTTAAGCAAAAGAATGGGCATTTATTTTGAATGAAAAGAAATCTGGAATCTTACCTATAAAATGGAAAATGGTAGAAGATAGCTATGATAATTTTCCGGTTGTCAATAACTATAAGTACTTAGGAATAAAGATAGACAATAAAGGTTAAATAAAATAGCATATTGATGATATTGAAAAAATTGTTCAATTTAAAATGAGTAAACTGAAATATGTTTCTTTTAAGATGGATTTTCGTTAAAGACTTCTTTTATTTTTAATTTATATTCAACCATACTTCAACTACTGTTAAATAATTGAATAGTTTTAAAACAAATCGATCAGAAAACGATTTCTAATGTTGAGGAAGAGAGCTTTTAAAAATTTATTAAGATTACCATAAAATACAAATAATTTCTTAATGGATAGTATTTTAAGTGTCTATAATATTAAATAATCATCAAATATCAATAAAACAATAAGGAAGCTGTAAGAAAGGTTGATAGATGTATCCTAATAAACTTTGATTCATTTATATGAAAAAACCAATTAATTATAGAGAGATATATAAGATATAAGAAAAATATATCTAATTCCAAAAAATCTCTAATATGTGTATAAATTGGCTTGGACATTCTGCAAATCTCATAATAATTCAAGATTAACAGCAAAACATGTAATACTTGAACATTTGAATTTCTAGAGCGAAGAAGAATTTTACACATCAATCAGAGAAAATTTAAATGAGAATATCTAAAATAAAATAGAATAAGATCTATATAAACTAATTGATGAACATATCAAAAAAAANCAATATTATTTTATTTTTAGATTCAATTGTTACTATTCCTGAGATTAAAAGTTTAATTTTTTCTTTAGAACAAATAAAAATTATTTTTTATTTTGTTTCATCAAATCCTAGAGGTTGAAAATTAATTAGAAAGAAACAATTTTATTTTTTTAAACTTTTATTTATCCTAATTTTAATTTCTTATATTATCATCCCTATATATTATTGGTATTAATGATTAAATAAAAATAAAAAGGTTTTTTAGATTAAAATTTGTTTAGTCCTTCTAATCTATTAAATATAACTAAATGTGTATATTTTTAAAAAAAAGAAATTTTGGTATTCTTATTAAAGAGGGTAATTACTTAAATGAAATAAAAATACATCATTAGTTGAATATTAGTGATTATTCAAAGGTAAATTTAGCTTTTGTTGTAAAAATTAATTGAAAAATAATATTATATAGATAAAGTTAAATGCCTTTTGAGGATTTAATTCTGACGAATCGTTTAAAAATGGCTAAATAAGATAAATTGAATAAAATAAATTGAATAAATTTAGTCTTTAAATTTTCAATGAGCAATTTAAATTGATTTTTAAAATATCTTATGTTACATAATGAACCTTAATAAAAAATAAGAAATTAGAGATTAGTTTATTTTGGATTAAATTATATAAATTTTATATAGATGATATTGTAAAATCTAAAGGAAGAAGAAATGGAGGTTTCAATTGATTGATAAGTTTGGATTCATAGTTAAGTTTAGTTCATAGGTTTAAAGGCTGAAAGTAATAATAGTTGAAAAACATCAACCAAAAAAGTGAAGTATTGCAACTGAGTATACTTATTGCAAAATCACATTTTTAAGAATCATGTGTTTAATTTTGTATGATTCTAATATAAAAAGTGAGACAGATATAAATATTTTTATATTGTGTAATATTGATCATCCCAGATAGAGCATTATTAATTTCAAATAATTCTTAGCGATTTCTCCATTTCCACCGCATCTTATTCCTACTCTTAAAAATTCTGTAGTTTGATCTAATGATGATATAACAACCATTATTGGTAGATTTAAAATATTATTTTGTTCTGGAGGTTTAATAATCAATTATCCACAAGCCCAAATCATTTGCAAATTTTCAAGAGATGGGAATGGTTGACTAAATTATAAATTGTTGATTACGCTTTTAAATTCAATCCAACAGATAGCAATCCTCCAGCTTTTTTGAGTACTTCAGACATTGGAATATTTGATGGAGCAGTATTTCTAATAAAAGTATCTAATTTAAAATAGTTTGGATTGACTAGATTGTTTCTATAGATTATCAAATAATAAATACGTAAAATCATCAAAGAATTTAGTGAATTTATCATAAGGCATATCAACAGGTTATACAAATTTATTTGTATAAATGGGAAGATGAAATTCACGTTTTTTTTGTTGTCCATTTTCTTCATAAAATACTGATGCAATTGGCAACGTCATATTTCCATCATAACTTAAAACTTACATCATGACTTATGGAAAATCTCCTTATTTTACAGGTAAAATGTTGAATAGCATACCATTAGTTTAGGAAACAAGAATAGATAAGTTTTGAATTGGAGATTTTGCTTCAAATTAGAAAGAGATCTAATGATAATTTAGTAAATTTTATACCTTTCCTAAATGTCCATTTATTTCTGATTTATATTATACAACAAGATCATCAGGTTTGTCAACTATCTTTCCTATTTAGCTAGTTAATAATAATTTAATTTCATTTATATTGCTTATTGAAGGGGATTTTAGATTATTATCATCAGGAGATGGTGGAACCATTATATTAACACCCTCAAGAGCAATCTATCCTTAGAATTAATTCAAGTACGGACATGCTTTTAACCAACTCAAATGCTTTTAAAGTTATTCAGGCTTGCTTTATAATCTTTATTCAGCCATAGCTATTTCTTGATTAGCTTAAATTCTTGCTTAATTTAATAATGTAGGATCCTTTTATTCCTTTGGATTTAAAACCATACCATATATTCTTTTTGTTAGAGGATTATTCAATTAGACTTGTTCTGAATATGGAGGCATTTTAACTACTATTTGATTTAAGAGTTTGTCATCTTCCATTAACAATGAAAAATATTCTATTCCTCTTTATTAAATATCTGGATCAAAGTGTTCACCAGCTATTTGACATATCATTATTGCTTAGTCTTTTAGTTCTGGATATTTACTTGCCAATTTTATAAAGGCATTTAACAACATTTATCTGCTTCTTTCAGTACTGAATGTATAATGTTTATTCAGAATATCAAATAATTTTTAGGGTTCTTTATTTTATTCCACTAACATCTATGAATATTCGCTTATTATGAATGCTCCAATACAAATTAATGTTTCGTGTACATGTGGCATAGATAATTAGGAATACAATTTAGTGGCAGCATATTTTTATAATTCTGGATTGCCTTCTTTTTAAAAACCAACAATGATTTGAATGATTCTAAACCAGATATCTTCAGTCACAAAATCTCCAGATGAATTTATCATTCTTACAACAACATCAATGTACCAATATAAATTATCTGCAAATTTTTCAGAAAGAATAGCGATTTTGAGAACTAAATCATCTTTAATTTGCAAATCAGCTCCATTTTCAGCATAACTCAATAACTCCTCTACAATTCTCTAACTAGTATTAGGACTACTAATAAGATAAAGTAAATCTAATGCTCTTTTTCTAATAGAAATATCATTATCTCTTAAAGATTTGAAAATAGTATTTAAATGATCTTCTAAAGAATCTCCAGCAAGTTTAACAAATTTACACATAGTTTCTAATCCTAGATATCTAAGATTTGGTTCTTTAACAGATATAAAGATTCCTAATAATTTGAGAATATCATTTTTTAATTCCATTCCAACAGCCCCATTGTAAGTGATAACAAGATTAGCTGCTTCAAATAGTATACCATGATCAACATTATTTTTATTAATACTTTTGGTAACTTCAGTTTTTTTAATAATTTTGGTTAAACATTCAGTTAATTAACGATGAGAATCAGTTGATGGAGGAGGTGGTGAAAAAAATGAAAGAGCTTTCAAAATCTTAACTTATAACCATGGAGCAGGAGTTGCATAATAATTATAATCTCCAGGACTATCTTTTTAGATAGCAATCTTATGAAGTAATTTAATTAACTTAGGGGTACAGTCCTCAAAAATTGAGGGATTATCTAATTAACATGTTCCAACTAATAATGAAGTGGCTGCTGTCATGAATCCTAATGAAGGATGTCTATTATAATATATTAATAATATATACCTAGATTCAAACATTTATGATATTCCTTATGCCCATTAAGATGGTTAAAATTTATCTTAATATTTTCTATACATTCTAAGTAAACAAGCGCAAGCCTTTTTTCTAACATGAAATGTTGATCTTGATTCTGTCAATGCTAATTTTTAGACATCTTAATGTAAAGCATTAACTAATTCTTAAGGTGCTTATGTTCCAACCATAGTGAGTGCCAAAGATTGATTAATCTCATTTACAGATTATAAATCATTTCTTATAGATGATGCTACTTATGTAAATAAATCATGTGTTTTTTCACTTACTAATATTGATGTAGCTACGTATCCTGTATATTTTTCACTAAATTTAGATGAATTAATTAAGAAGGCACATTCTTATTATCCAAAATCAACTTCATAACCTAATAATATATATAGTATTATTACCTAGAATATAGATATATAACAATTTCCAAACATACTTTTTCTTTTGATATCCAGCTAATCCTTTTTAGGATGTAAATTTTCCTCTAATCTTTTACAATTCTTTTTCTACTCTTTTTTCTTCTTATTCTTTATTAGAGCAGTGACGAATGTCAGTAATGAATGTATTCAACCCTCTCATATTAGTACTCATGTCTTTATTAATTTATTTACTAAATTTCTTAATATATATTTTTCAAATTTTAAATATAAATAATCATAATAAAGATATTATTAATTAACTCATTCTCCTTTATATTTCGCTATTCTTTTTTCTATTAATTCATTAAATCCTTCTAATCTTTCTAAATTATGACATATTTAGTATATATTATCTTATTAAAAATTAATTAATCCTATTTTTTAGACACTTCCATTAAATATTAAAACTCTAGTCTTAAATTACTCATATTATTTCAAGTTTTTAGTAAATTCCACCTTTTCAATCCTTGTATTATTACCAATACTGCCAAAAGTTATCCTCAATATAGATTATCTACTTACTATTATTATATCTGATGCCAATGAATATCTTTCTATTATTCATATTAATGGATAAACTGAATTAGACAATTAATTAAATTTATTCATCACTTACATTCTTTAAAACTATTTCAGTCTCAAAATAGTTAATCTAATCCTTTCTTTTAAATGTCTCAATTTATTAATTATCAAAATATCATTCAACTGATAACTTTTGATTCTCTCAATTCATTTATAGACTTTCCAATCTTTATTAATAATAATTTTAATTATTCATTCTTTTTTTAAAGATTATTTAATTCAGCTATTTCTAATCCTTTTAGTTTCTTATGTGATCTCACTTAAAGAAAGACTTAAGAAAATTTATCTTTAATTTTTACATTTATATATGATATATTGATACAATACTTTATTTTTTTATTTTTAATTTAAAATATTCTACAACTTTATTAATTATAATTCTATTCTTTATAATTATTAGTTATTCTTATTTCCTTTCAACATATTTCTTTATTGTTATTTAGTTATATAAAACATAGTAATTTATTAACATTCAAATAATAATATAAATTAAACCCTGTTTTGCAACATTTTCTATTTTATAAAACATTATAATAATTTATTAGGTTTATTGTTTATTAAAGTAAAATTGTGAGTCTTGAGTACTTAATATATAGGTTAGATGATAAAATATTTATTTTATGAATAATTTTACAAGAGATCCACCTAGCAAAATTTTGCTTCTTGTTATAACATAATTATCTCCAACCTTTCCACTTAGTAATGATCTTCTCTTTGAACAATTCACTAAATATGGTGACATTAAAAAAATTCTAATTTTCGAAAGAGGAAAGGCAAACAAAGCATTTGTTGAATATTATGATGTACAACATGCTATAGAAGCTAGAAAAGATAAATTAGGCAAATACTTAGCTGAAGGAGAAGGAAAGTATATATATTTTAATAAAGTTTAGACTTACAATTCATTTCTCTCGCCTCAAAAATTTAGATTTAGAAGTAGTTGATAAATCTAGAGGAACAGATTACACTTAAGCAAGCAGTACAAATTCAGATTCTATGAAACACTCCAATACTGATGATCCAAACATTCTTAGATAATAAATAGAATCATTTAATCGTACTTTCACACAAACTTCTTAAAGAAATCTCACTCCATAAAGAAATGATGAAATTAATAACTTATTAAATTCAGATTCTGATGATGATATCAATATCTGGAAATAATAGAAATAGTAAGGACCATAAATCTCATAAGATGTTTAAAATATGATCACTCAAAAACCATCCAAAATTATTAAAGTAACAACAATCGACGAAAGAGTTACTGCAAAAATGCTTTATAATATTTTTAACAAATTTGGGAATGTAGAAGAACTTCTCTATGAAAAATAAATGCAAAGACTTTTTGTTAGATATTAAACTTAAGAATTTGCTCAAATTGCAAAAGAATATTTAAATAATATTTAATTTTTTGATCAATAAGTAATCAAAATATATTAACTTAATATAGTGGCGAATATCTTATCATCCTTTACAATAATTATAACCAACTACCATTTCAGATGAATATATGATATATTACAATCCTAATACACCAAAATTAATTGTTCCTTTATCTAAAACTATTATTATTAGTGGAGTAACTGAAGCTATGGAAATATCAGAAATGATGAGACTTGTTGCTAAAGTTACAGGTAATAATACATTTTATATTTTTTATTAGAAATTAAAATTGTGGCTGTTGATAGTCTAGAGATCACAATGATTAACATTTCAGAGACTTTAAAAATTATAGCAGTATTTTCTGACTATGAATACAAAAATCAAAAATTGATTATTTCTATAAAATGAATTTGTTTTATAGTAAATTAATATATAATTATTCTTCTCTTATTTTTCTTTAAATCTAATCTTCTAATATAATTTCTAATTGTATTTATTCAATATTGAACTTCTTTTCTAACAATTATTTGAACTATGCAAAAAAAACAAAAAAAAGATATTATTTTTTTTGAATTTATATTAAATATTAATGTAATTTATGAACCATTAAACTAAATTTAATTAAATTTAATTATTTTTTGAAGATGATTTAATACTCTCCTCTATATTTATTCCTTTAACCTACTTTTGTTACTATATTAATATTTATTTTCTGATGGTTCACTTAAATTAAGAACTCTTTAAAATAATCTTTTTAGTTCATTTTATGTTTTTCTAATTATTGCAACTTTTAAAAAAAAAGTTTAAATTATTTTTTGTTTTGTCATTTTTCATTTAAGAATCTGTACTGTTATTTAATCAAGTTAGGATAAAATAAATTTAATTTTTCTTTTTGTTCCTTGACTAGTAGGTTTATTGAACTAAAAAATTCAAAAATTTAATAACATAAATATTAATATCATATATTAATTACATTTGATTTTTTAAGTTGCTCTCACTTTAATTAATTGTTGATATTTTACTATATTAGATACTATTATTTCAATCCTTCTAATTATTAAATTTCGTTTGCTCTTTTAAACATTTAGATATTCCATCTTTCTTGTTAAGGAGATTTATCAATTTAACTTTTTACATTTGATAAATATGGTAAATTTGAAGGTTGTTCTTATAGATGATAAAATTAAATTGATTTTTTAGGAGGCAATTCTTAATAATTATATTTTGGTTTTATTAATCTTTCTGTTAAAATTGAATTTTTATCTTTATAATAATTTGGATTAGAATCAGACCTAAATCTTGTGTTTTAAGATAGTTTACTAGAATTTTAAAGAAAAGTATGATCTAAATTTTTTGGTAAGTTATTATAGATTTGATATTAGTTTAAATATTTATCTAATTCAGTTTTAGGTTCAATCAAACTTAATATTAGATCCGTATCAGGTATGATAGCATCCAAATCTTTCCATGTAATTATAGAGGTTTTTTCTTATTTATTTTCTTATTTTGATATATCAAGACTATAAGAAAGTTTAGTAAGAGGTTTAAAGTTACAAATGTGCTATGTTACTCTTCTTCTTTAAATTTGTTATATTAATTCTATTTTATCAGGATATTTTTCAATCAATTCTGTTCCATTTTTAAACTTCAGTTCTTATTACATCTTTTGTTATATTTTTCTCTCTTTTTAAAAATTCATATTTTATTCTGATTTAACTTTTCTTTATTTTAAGATTTCTTTAATTAGATTTTAATCTTTGATATCTGGATGGAAGAGTTCAAATTTATAATGAAGTTCTTCTTTTTAGAATCTTTATCTGTCATCTTTCATATAAAAAGGTTTACCAAGTAATTTCATTTTCTTATTATTTTTTAACCAAACATCAAATCCTAGTTCTTTATAAAATTTGCATAAATCAATTCCTCTCTTAAATGCTAATAAACTAAATAATTATTCAAACTATTAGAAATTGATATTTTAACCATGATTTGAGCATTTCTTAAATAGATCTTAGAGTTCTTATTTATTGAGGAAATTAATGTTAAAATCTCTGCAAAAATGAAAGAATTTAGCTAAGTTTAATTAATTACACTCTTATTATTATCTATCAAAAGTTGCATTTACACCTAAGGCGTATGATTATTTAGTGTAAAATTGGAAAATTTGTTAGATTATAGATTAATTGGAAGAAAAAGAATAATTATTCTTTGTGTTTTATTATTCTTGATTAGAAGTTGGTAAATTTCTATATAAATAACTCTCTTCAGATAATTTATTTTTGTTTTTCATTTAAAAAAATATTTTGTAAAAAGTAAAATGATAGTATTAAATGAAAATATTATATGAATGAGGAATAGAGGGATTATATTAGGGATTAAAATTAAGAGAAGGATTTGATTTAGATAAGAATAAAAATAATTTATTAAAAAAAATGAGACAAAAATCTCAAACTGTTCATGAAGGTGGATTGAAAAAATTATAAGCAGTAGATTATGAAAGATGCATATATAATTGTTTATTGATAAAACAAAAATTTATTGGCAGGGGTCCAAGGTACATTTATCTGTTTAAGAATCAAATTTGTATAGGAAAGGTATTAGTTTATAATAGGATTTTGAGTCTCCTTTTGTTTAGATTCCTGAGCGTCAATTCCAAATAAATTAAGATATGAGAATATAGTGGTCTTACAAGAAAAACAAATTAAAATCAGTAATATTTTAAGTAGGTGGAGAGTAATTTGAATATTTTGGTACAAATGAATAACTTAGAGAACTAAAATAAAAATGTGCTCTTTATGTATTTTAGGTGAAAATATAAGATGAATATTAAGCAGAATCAATTTTAGGAAAAGGATCATATGCTACAGTTCTTGAATTGTCTAATTTATAGACATAAAAATAGTATGCAGCAAAATGTATAGATTAACAAAGGATAAATGAAAGAAAAAATGGATATAAATAATTGTTATAAGAAATTGAGACAATGCGTATTCTTTCAGAAATAAAACATTAAAATATTCTTTAATTACATGAACTGTATATAGGGAATTAAAATTACTATTTAGTAATGGAATTAGCAAAAGGAGGATCACTTTTATCTTTAATGAAGAAGCGTCAAACATTATTTAGTAGATCAGATATAAGAATAATAATGAAATAATTATTAGAAGGTTTAGCGTTTATTCACAGTCATAATATAATGCATAGAGATTTAAAACCAGAGAATATTTTATTTATGAATAAGGATTTAGAGTCATTAGTAATAGCTGATTTTGGATTAGCATAATCAGTAGAATCTCATCCATACACATATCCAAAATGTGGTACACCAGGATTTGTTGCTCCTGAAATTTTAGAATAAGATTCAGATTATGCTAAATATTCTGTACTTTGTGATATTTTTAGTGTTGGAGTTATTCTTTATGTTTTGTAATTATTATTTATATATATTATAGATTAATTGGAGAACCATTATTCGAAAAAAAAGATAGAAAAGAATAATTAGAATTAAATAGAAAATGTGATATTAATCTTACTAAATTTACTAATGATTAATTAAATGATATTGAAAAAGATCTATTAATCAAAATGCTATCCAAAAATCCTGAATTTAGATGGTCTGCTAATAGTTTATTAAAACATAAATTCTTTGCTTCAGAAGATCAAATAGAAAGTGAAGTAGATTTCTATAAACTAAATAATATTGCTATGTATTATTATCATAAAATATTAGTCTTTAGAAATCTATGATGCCTACATTTCTCAAAAATCCATTTATGCAGAATTGTAAAAATTAAAATACAAACAGAGATAAATCTATATCTTTAATCATTAGATAAAGAAATTGCACTCTTGTTATGTAAACTAATTTAAGATTTGATAAATCATCATAAGAATAATTGAATACTGAATAGGTTAATGGAATTGGCTCTTTTGGATTATTTTAAGATGAAATTAACTAAACCAACTTTTGAATAATTATACATTAATCAAATTTATTTTTTACTCACTTTCTAAAATGGATTTAATCTCTGATTTTATTATTATGACGTACCTCTTTAATTTATGCTATTTTTATTTTATGCATTCTTAACTACTGTTGCTTTTTATTAGCTTTTTGATTTCTACACTTTTACAACTCTCTCACTTGTAGGTTAGGTTCTTTAAGATTCTAAAGTACTTGATACCTAATCTATTATTTTATAAGAAGTTTGTTAAGATATTTCTATTCTTTCCACTTCTTCATTTATTTATTATTTCTTTTTCTTTTACTTTATTGTATTCTCATCAATATCTAAAATAAAGAATTTTGATTTTATTATTTTCATACTTTTCTAAGATATTAATTATTATTCTTATTCAAATTTAATTTAATCTAGCATACTCTAATCTTCATTTTTTATTTTTTATTATACTTTTAAAATATCTTACAATCTCTTTTCTTATTCCTTTTGTAAATCTTCCTTTTATACTTTTGTCTAATCCTCATATTTTCTAATGCAAATTGATACATGATTACCAAGTAAACATGATTTACGGAATTCAGCCAATAATTTATTTTCTGATCGATGTATTTTCATTCTTTTTTTCATTTTCAATCCTCTTTAATTTATGTAATCTAAATCTAAAATTTTTTTAAACCATCTTTTCCTTATATTTCTAAATTTATCAATTAGATCCATAAGTTCTAGTAATTAATAAAGTATCTTAACTCCTGCTTTTTTGGATAATAACTAAAATTTATTATATTTTCTTTCCTCAGATATTATACTCCATTTCATAAATTATTAACAATCTAATATAAAAGATTCAACAAAATTAAATTATTAAATAAGATCTTCTGTTTTCTTTTAGATTGCCAGGATACAAATTATATATAAATGACAACGTATTTGACAATATTCCTTATAAGGGAAAAACAAATATTTCTCATATATACCAATTGCAAATTAAAATTACATTTTAGCCTTATCTAAATGACCTTATTCTAAATATATTTCACCCATTTTTTCAATATTATGACCATAACATTCATCTTTTTAAATTTTTTAATATTGTTTATGTATCTCTTAATATCTTTACCATGCTAATTAATGATCATGATTTTTCATAAAACCATTAGAATGCAATAATATAGTTCCAGTATTTTAATTTAATGAATTATCCATATATAAAATTGAAGCCACAAAGTAAACTTATTAAAAAAATGGTTTCATTTTATCATAAATACTTTTTACTTTAGTTTAATAATAAAATTCTTATGATTATAATCTATCATTATTTAAATGATAATCTTTTATTTATGACATTATTAATTTTCTTTATTATTAAACAAAGTACATTCTATTAAATGTTTATGTCTTTGATATTGTATATGCTTTACTAGCTCTTGAATAAAACCTTAAAGCACTAAAATAAGAATTGCAACTTTAAAATACACCAGCCAATAAAAATTCTAATTAAGCAAAATTTTTATTATGTTAGCATTATAAATTATTATCTCTATAACGTTAATTAATTTTTCTTGCATAAAACCAACCTAATTTCAAAACTTAAGATGATTCCTCATTTTCAATATAAATTTTAAAAATCATTAAAATTATCTCAATAACTTCATCGGAAAATTCATCATGCAACAATTTTCTATATTCAATTGCCTTTTATAGTGCTCTTAAAGCGTTTTCTGGATCATTTAATTAACAAAATACAACACCTAAATTATATGCTAATTTTGATAGATTATATGTAGCCATATTATGAAAATTTATCAAAATTTTTTTGGATTCTACTTTTTAATTAGCATTCTGAATATTTCTTTTATTTAAAATCTCATCATAATTATTTTCTATTAATTTTTCCATAGGGAAATAATTATCATAAATAGTTTTACTCATTTAAAATGTTATCATGGCTGATTAAATTTAAATTGTTTCTTAACATATAATTCCATAAAGATATAATGAATACCCAAAAAGTAAAGAAGTAAGTAGCTTTCTTTTCATTTAAATATCTATAATTGAGAAAATCATAGAATTGGCTTCATTTAATCTTGAATTAGCTAAACAATGTTCTACATTTGCTAATTGAATGATCACATGTTTTCTCATTTCAATCAATCCAGTTTATGAATGAATGGCTTTTTTAATCTTACGTCTTAAATCAAATTTCTTTTATGATTATAATTAACTTATTTACAATAATCTCAACAACACTAATTATGGTTTTCTAGAACTATATTATATCAACTAAATTAAAACTAAAAAATGAAATGTTATAATTGATTTATCTTCATTTTTTTACACTAATTGAATTGGAATTTCTAAATCATTTTAAAATTATTATTTCCTTTCTTTTTCATCTAATACTTCTTATGCTTTAGCTTATGCCAGATAAATTAGAGCTTAAACTTTATCAATTGAATATTTATCTTCTTTTTATAAAAAGGCTTAACAATTTTTTAAGAAATTCCTATTCATTAATAAAGAAGAATATTTCATTTCATTTTTTAATTATTCTCTAACTATAGCATCACTATTCTCTTTTTTATCAAATTATTTAATAGTTAAATTTTCAATGTCTAATTCAAAATCAAAATTTTTTAAAATATTATCATGATCTTCTTCATCACTTTCTGAAGATACTACAATATCGAAATATTCTTTATGATTTGTTTATTTTTTATATAAATATTCTTCCCTCTTTTTTTACTTTTACAATTATTCAGTACTTTAAATAAGATATTAAATCTAAGTAATATTACTTTTTAATTCTTCTAAAGCTCTAATTATAAAATAAATATAAATTTTACTATTTTAAATCAAATTCTTCTCCTTAAAATGTTCGATTTAATCCCATTTTAATAAAATCCAGTATTATTCTATCTTAAACTTCATCAAATATTGAATCTGCATATAATAGATAATCTTTATATTTAACTTCTGTCTCTGATTGAGGTTTTTTCTTTCTTAATTTACTTATAATTCGTTAATTGTATCCTCTAGGATTTTTAAATAATATAATAATATCACAAATGGCTAAATAATCTTTAAGATAACATTTCTTAAATTTTTATATTTTGGTTTCAGTAATACAATTAATTGATGATTCTACATCAGTTTAAAATGGAATAAGTGAATTTATTCTTTAAAATGATTATAATTTAAATAATTTTAATCTTCTAAAATAGTATATATTACTTAATGTAAAATTCAATCTGTAAAGATATTTAGAATAACAGGCATATAGTATATTAATAAGACAATGTAACAATTTTAATAAACAAAGTTCAGATAATTGTAGTTATTCAAAATCTAAATGTGTATGAAGATCTTTTAAAGAATAATTCATTCCTTAGTAGAATAATAAGATTTTATAATATTGAGGACAATCCAAATGTGGAAGATCATGAAATAGAAAATAAATTTCTTCAATAAATACTAAATATTCTCTCATTTGAGGAAAGTAAGTTTAAAGCATTAAATGAAATATAATATTTAGAAATCTAGGATTAGCTTCTATATCAAAAACTTGAATAACTTCCATAAGTTCATTAACAACATCATAATTCATTTCTGGTTTAGTTTTTGTAGGTAAGTTTGGTTGTTTAATTAAAAGTGTTGCTAAATCGGCGACCATTGCCCATCTTCTATTAACAACTCTTCTTTCTTAAGATGATGTTGACTTTTAATGACTTCTAAGTACTTATCTTTATACTAACAATAATTTTTGAAAATAATGTTATTTTTTGAAATCATTTTCTTCTATGTTAAAATATTTATCATTTGAAAAAAAACAACTATATCTGGCATGTCTGGCTGCTTCTTAATAATTAAATGGATATATTTATAAGTGTTAATGATTATCATTCACTTATATTCCTTTTAAATCTACCATTATTTCAAAATCTAAATATGATGCTGATATTTATATTTTGTAATATGATTATGTATCCAATTTTATCAATTCTACTATAAATTATTTTATTTTAACATTGTACTCTATTCTTAACATATAATCTCTTTCGTCTTTCATCTCAAATTCTCTTTTATGATGACTAGATTTCTTTACATGATGTTCTATTGTTACATTTTATTGTTTTTTTGAATCATCACTATTAATAAGTTCTTAATCTGAATTTAAAGTTGTTCTAATTCTTTCTTATTACCCTTCTTCTATTTATATTTATTGCTATTCTAAAACTGTTTATTCTATAATATTTTATATAATAGCATCATGTTAATTATGATTACTTAAACAACAACCCATTTTTTATTGAAGTAAGATCAATAAAAACCGTCTTATTAATTAAAATAATTAAAATTTATCCTCTTCATCAATTAAAACTTTAGAAAATGGATCAAATTTTACATTTTTAAGATGGACATATATATTTATGTAATAATTTTAACTTAAATAAGGCAATCCTAAATATTCTAAAAAAATATCTATTATTATTATATATTATTTGTTTAACGGTCACTTTGTATGTCGAGAAGACTAAGGCAAAAGATTATTAATAATGAGAATTAAAACCCCTCTTAAAATTTTGAATGCAAATTTAATGAATCCCCATAAAGACTATGTTAAGAAAGAAGAGCTTAATAATGTTTAGAATAAATCAGTTCTCAATTTCTCCTATCAAACACTTTCGATATATATGATGGCTGGAATTAAAAAGAAGATAAACCTTATAAAAACTATCATCAACCAGCTTAATCATAAAAATCTACTTTAGATTCATCTTTTAGAGTTAGAAGTTAAATAAGAACTGCTACTCCTAATTAGCGTAGATCTTAACGAACTCAATCTCATATGAAAGAAACAAAAATTTTATTAGAAATATGTCCAAAATAGTGTTTCAATTATCCTATGCCAGCCTTTAAAACAAAATAGTTTTCTTAAAAAGAATAAATTAAATATTTTCAAGGTTTTTATGATAGAAGTGAAAAATCATTTGATTGGATGAGTAATCTACTCTAAGTTAGGAAAGTTAAAAGATGATTTATATTCATAAACTCACTAGATTATTTTATTTTGATTTTAATAACTGTTGCAGACCAAAATAAATGAAAACTTATATAATACCATTAAATAATTGTTAAAATTTAATCATAATAATTAATATTTCTCTAAGAGAAATGTTAAATCATCTATTTATAATGGTTTTTCTAAATGCATATCTGCTCCAATTTTTTTTGTTAATTTTTAGTCAAAATCATCTTTACCACCTGATAAAATACATATTATTGATCTTTTTAAAAAATTAGAATTTATATCATCCATTTTTCGAATTTATTAAATAGCTTCTATACCATTCATAATAGGCATATTAATATCCATAAAAATTAAATCAAATTATTATTTTTAGGCTTTTTCAACAGCTTCTTTACCATTTAATGCTTCATCTATATAACATTTTACCAATCTTTTTTTTAAGATTAGTTTCAGAGCATGCAAATTGAAAGCTGAATCATCTACAATCAAAATATGTAAAAGTTTTTTAGCATTTTTAGATAAATCAATTAGTGTTTTAGCTTTCTAATGAGACTTTTATGATTAAAAAATTGTAAAACTTGGCATTTATTTTATAGGAGATGGATCATTTTCTGGAGTTACAAGCCCATAGCTAATATTAAATGGATCATGTTCATCTTTATCTTACATATTTACATAAATAGTAAAACTAAAAGAAGACCCTTAATTTTCTTTAGAAATTAATTCTATTTATGGTTTTGGTCCTAATAATCCAACAAGATTTCTTGAAATTAATAAACCTAAACCAACACCTTATTTATTATGATTTCCTAAATTAAAAGTGGAATAAGCCTTAAATAATTTATTTTGTATCTAAGTAGGTATACCCAGACCAGTGTCTTATACACAAAATTGGATTAATTTTGTATCTTATACTAATATGATTTGAATTGTTAGAGAAATTTTACCAGAGAAAGTAAATTTTATAGCATTTGAGATTAAATTAAAAAGTATTTATTGTAATCTTATTTAATCTGAAAATATTATAATCTTCTCATGAAGTTCAGTAATAAAAAATTCTAATTTTTTTAATTCTATTTGGGTCTTAAACATTTATTTAATTTATTTAATGCATAAAGATAGATCAAAATGAGTTAAATTTAATCTTAGTCCTTATGTCTTCATTTATGAATAATCAATAAGATCATTTATCATTGTTGATAAAATTGATTAATTTGCTAACATATCATCTAAATGCTTTATAATTTCTAATTATTATCAATGAAATTAATACCTAAAATTTCTAATTTATTGATTACTACTTTATTTTCTAAATTATTTTTAATATAATTAGTAATTAGTATTTAAACATGTAAAGGTGTTTTTAAATCATGTGATACTGCTGCTAGAAGATTATCTTTATAATTATCTAATTCTTTTAAATGTTATAATCTTAATTCACGATCAGTAGCATCATTTAAGATTAACATTATACATTATTTTCCATCCCATATACAACCTTATACAAGTACATCGTAAAATTATAATTTATCATATTTAGTTAACTAATAATTATATTATAGATTTTTACTCTTGAACACTACATTTAATGATGTAAGGAAATAATTTAAAAATCAAAAGAATGATAAGTATTTAATTTAATTTCTTTTTAAATTAATGATTATAATTATAATACTTTCTCCCAAAATTTCTTATTTTCTTTATCTAAAATCAAATTGTCCATACTAATAATCTCTATTTATTATAGTCTTTCTGTTAATAATTCTTCATTTTCTGTTTCGAAATGAATAGATGCACTTTTATTAAAGTAATTCACATTCATTTATTTATATTCTTAAGTTTGTAATTTCTCTCTTTAACTTGATGCTGATCTTAATAGATGATGACTTGGACTATCTTAATTTTAAATTTCTTCTAAAATAATAATTGATGTTGGAATAATATTATCCAATAATTTTTTATATGCTTCTAAGTTTCTTTATGTCTTGTGAATCAAAAGATAATTAAGTCTGTTTATTTTTTCATTTTGTCTAAGCAAATAACATGTAAACAATAATAATAAATATTAAGACCATAACCTATTATTTTAAAATTATTCAAATATTCCCATCAATATAAGAAAGTAACTAGTGATGGCTAAACTCTATATTAAATAATTAGTCTACACATAAAAGAAATTTATTGCATATAATCCTTATTATAAACCAGAAATTAATGTAATACTTAATACATCTCCAATCTTATCTTAATTCTTGTTAACTAATTTCATGAAATATGCATAAAGCAGTACATCAAAAACACTATTAATGAAAATCAATAAGTTGATTAATACATTCTAATATTTCTTTGAGATCTTTTATAAAATAAGAGAAATTAGAATCGAAATTATATATATCGATCTATACTTCACTATCTCAAGTTATTGATATATCAAATGAGTATTAACAATGTAAACTACATTTATTAGTATTTGAAGAATTAGAGAAATCCTAAATTATACAATAACCTTAGTCATTTATCGATTTTAATAACATTATTCCAATTCTGATGAAATAAACTAAAGTGTCAGACTATTTAAAGACGACTCATTTTAATATAGTTCTTAAATTTAATTCTATAGAAAGAATTCCTTAAACCATCTCTTAATTGCCTTCATTTACCAATAATAAATAATATACAAATAAAGGATTTACAAAATTTAGATTTTATAATTAATTATTTAATTTATGCAATTGTAATTGCTGGGGAAATGTCTATTCTAATGCATAAAAATATTTTAAACTATTTAAGTTAAAACTATGTAATATAGAGCATTAAATCATATAATTAAAAAATAAATTTTGAAATTTAACATTAAAAATGATCTAAGAATGATTGTTAATGTATATAGAAATGTCTTAGATAAAAAAGAAATATCTCTTATATGTCAGTCTTTAAGTTTGGAACGATAAATTAAATAATGTATGAACAGTACTTAAAAAAATATTATTAATTAAATATTTTTAAACTACTTAAATTAATATAAATGTATAATTTGTGAACTAACAGAAGTAATTAGATTTTAGGGATTGTTATGATAAACAAATTAGAAGAATTAAAAGTTATGATTTTTGATGATGTACACTATGATAATTCAAATCAGAATGAAATCTATTATGAGAACTCCAATCATGAAATACTTATATAATAATTGAAAAATTTAGCTACAGCATAAGAAGCAAAAATCTATAGTACATTTAATTCAGATTGGAAAGGTATTAATTATTAGTGATGTTTTGTAGCTCAATTAGATCCTCAAGTGAGATAATGGATGACTCAAGTTAGATAACAATATTTTGAGACATAAAAAAAGTCTTAGAAAATTGTTTCAAATGTTCAACTCGAATCTTTCTCATTAGATAATCAAACAGCTGATATTCAACTAGATGACTATTTCTCATTATGAAATAGAAAAACCATGTATTCTTTTGTGATTCAATAATATTTCATGTAATTAAATTTCTTGAACTATAAAAACTTTTCATATTTTTAATAAATTCTAGATTTTAAAGTATTTTTTAGATTATTATTGAATTATATAAAATTTAAAGTAGTTTATCAAAATCTGATATTTATAATATAAAAAATAACTGATGGATTGGAGAAACAAATTAGAACTTATTTAAAATAAAATAAGAGGCTAATTGCATGCTCGCAAAATAGATGACTTAGAAGGTGTATACTAACTTATGGCAGAATTTGATAAAGACAATTCTGGTATGATTAATTGTAAAATAGGTTATTTGGATAAAGATGAATTCTAAAAGTTTCTATCTAAAATTGGAGTCTTTCTAACAACTCAAGAATTAAGAGCAGTCTATGATAAATATGATTCAAATAAAGATGGAAATATAGCTTATGCTGAATTTGTAAATCTGATTAGAGAAAATATGAGTGAAAGAAGAATTAGTGTTGTTAGAAGCACTTTTGCATTTCTTGATCAACAAAGACAAGGAAGACTTTTATTAGAAACCTTGTATAGGTTATATCAAGCAAAAAATCATCCAAGAGTAAGAACTAGATAAAAGACTGCGGATTAAATAACTAAAGAATTTGTCAATGCCATCTCAAAAAGAAGCAAGGATGGACAAAGTATATGTGAAGAAGAATTCTTAAATTATTATGCTGATTGCAATGCAACTCTTCCTAGTGAAAAAGAAGAATATTTTACAGATGTATTTTTTATTGTATTAAAGATTAGTTATTAACTTCTACTTGGGGAGTCACTTCAGGAGCAGATTATGTTTCTCCAGAAAGATTGGCGTAATTAGAGATTATATTGTTTGAAAAGATTAGATAGAAAACAGTAACAAAGGATGATGAAGGTAAGACAGCAAAGAAGGCCTTTATGTATTTTGATTTAGAAAATAAAGGAACAATTGATATTTATTAATTTGCATAGGCTCTTCAAAAATTCGGCTGTGTTTTTAGTGATAAAGAGATTCAAGCATTATTTAATAAATATGATTCTGATAAAAGTGGGAGATTATGTTATGATGAAATATGTGGATTAATTGCATTAATGGGATCTGGAAACAATGCTAATGTCAATCCAGTATTTCAAATAGCAAGAGCTCCACCTTAAGATACATTAAATAGAATAAGAATTGATTTAATAAAGAAAGGTTAACATTCAGTAATCAGAATGGCTACTATCTTTTCTAATTCAGATAAAAATAAGAATGGAACATTAAATAGACAAGAATTTTAATGGGCTATGAAAGAATCTGGGTTTTTACTTACCAAAACTGAATATGATAATCTGTTTAGATATTTTGATAAGAATTGCGATGATGAAGTTTCATTTGTTGAATTCATTAGTTTTTTAAGAAGTATATATTTATTATTTATTTATAGAGCCACTAAATTAATTAAGAACTGATCTTGTAAATTAATTATGGAATAGAATATCAAATGGATAACCTTCATTAACAATACAATAATTTAAATGTAATTATAAATATTAAATATTTAGAAATTTATGATGCTTCTAAGAGTTAAGATGTGACTACTGGTATAAAAACTGTTGCTGATGCTACTAAAGACTTCAATGATTTGTGGAAAGATGTATAAGCTGTTACTTAATAATAATTTATTGATTATTTGACTGATATTAGTGCTCTAATAGAAAGTGATGTAGCATTTGAGAAATTCATCAGAAATTCATGGAGATGAATATATTAAATAATATACATATATCTAATTAATTGTTCTTTTAATACTAATGATATCATAAATCTGCTTAAAGCTTATTTTTGGAACAGTTGCAACAACATGTTAAATAAATAAATATTCCTAAAAGGAAGAGAACCATAAATAGTTTAAACAAAACTTCTGATTAGGTATAGATACCTAGATTAGAAAGGAAATTCATTTAAGATTTTTTACTGTTTGTATATGGTGGATATCTTAGAAATAAAGAAAATATCATACCTAGCTGATGGATCAATAGTAGATTTTTCAAGAACAGGTTTTAAATGTTAACATTAATCAAATCCATATTTACTACCACAAACTCCATAGCCACTATCACCTACACCTCCAAAAGGTAATTCATTATTAATTAAATGAAAGATACAATCATTAATACAAACACCTCCAGAAGATGTAGATTCAAGGATAGAATTTTTATGATGTTTATTGGTACCAAAATAATAGAGAGCCAGTGGTTTAGGTTTAGAATTAATATAATTAATTGCATCTTCTATTTTTTTATATGTAATAATAGGAAGTATTGGTCCAAAGATTTCATTTTTCATAAGTTCACTATTGGGATCAGGATTAATAATAAATGTTGGTTCTATCCATTTTTCTTATAAATTATATTAACCTCCATGAACAACTTTACCTCCATGATTATTTAGATATTCAATAATTCTATTAGTATGGAATTCATTGACTATTCTATTAAGACATCCAGATGTTTTAGTTTCAGATCCATAGAAATCTTTGATTTATTATTTAAATGTATTAACAACATTTTCTAAAATAGATTCTTCAACAAGAACATAATCTGGAGCAACACAAGTCTAACCACAATTATATAATTTGGTAGAAATAACTCTTCTTCCAGCTAAAGCTAAATCACTTGAAGAATCAATAATACATGGTCCTTTACCACCTAATTCTAAAATACAAGGGACTAAATTTTCAGCAGCAGCTTTAGCTACTAATTTTCCTTTTTCAGTTCCTCCAGTAAATATAATAAGATCAAATGGTTATTTAGTAATATTAATTGCTACATTAACTCCTCCTTCTATAACTCTATAAAGTGATTAATCTAAATAATTAGTAATTAATTTTGCTAAAACATTAGAAAGATGAGGAACCAATTCTGAAGGTTTTAATACAACTGCATTTCCTGCTCCAATTGCTTAAGACACTTATGGAATACAAGTAAATATTGGATAATTCCAAGCTCCTATAACTAATACAACTCCAAATGGTTCTGGCATCAAATAACTAGTTCCTGGAGCTGCCATTATTGATGTACTAATAGATCTTTTAGCTGTGTATTTATAAATGTTTTTAATATCACATTCAATATGAGTTAAAACTGACTAATATTGTACTAATTCACAAAAGAATTAATCTTAGTAACCAAGATCCTATAAGATATTTTAGAAATAAATACTTTCTGAAAAGCTTCATAAAACTCGTTTCTTAATTCTTTAAGTCCTCTAAGTAAATTATTTAGTTATTAGATTCTATAAGGGATTGGTCTAGACTTTTTAGTCAAATAATTTGCTTTAAGTTCTTTTAATGTCGAAACTATTACTGATGCGTCATCCTTAATCATTGTTTTTATATATTTATTAATATATATATATATTATATATATTATATATATAAATAAATAATGTTCTTTGTTTATTTTGCTTCATTTTTATACTTATTAGCTGCATAAGATGAGAATGTTGATGATGATGATGAATTTTTGAAACCTCCTCCTGATGATGAAGGTTCATTTGCACATCCTTTACATAGAACATATTTAGAAGATTCATATTGTATGGATGGTACTTAAGCAGCTGCTTATGTTTATGAAGGTAGTACTGATGATTTAATTATGTATTTCTATTCTGGAGGTATATGTATTTCAGATAATACTAAATTTCTTAAATATGGAGATTATGCTTATATTGATAATTGTACTCATAGAAATACAACTTTTTATGGTACTTCTAATGGATATCCAGAAGAATTTAATGCAAATCAAGGGTTGATGGGAAATAATAAATATTAAAACTTTCACCTTAGAAAAGCTCATAAAATGTTTCTTATGTATTGTGATGGTAATATGTGGCATTCCTAAATGAATTCTTAAGTATTTAAAGGAGCATTATCTTAAATGAAATTAATACCTAAAAGAATCATTTTAGCAGGATCTGGTGTTGGAGGATGGTACATTATTAATAAATATAATGAATTAAAATCTGCTATTCAAGAATTATATTAAGATAATGATATAGAGTTAAGAATACTTCTAGATAGTGTTATATTTGATATATCTCGAAATTAAGATATTATTAATGCTTATACTGAAGTTACTAATAGAATAGGTATATCTATAAATGATATTTTCTCTTTTGATGCACTTTTAAAAGTAGATGTACCTACTTTTATTGTACATGCTTAATATGATTGGTGGCAATTAGAAATTAATGATGGATTTGAATGTATTGGTAAAATTCATTTAGATAAATGTACTCCAAAAGAAAAAAAATAAATTGAAAAGATCAGATTAAATATTTTATAACAATTAAAAGATTTAATGAAAATTAAATAAGATTGGGGATTATGGGCTATTAGTTGTGTATTTAATGAATTAATTATATGGACTGAAGCATGGAATCATCCTAAATTTTAAGTTCCTATGATAGAAGGAGGAAAACTCTCAGATAAATTCCAAGAGTATATTTATTTATGTATATACACATAGTTGGTTGGAAAACAAAGGTGATAATCATGTACATTATGATATTGTTTCATGGCCTGATAATAAACCATGTAGTAATATCTTTCATAGTGGTAAGACTGATCCATAATTGGATGATATGATTAAAAATTATGAAATTAATGAATCTAGGAGAAAACGAGAAGAAAAATATGATTTATGATAATTTAATTAATTATTTAATGGAAGAAAGCATCTATAACATAATAATTGAAGATCCAATTCCACATAAACGATAAAAAAAATATAAATCTCAATTCCCTGGTACTATTCAACCATCTTATAGTACATTTGGAAATCAATCAAATGTTATTTAAGTATCATTATTACATATATATATGTAAGGTTAAAAATATTAGTGGAGATTATTAATTATCATCTCGTAGATATGCATCTGAAAGTGGAACTATTGGAAAAACAAAAACATGTTTATTTATCTCATTAATATTTAGAATAACTCTCACCTATAAAACCAAGAATTATGGGTACAAATAATTTAGATGAATGGATTGAAAAGGGATCAATCGTAAGAAGTAGAGAATTCACTAATTCTCATAGAAATAAATTAAAACCTTTAGTTCCAAAATCTAATGAAAAACCAACTATGGGATTATAATCTAATAGAAATTTCATTGCTACAAATAAAATTGATGTTATTCTCAAATGTTATTACAATCTTTATTTATAGCTCCTAAATAAATACAAGAATAACCTAATTGGCTTACTAAAAAAGATTATGGATCAATTCCACTCTATTTAAGTCAAATCAAAGATTAACTCTAATAATCTTATCTAGAATAATAGGATTATGCTAAAAGATAATAAGAAGCTGAAAATGATAAATTGTAATCATTTATTATATATTAAAATAGATAATTATTGCCTGAACAAGAATTATAATAAATTAGAGAAGGTTTAAAATAAAGATATGATGAAGTTAATAAACAATATTAATAATATACGCATTTAAAGAAGTTTGACACTGTTGGATTGAAAAGAAGAAAAGAGTAATTTGAAAAAGAATTGATTTAAATTGAAAAAGACATGGATAAAATGAAAAAATAGTATGTATTCATTGAGAAATGAAATTTAATATTTATTTATATTAATATGAGTAATTATGATGATCTAAAGTACAAAGAAGAAGAACTTATGAGAATGAATTAAGAATTAGAATAATAAAGATAAGCTTTAAAGGAAGATTATGTATGATTTTAATTGTAACATTATTAGATGAAATTCAAAAATAAAGATTCAAATTACTAAGATGATAATTATGATGAAAATTTAGATTATGCAGAAAATTATGATGATAATGAATTTAATGATGTATGATTTTATATATTATATCATTTAGGTATACAGAGAAGATAGTGATGAGGAATTATAATAATAAAATAATGATTCCTCTGAAGATGGAGACTTTAATAATGAAGTTGCTATCTAATAAATGGTTAATTAAGTTAGAAATATTAAAAGTGCTTAATAAAATAGAGAAAATTAATAACCTATTAAATATGACGATAAAAAATAAGAAATCTTAGAATAAGAATTAATTGTAGATGAGTAAAGTAATATTATTACATTATAAATATATAGAAAAAATATTAAGAATGCAAAGTTTAAAAGCAGAAGCTTTGAAATAAGAATTAGATAATCTACTTTAATAAAATAAAATGAAAGAAAATTTGATTTCAGAAATTGAATAGAAAGGTAAGAATTTTATTGATTAAACTAAAAAATATACTTCACAAATAGTAAATTTGAATGAAAAATATGAATAATTTAGATAAAAATTATAAGAATCTTAATAAAAGACAAAAGCTATTGAAAAAGAGAATTTAGCAATTACAAAAGAAATTGAATCTATTAAAAAGGAATATAGAAAAATAGATGCTGAAGCTAATAAAAAAGATATTGGAATCAATAGAACAATTGAATAAATTTAAAAATTAAAATTAGAATAATAAAAAAATAAATTATCCAATAATGATAAATAAAGTGATTTATCATTGAATATTGACTAATTCAAAAAAGACAATTAAAGAATTGAATAATAAATAACTGAATCACTTTAAGCTTTAAAAAAATAGTTAAAATTAATAGATATTTTAAAAAGATAACGAATTCATATAATAGCAGCAAGAATGTTCTAATTTATAGAAACAGATTTTACCAAAACTACTGATCTTAGTAATAAAATATAATACTGATTTAAGTGAAATTATATTAAATTATAATTACAATATCTTTGGTATTAGTAATCAATTTAATTTTTGTTATTCTACATTAACTTATTTTGAATTTAATTAATTTAAATTCTCAAGATCTTCTTCCTATTTAATCTCATCCTTAATCTATTTTTTAAATTATAATTATTTATAAATTTTCATTATCCAAATAAAGCAAGCTTTTAAACCGATTATTAACCATAAGGTAACCTCAACTCCTAAAAATCCTAATGATACAACAATCGAAATAATGTGATAAGGTTCTTGACTATCTATTAATTCTAATACACCATCATATTAGTCCTTTTTGTTATAATAAGAAGCTTACTTTAAATCCAACAATTTAATCGTTTTTTAATAATAGATTTGAATATTTTAAAACATCTTCACATTATTTAATAACATATAATGATTAAGCAAGCATTGAAAAAAGCAAAATCATTCTAGTAAGTATGTCCCAAATTAATAAATTTTCTGCTTTCAATGCACTAATAAACCTTAAAACTACAGGAATTGCTGGATAAATGTAGCAAACCAGTAATAAATAAATTAATGAAGTTATTGTACCAGAACTTGATAAGATAATTATATCATCTAAAGAATCAAAAATATGATAAGCATAATCAAATAAATCTCCCAATGCATCATATTACCATTCTTTATATCTTCTATAAAATAGTGTCTTATTATAATTTTCACTGATAGTTCTATCAAAATCAGAAGCGGAGTTGATTGAATAAAATAATTTATCATTAATAGTATTTAAAGGTATAAATGTATCATCCTTATTTTCAATATCTACAGATTTAAATTTCTGTTCAAGTTGATCATCTTATGGTTAACCTGGATATAAATTTTAATCTTTATTATTTAAACCACTAACAAAATAAGTATCAATCTTAAAATAAGCGATAGGCATTTCTTCTGGATCTATTTCAGTCTTTAAAAGACCTTATTCATCAAATTCAATTTTTGTAATTGGACAATATTAATATGTAGCTGGAACACAAAACCTCCCTTAACTACAAGATCTCATTTATCTCTCTTCACATGTTTTTTTTACTCTTCCAAACTCAGCATAAGTTTCATTTTTCAATCCTACTGTTGCACAAAGTATAAATTTTTTAGTTGGAAATGCTTCATATACCCAATATTTGAATTAGTGTGGTCTAATACTTTTATATTAAATTTCATCTTATGTAAACGATTTTCTCCCTGCCCATATATAGTTATATAGCAGTGAAGTCTAATATTAATCACTTTATCATACTCCTATAGGACATTCAGGATTTGAAAATAATTACTATATTTTAAAAATAGGAGGTGATTGCCATGCATAGAATTCATTTTAATATCCTAAACGTTTATCACTAAAAGCTTCTTCAACTCCATCAAATGCCCACCAAAAACAAAAAAATATGAATATTCTTCCAACAATACTAAAAAATCCAATACAAGGATAAATGCAATTTTTAAACATTTTATTTATTTATATATATTTATATATTATATTGTGATATTGCATTATAAATATACATTTACTTCAAATTTCTTTTATTACAAATTATACTATAATTTTAAGAAAAAAAGTTAGACATTTCTTAAGATTTTTACTGATTTTTTAAATGTTTTATTCCTTAATTGAATAAAATAAATAAATTTTAAATATTTCTTGTAAAATGATAAGGTGAGTCGAACACTTATTTATATAAAAATACAAACAAATTAATTGTTTACTTAATTTTTTTTATCTTTATTATTTCATAATAAATTAATAATTCCTTTGATCTTTATATATATATAATAGTTATAAAATAAAAAAGACATGTGGTTTAAAATGAAAAAAAGATTGAAAATTAATTAGAACATTAATTTTTGATATAAAATATTAAAGTGAATATGGGTTCTTGTCAAATAAATTGTTGTGCAATGAAAAATGGTGAATTAGTTTAAAAAGATTGTAGAAAAAATGAAGTAGATATAGATGAATTTGATCTTTCGGAATAAGAGAATAATGAAAATAGTATTGCATCAATGTCCTAATAATAGTAAATAAATGAGAATGGAATATAAAATAATAAAGAAAGAGAGAAATTCTAAGAAGATAATGATAATTAGTCTATGAGAAAGAATTTATAGCGATAATAATTAAAAGAGGTGAGTATTACATATATAAATTGTATGTAAAGATAGAAATTTGATGCAATAAAATTAGATAAGGGTGCAATTTATGAAGGAGAATGGTTGTTAGGTAAAAGAGATGGGATAGGGAAATAATAATGGCCAGATGGTTCATATTATGAAGGTTAATGGAAAGATGATTAGAGTAATGGTTGGGGAAAATTATGTCATGCTGATGGTGATGTTTATGAAGGATAATGGATAAATGATAAAGCAAATGGTAAAGGTGATTATATAAATATAAATGGTGTAAAATATGAAGGGAATGTAATTATTTAATATAATATTATATAGTGGGTTGATGATAAATAAGATGGTATTGGAATTGAAAGATGGCCAGATGGTTCTGTATATGAAGGTGAATATAAAGCAGGTAAAAAAAATGGAAAAGGAATTCTATTATTAGTGGATGGATCTAAATATGAAGGAACATTCTTAGATAATTAAATAGATGGAGAAGGAACATATTATTGGCCTGATAGTAGAATTTATACAGGTTAATGGAAGAAAAATAAAATGCATGGACATGGATAAGTTAGTTGGTCAGATGGAAGAAAATATATTGGAGTAATATTATTACTATATTTTAGGAATATTATGAAGATAAAAAACATGGTAGAGGATCATTTGAATGGGGAGATGGAAGAAAATATGAAGGTAATTGGATAAACGGTAAGATTCATTTTATTATTTTTAGGTAAATAATAAGGAATTGGAATTTATTTTATGCCAAATGGAGAATGGAAAGATGGAATTAAAAATAGATGGTTAGAAGTTTAAGAAATTGAATAGTATCTTCAACAAAATATCGATAATCTAAAAATATAATGATTTTAATTTATTAATTATTTAATTATTAAATCAATGTTAAATTAGAGTGTAATATTATTTAAAATGTATATTTATATCGTTAATAATATAGTCGCATTTTTATTGTAATCAATTAAAACTTAATAGCCTTTATATGGTTATTAATAATTGACAAGTATCAACAGTTAATTATATTTTATAATGATTAAAGGGAATTTTATTAAATAAGAATAATCAATAATATATATCTATTCACATAATAAAAAGGATTATGAAATAAGACAATAAAATAATTAACAAATATAAATTAGATTATGTCTAATGTATTTTTATATGAAAGAAGGGGATGAATAAAAAGATAAAAGAGAATAAAAGAATAAGAGAGAAAAAAGTAATACTAAAAATTTCCTTTTATATTTTATCTAAAATATAAAATAATAAAAAATTGAGTTACTAACAAAATTGTGTTAGATTAATGATATGTGAATATTGATGGATACTATAATATATATTTATAATGAAATTTGTTTGGTTAATTAAATCCACCATTTTTATAATATAAATAAAATGATAAAACAAAAAAAGAAATAATATTAAAACAAGATGGAATAGCTTATTCAAAATAAAAGACAAGAAAATATGGAGCTATTAAATTAATTAGAGAAATTGGAGATATCCTAATAGATAAAAGAGATGCAAATAATTCAGACGATTACATAATAATAAAAAAGAGAGCAAGATATTGAGATTATAGCAACACCTCAATTAGTATCTCCAAAATGGTTAATGAATTTGAAACCAACAATGACATATGAAAGTGATGTAGTAACTTAAGAGGAAAGTGAATTAGATTAGATTGTTAAGCATTAATTAAAAGAGAAGATTTAGAAATAGAAAGTAAGTTATATATTTAAGTAAATAGGAAATGTAATAATAAGCATATTTAGAATTGATAAATGAATTAGATTTATAATAGAAACATCATACATATGATGAAAAAGTGAAAGAAGATTTCAAATGTACATATTAATATTTGAGTCAGGGAAGATAAGTAAGTATTGACATAAAATATTATGATTTCTCTAAATTAAATCCATAGAATTATGTTAACGATACTATAATAAACTTTTTTTTAAGATTCATTGAGAATGACATCTTCAAAAATAAATCTCTTTTAATATACAATACTTATTTTTGTACTAGATTATTATCATTTCATGTGGAATATAAACAAATTTATTAATAGTATTTACAAAATAATTCAATGTTATAGAAATGGACTAAAGACAATATATTTAAAAAATAGTATTTGTTATTTCCACTTCATTTACGAGAACATTGGGCAGTGATATTTGTAGTAAATCCATTATAAGTTTGCGAATAATTGTGTAATAATAATAACTCTTAATTGAGTAATGATGTAAATAAGANCTATTCACATAATAAAAAGGATTATGAAATAAGACAATAAAATAATTAACAAATATAAATTAGATTATGTCTAATGTATTTTTATATGAAAGAAGGGGATGAATAAAAAGATAAAAGAGAATAAAAGAATAAGAGAGAAAAAAGTAATACTAAAAATTTCCTTTTATATTTTATCTAAAATATAAAATAATAAAAAATTGAGTTACTAACAAAATTGTGTTAGATTAATGATATGTGAATATTGATGGATACTATAATATATATTTATAATGAAATTTGTTTGGTTAATTAAATCCACCATTTTTATAATATAAATAAAATGATAAAACAAAAAAAGAAATAATATTAAAACAAGATGGAATAGCTTATTCAAAATAAAAGACAAGAAAATATGGAGCTATTAAATTAATTAGAGAAATTGGAGATATCCTAATAGATAAAAGAGATGCAAATAATTCAGACGATTACATAATAATAAAAAAGAGAGCAAGATATTGAGATTATAGCAACACCTCAATTAGTATCTCCAAAATGGTTAATGAATTTGAAACCAACAATGACATATGAAAGTGATGTAGTAACTTAAGAGGAAAGTGAATTAGATTAGATTGTTAAGCATTAATTAAAAGAGAAGATTTAGAAATAGAAAGTAAGTTATATATTTAAGTAAATAGGAAATGTAATAATAAGCATATTTAGAATTGATAAATGAATTAGATTTATAATAGAAACATCATACATATGATGAAAAAGTGAAAGAAGATTTCAAATGTACATATTAATATTTGAGTCAGGGAAGATAAGTAAGTATTGACATAAAATATTATGATTTCTCTAAATTAAATCCATAGAATTATGTTAACGATACTATAATAAACTTTTTTTTAAGATTCATTGAGAATGACATCTTCAAAAATAAATCTCTTTTAATATACAATACTTATTTTTGTACTAGATTATTATCATTTCATGTGGAATATAAACAAATTTATTAATAGTATTTACAAAATAATTCAATGTTATAGAAATGGACTAAAGACAATATATTTAAAAAATAGTATTTGTTATTTCCACTTCATTTACGAGAACATTGGGCAGTGATATTTGTAGTAAATCCATTATAAGTTTGCGAATAATTGTGTAATAATAATAACTCTTAATTGAGTAATGATGTAAATAAGAATGGGTATTTAATTTATTTTGATTCACTTCTAATATAGGATTAAAGAATTGGAATTCAAATTAAATTTTATTTAATGCATGTCTATAATCATGAACATAAGAAATTTAATGACGATCAAATCTATGACATTGTAATGAGATCAAATGTACCTGTACATTAACCCATAGTTCCAAGATAGACAAATCTAGTAGACTGTGGATTGTATATGTTAGAATATGTTGAAAGGTTTTTAATGAATCCTTATTAAATTCTTAATTATTTGGAGTAGGATCATTTGAAATGGTTTCCAAAAGTCATGATTTTTATTAAACGCATATTAATTAAAAAAATATTAAATGCCTTAAGTTCTGGATAAAAAGATTATGCACTTAGATACCAAGAAAATTGTAAAATGATTGATCAACAATTCAGTATTTATTTATTCATTATTTATAGCTGATTCAAATCAATATGATTACATTGATGAATAATTACTCGAATAATTGTAAATTCCACGTTTACAATTTCATTTAAGCGAAGATTATAATTACTATTATGATTTATCGCCTAGTATTGGTGTATGATAAAGATATATATATATATTTATATATTTATGATTATTAATTTTCCTATTCATTAAACTCATTAATTTGATTATTCATTGTTCTCATCCTGAAACTAATCATATACCACTTACACTTCTGTTTATTCTTTCTATTTTGCATTCTCCATCCTCTATTCCAAATGCAAATTTAGATTTTATTTTTTTAATTTACGTGCTTTCCTATAAAAAGTTAATAAACAACATAGCCTAATTATTTAATCTAAATTTACATGCTTATTGTGAATACTCCTAAAATGCTTAAAGCAATAATAAATTCATAAAAACGATGTTTATACATATAAAATGCATTCTTAGGCAAAGCTACCTCTCCTATATGATAATATAATTCATAATCTCCTATTGTAAAATTGTTAAATTACACTACTTAAGCTCGAACAGATATGTATAATTAATTATGAAATGATTATTTATCAACTGTAATATTTACACTAATTTCATCACTTTAATTCAAATAATAATTACCAGCATCTTTTTATTCAAAATGATCTACTTACATTTTATTAAAATTGTTATATGAATAATATTAACAAAGTCCTATAATATGAGAATATTCAACAGTACTACCCCAACTTACATAATATTTGATAATACTATTATGTTCTTATTGCATATCACATCCTGCACATTTAATAGGTTTAAATTTAATTGTAATTATGTCTGGATCAGTTGTACCAAAATAATAATTAATTTATCCATCTCCTCCTAATATTAATGATCCATATGGAATTTTATCATATTAATTATATAATTTAGTTGTAAACTTATAAACACTTTTGTTTGATTAAAATTAATAATAAATAGGACCAGGTCTTACACTTAATAAAATATCAGTCAATTACCCTTCCAATGTAGTTTTTGTTCCATTAAATGTATTCTTTAAAAATTAATCATAATCTTAAGTAATAGAAACATTTAAATCACCAAGACAATTATAAACTTAAATAGCCAATTTTCCCTCACTCTACATATAAGATTCATAATATTTTGGTCTTGAATCAACAATCATATCAATCTAATTGGAATTTTAATTAATCATGAAAACTTCCTATCCTACTATACTAATTTATAAATCTATTCTGTTTAAATAATTATTTGAAAATTAATAAATTTTAGGTTATGGTTATTTAGGAATTGGAATAATATCTCCTCTGGGATTAAAAGAATATTCAATATGATTAACATCATTTGAAGTAATTTCTAATAGACTGTGCATTTTAATTGTTAAGATTCCTTCAAGAACAGGAAGTACATAAGTTAATTGATTATTTCTAATTGAAAAAGCATGAACTAGTGTAAAATTAGTTGGTTATGTTTCATTTGACACTTCTATTTTAAAATAGTCTTCATATGATTATATATTTAAATTTCCATATGGAACTACTTTAACAAATAATTATAGTTATTTTTCATTCTTCTATTAATGATAGAATGTTATTGAAGGTGTTTACTTACTTAAATATGCAGATGTAATTATTCCATCTTATAATAATTAGCCATTACCAGTAGTTGATTAAGTAACAATAATAGAATAATTAGTTTGCTTTTATTGATTATTCTTAACAATAATATAGATATCATCATCATTATAATGTCCAACTAATGTCTGATTACCATTAATTTATTACTAAGTCATATTATAATCTTTATCGTTCTCTTCTAGATGTTATCTTGGAGGAATAATAGCTTAATAATATGATATTGTAGATGTCACATTCATTAACTTCATTTACTTATTAATATTATATGGTCCATAAAGATAATTGCTAATATTCAAATCAGCATGATACCCTATCCACATCTAAGTATCTCCATTATATTAATTAATTTAAACTTCTATTTAATGATCTGTATCATAAGAATAATGATAAATATTGTAATCATCAGATCCATCTAAGAAATCTGTAAATGCAATATTCTATGGTAATTATACAAAGTTTAATTATGATGTAATTACTACTAATAAATCCACAGGTGTATCCGTTGTTTTTAATGTTATTACATAAGTACATAATTCACAGTATCTTTTCTCATCTGATTTATGTATTATATGTTAACTATATGATTAACCTGTCAATAATTATTCATTTATTATTATCTCTTATTCACATGCCTTACTAGCATTATCTAAACATTAACTCACTTAAATAGAAGTAGAGCCTTACATTTTTATAAATTTGAAATATAAATCATCGTTGCTTTATATGTTGAAATATTAATATATTTATTCATCTTACGCGTTCATTTATATTCTTGTAGGAACTCCTAAAATCAATTTATGATTATTTTTATCATTAAATATTTCTATTGATAATTACAATTTACTTGTACTCACTAATGAATATACTTTTATTATTATATAAGGATTTTGCTTTAATTTAAATTCATCCAGTTTCTATTTTATTTATGATTATGTTAATTCTAAAACATTTCCGATAACCTAAAATTCACACATCTCCAAATCTTATTTATCCTCATCATTAAATGATAAACAAATTGTTCCTTTCCCATAAATTTCATGTAAAACTATTTTCATTTTTGATTCCCCAGATATCTCATTTAATTAACTATAAATGAATTGCCTTGGAGAATCCTTATTAACTTGAATTTATATTGGAATACCATTCTATATATCCATAAATTCTTAAGTTACTGTTACATACACTAAATCATCAAAATCTAGATTTCTTCCTATTTTTGAAAAATTGTAAACTTGTTATTAAGCTTCTAATGATATTTTTAATAAACAATTTTATCCACAAAATTCAAATGCACTCTTATAAATACTTTTAGAATGTTGGGTTTTGTATTCCTCTTTCGCAAACAAAGAAGTTGCTTAATTTAATACATCAATTATTTCAATTTCATATTTAGTAAAACCATAATGTGAACTTATATGTAATTATACATCTGTATTGTTAGCAATTATTTTATAATACAAAAGTGTTTATTTTGATAAATACTCCAAATTAAATTAATATTACTAACCATCTTTCATTTCTATATAAGCATCAGGATTCCAAATGTTTAATTAATATAATATATCCTCTTTGCCTTTGTTCTCCACAACTATATATGCTTAGCAGAATATTGAATCATCATCATCTTTATCATCTATATCATCGTTCTCCTTCTATTATGGCAAACCATCTAAACATAATTTTTATAAATGAAGTTCTTCCAAAAATAATGTACTAGAATGTTCTTCTTTTTAATAGACTGCTCCTGATTAATTTGTTTTAAGTTCATTAGATACTTTCAACATTAATTTTTCTGCGTTCTTACCTTATAAATTAACATAAAAAGATGATACATTTTTACTATAATAAAAACTAAAGTATTTATTCTTTCTTGCATATGCCATATCTACAAATTATTAACCCACATGCAAAGTTTTAACTGTTCTGCTTGTAGAATAAGTCAAAGTATACATGATTTCCCTATCTGATGCTGTTTCAAAAAGATTAATAATTCCTATAGTATAATTTCCCTAATCAATATAATATTAATCTTAAGGTGAAATAAATAGATAATTATTTCTAGTAATCAAATCATATTATTAAAGAGAAGGTAGTTCATTACCTTTATTTAAGACAAGTGCAATTTACATTCTTGACGAATGAATAGCTAATTCAATAGTTGGTTATATTTCTTGATCTTAAATAATTTCAATATTATTGTCTAATTAGTTGGATATTTAAATTCTAAAATAATTAATATTCTATTTTCCATTGATAAATGATATAACTCCACGATAAGTTTCATTTTCCTTAATAATTTTAACTTCTTTATCTTATTATTTGGATACTCTTATTTAGAATTAATAAATTGTTGTTTCCCTAGATATTAAAGTCACATAGAATTAAGTATGTTTTAATTGATGTCCTCTCAAAACTACTAAATGATCTGAACCACCAACATATTTAGCACATTCTTATCTTACAGGGAAACAACTACCATCTTTACTAATCATATATACAATATTATGTGTATTTACTGTAAAAATGAGTTCTACATCTTCAGGTTAATGTTAATATTTAACTATTAAATTTTCTTATTGATTTTTTTCTAAGAAATTTGTATAAGGCATATCTGATTTAATGATTTTATTATTTATTTAAGAAACTGTAGTCAGAAGATAAATATTTTTTAATTCACTAACAATTTATACTTAAAATCTACAAAATCCTTCTTAATCTTTACTAGCACATTCAGGAGTTAAATAAACTTTTGGATATTATTCATGTTAACGAAATCTTAAATTATGAGTATCTTCAGTATTTGTAGTACATACACCATCACATTCTCCTACTTTTAATGAATTCATTCCTTTATCAAAATATTTTATATTTACACTAATTTCTTAATCACTATAACTAGTCTTAAAAGAGTAAATATGAGATCCTTTTTCAGAAATAGCTGCTAAAATGATTTAATTATTATAAAGTAAAGGTTAATCTAAAATTGTTACAATTAATTAATATTTTAATGGTCCACCCTAACTCAATTTAATTGTTAATTCATTATTATTATTAATTTCTGGTTTTCTTAAATGAATATAATATGCTTATCCTTTTTATTAAATTTAAATTGTTTCTAATGAATTGAAAATTTCATTATCTTTATTATTAATTTTAATAATAGGTAACAAATCAGCAAGAATACCAATTTAAATAATATTATAAGATGATGGCAATTTAATTTTATATAAATTGTCACTTCTTTCAAATAGGAAATCTTAAATTTCTTGATTTATTTCAATAGTATGAAAATCTTAATATAAATACAATTATCCACTAATGGTTGTTTCTTCTTAAAAATTTAAATCTCCAATTAAAACAATTAAAACTTTGCACTTTTTACAATCCTAATTATTTAAAGCGACTGATGATTAAACTTTATCTTGATATAATTTTACTTTATCATCAAAGACTTGTATTTTGATTTTATCTGATTCATCATCTAATAATTTGAATTCTGCCACTAATCTATCACATTAACTTGGAAGTGCTATTTAAATAATTTAAGCTGGTTATTTTCGAGTCAAACTTAATTCTTGAATTGATGTTGTTAATTCAATTACATCACTATATACAAATGTAATTCTGCCTTTACATGGTGATGTTAAACATTTTAAAGTAATATCATTTGATTAAGATTTAAATATCGTACTCTTCCAAAATTCTTCAACTTTATATGTCTCATCTACACTCTTAAATTATATTTCCCCCAAATCACTATTCTTATCATCTTCTTAAGGACGTACATATAAAATCAAATAATCTTTATCTTATTTAGTAGAGAGGTCTACTTACATTGACTTACCCTCCTTTAAATCAAGTAATTAATCCTTCTATTTTTTAGACATCACTTAGATGATCATCAAAAATATTCCACTTATGAGAGTTATCATTAATTAAATTAAATGAATTCATATTTAGATGAATTAAAGAAAAAAGAGATCATTGTTAAATAAATCAATTCACTCATTCAATAATTGTAATAACATCAAATAACCAAATCTCTTGTACCATAAAGTCATTAAGAAATAGCTGAATTTATGGTACTTAATAGACTTAGAAATATTGATACTTATATTAGACTATGTGAAATGACAGGAAAGTGTTTAGGTTAAGCAAAATCAGAAATTAATGAAAGTGATAAATAATTAAATGATTAGTTTCACATACAACTATTGTAATTTGAACTATAAAGAAAAACAGATGAAAAAAAGAGCTTTCGTAAAAATCATTAAAAAATGCCTATCATTCATATTAATACTCCTAGTACTGAATAAGACTCTTGTAGTTTATATAATAAAAAATTAAAAAAAAAAGATAAACATTTGAAATTAAAAAAAGTAATGGATGAAATATAATCGAAATAATCCATCAAATAAAAACTTAAAATAGAAGAATATTTTTAAAATAAAAAAGTTAAGAAACTATTATAAATAGAGGGATGGAAGATTATTGACCAATCACCACTTCATCATAATATTTCTGAACAATTAATTATGGAATCCTTACATCATTATTATACCTTTTGCAAATCAATCCTTGAAGAATTTATGGATTCTATTACAATTAAATCATGATCTTAAATTCTCAGTTTTTTTAGTATATTCATACATTTATACATTTATTAAAACCATATTTCTTTATATATATATAACATCATCTAAAATTTGTAAGACCATCATTCTTATAATAAATAATCAAAATACTTAAAATTATATCATTAACATTGATAATCAAATAGAAAAAACTTATTAATAAACTATAATATTTAGTTAAAACAGATACAATTATTGAATAAGGAAGACTAAAATATAGAATCCATTCTAAAAATTAATCATACATCTATCAATATAGACAATTAATCTTAAGATCAGACGAGATTTTATTCCAACGATGACTTAAGAAAAGTATCATTTGATGAAAGTCTCAATACTATTCATATATATTCTAAAAGATTCTAAGAAAGAAATCAAAAGCTTTGAAACGAGTTTTAAACAGGAGAAAAAAGCAGATAAACTTGATCTTACTAAACCTAAGAGACTTGGAAACCATAAATAAAGAAAAAACTCTTTTTTGATAAAATAATTAAACATTAATATTAAAATATATACAAAACATAATTTTACTATGTCTCTATTATTATTGTTTTATATTTTAAACATCTCTATATCACATTCGTTGTATATCTCCAAGATAAATATTTATACATTCAAAACACCTTTTTGGATAAGTACTTATAATTTCTACATTAATTGTAGATCTTTATAAGCAATTTCTTTGAAATCTACTTTCCCTGTTCTTTGTAAAAATTCAATAAATGCTTGCACTCTTGTATCTTGCAAAATAGCTATTACTTCTTTATCATTTTCTATGATATATTGAGCCTTCTCTTCTTAAGTTTATATATAGTTAATTTGAGATGTCTAACTTATAGGAAAAATTTTAGGTTATTATTATTATTATTCTGATTTTAAAGGTTTTATATATAAAATATGTTCACCCATAGTTTTCATATATTCTAACATCAAATGTACAAATTCAGGGTTATTTTTATATTTTTACATAATAGCTGTTGGACTATTCTACATTTATTATACTGCTGATAAATATTCTGGATGAGCCAATAATTTTTATAATTATTTACAATCTAAAAATTATTAAATCATAATTTTCTTTTTATAATAAATCTTAATATAACCATTCTTCTTTATTTTATGTTAAAAATTATCCAAATTAAGATTGATTATTTTAGTTCATATTTTATTAGACTTCATCAATTTCTAAAGGATTTTTTTTTTTTCTTTAGGCTTAATAATGTCTTTATTGTTTTTTTGATCATTAAAAAATCCTTTCCTGTAAAATTATTATTTTATTATTTTGGTTGTTGAATGTGAATAGATTGATCTTAAATAGGTTTTGTATAATTCCCAATATCAATAGAAGGCTCTTTATTTTTTTAGAGTTATTCACTAAAATCTTGTAAACCAGGAATATCATCATCCATGATTATAATATTAAATAATAAAAGGAAAGAAAAGAATAAGAATTATTTTAATAATTATAACGATTTAAAATTCAAATGAGTAGAAACAATTAAGGATCATCAATATCAACTCTTGTTCCTATACTATAAAGATAATGTCCAACAGGTAGAGTTACATTAAATGATATGTATATTGGAGATATGGGAGCTAAATTAGTAGCAGATACTATAAAGAATTATCCAAATATTGGAATTTTAGATCTTAAAGGAAATAATATTGGTCCTAATGGATTCATTGAAATATTTTAAGCATTAAAAACTAATATTGTAATTTATTTATATTTAATAAGAGTCCTTAAGAAATTTAACTCTATAATGGAATTAACTTTGTGCAAATAATAATTTAAAGGCTCTTGAATTATTATATTAAGTAATGTCAATAAATAAATCAATTACACATATAGATATATAAAATAATAGATTGAATACAACATGTGCAGGATTGATAGCTAATATAATTAGAAATAATCCTTAATTAAGAACTTTAGATCTTAGATGGAATGAATTAGGAAATTAAGGTGTAAGACTTTTAATTCCAGCAGCTGCTGCTAATGGTTATATTTTATCAATAGAAATATAAGGTAATGGTGCAACAGAAGATTCAATTAGAGAATTAAATTCAATACTTAAATAGAATAAAGATAATGTGAATTTGGCAGGTATGCAAGATCCAGGTAGAAATTAAGGTAGATATTAACCTGGATAAAGATAGCCACTTAAAGAAATGGCATAACATTTAGAAGAAGAAAGAAGAGCAGTTGCTAAACATTTAGAAAAATTAATAGAAAGAGAAAGAGCATTAGGATTATAATTAAAAGAAGAATATGAAGAAAAAACTTTATAATGGAGATAAAAATTATTAGGAAATTAAGCAAAATAAGATTAATTAGAAAAAAATGCAGGAGAACTTTAAAATCATAAAAATATATTAAAAAATGAAATTTAAAAATGGGATAATAATATTAAATAATTGTAATAATAAAGATCATTTACTACAAAATCATTAGAAGAAAGATATTAAGAAACTGAAAAAAATATTAGAGATCTTGAAAAAAAATAATAAGATGAATTGGCTGAATAATAAAGAGGACATTTCTTTAATTTGAGGGAAATTGATAATGAATGGGGTAAAAAATGTGATTAAATGATGGATGAAAATAGATAATTAGATGATCATATTTAAATTTAATCATAATAATGTAATAAAGTTAAAGATGATATTGCTAAATTTAATTCAACAACATAAATTTAAACAATGGAAGTTATTGAAAAAGTAAAGAAATTAGTTTTAGAAGAATTTAAAGAAAAATTAAATTAAATGGAAAAACAAATAGAAAAAATAGATTAAGATAGACTTAAAATAGTTAGAGATAGTTAATAATCTATATTAGAAGCTCAAAAAGATCTAAGATAAATAACAGAATAATATACTGATATGTTGAAAGATAAAGTTAGATTGGAATTAGAAAATAGAAATCTATCTGTTGACAATTATTAATTAGAATAATTTTCATCAACTGTTACTTAAGATTTAAGTTATAGAAAAGATCTAGAAAAAAAAGTACTTGATTAATTAACAAAGATTAAAGAAAAAGAATTTAAAATAAATAATCATGAATTTGAATAAATGAATAAAATTAATAATAACTTTAAAAATGATACTGTTTATCATTCTAAATTTAAGGAAGTAATTAGTTTTAATTATATAATAAATAGGATACTAGAAATAGAGAAGAGGCTTTAGACAAAACATTAAGAGAAAGTGATATAGAAAATCATAAATTAGCAAAGGATATTAATAAATTAACTGAATTGCTCTCAGCAAAAACAATTAAAGCAGTTTTATCAACATTTTAAGAACACAAAGTGTTTTGAAAATATAATTTAATATTCTATTCTATAAATTGTTTATTTTTATATTTATGAATACAAATAGATTTATATATGCAATCAATCATTTTTCTCTTATTATGATTCCTATATTTTTTATTACTATGCTTCTTTCTCCAATGCATTATTTATTTTTTATTATTTTTCAAATCCTTCAATTGCATTCTAATAAAATCATATTAAATCTATTACAAATAAATCAGATGTTATTTCTTCATTTAATTCAAAAAAGGCCAAAAATTTATACATAATATCTTTCAATGCTCCAATTTTAAAATTAAATAATAACATATTTTAAGCCATCTAAGTTAAAATAGTTAAAATCATATTTTTTTCTACTTAGATTTGTTCATATTAACTAAAATTAATATTTTGATAATACTTAGACAATCTTGATTTCTATTATTATTCTTTAATTTTTTCATAGATTTATTAAATAATACTTGTTTCCCATAAATCTCTATTTTCCCATACTTAATGTTTAGCAAATTCATTTGATAAAAAATAACATTATATTTTATTTTTTTCAATTCTTTCTTAATAAAAAGTAAATGAAAGATGCATTAATTATCTAGAAGTTCCTGCATCAAATGTATCTAAGCACTAAAATTATAGAATTTAAATACTATTTCTAATAAAGAATTAAATAATTTAAGAACATTTTTAAAAGCAATTGGTCCTAGTTTGAATTATGTATTAAGTCTTTTGTTTTAAATAGCAACAATTATTAACATTCTTTATTGATAATTATCTTTAGTTTTATTTTTAACTTCTTAAAATAGTTATGATTATATTTCTTCTTCTTTCCAACAATCATTAATCAATTTAGCTGCATAATATGTTTCTTATTGTTTTTAATCTTCAGGTTTTGAATCAATTCCAGATTCAATATCTGCAATAATATTCATTACCTTTTCATCATTATTTAAAGTCAATAATTCATCAAATTCTTTTTAAAAGAACTTTTATAAACTATTGCTAATAAAAGAATTAAGTTAGATAACATCTGATTTTTCAAATAGATTTGAACCTTCTTATTTAATACTCTAAATAAATTTAGCAACTTCATCTTTTGGAATGATTTCATTTATTACTTCTGTAATTTTCTCTAAATCATATTACACATTTTTAGAATGTGATACTTCAAAAATCTAAAAGAATTTTATTTATAATTTACAATTTGTCTAATTAAAGTATCCTAAAATATTCCAATTCTTTTTTCTTCTTACTCTTACATAGTATTCAAAATTTCTTGCATTTTAGTTTTAGAAGTTTCACAATTCTAATTGAAATCATTTAAAGTTTATTTATATCTTTATTCAAGATCAAAATATTCCTTTTTTATTTAATTTACCTTATAATATTAATTAATTCTTTTCTTCTCTGAATATTCAGATAATAAATTATATACAACCAATATTGTTGCATACTATTCATATTCTCTTTTTTTTTATTTATATTCTTAAAAATTCTATAAACTTAGAATGTATTAATACTTTCTTAAATTCTTGATTTAAGTATTAATTCTCCTTTTCCATTTTCTTAGCTTCTTCTATTAGTTTTTTTGAAACTGTATTTTATTTTTAAATCAATTATTTAATCTACGTAATTAGATCCTCTCTTATTTAAGTACATAAACTCTAAGCCTAATATTATCTACTAATTGTTAGACTTTTTAAACAAAATATAGGAACCTTATACATTCTATTAATCACAGAATATTATTACTACTATTTCTCATCTAATTTAGTTATATTTGCTATTAGTTTTTCTAGAGATTTTGCATATTTTTCTTCAAGATTTGCTCTTTCTTCATATAAATCTATAACTTCTTCAATAATTTTTCTTCCTGTTTATGATTAATTTGCCACTTATGAAAATTATGAAAACAATGATTCTGCATAATTTTATTACATTTAATTAATTAATTATCAATTATAATTGGCTAACATTTTGTAATACATTGATATACTTTTTTACATACTTTTTATTTTATTTATTTTAATATAAACAAAAACATTCATAAGAATTATAAGGTTTCTAATGTGTTTATTAATTTTTTTATTTTCGGAATTTAATTTAAATGGAGGAAAAAATATAGGAATTAAAAGTTTAAGTAGATTAATTAACTGAAGAGGCAGAATATGATTTTTAAAAAGGAGAACATTATAAACCTTAAGTTACATCTATAATTAAATAAATTGATTCTTTAATAGAAAATGAAGATTTAGAAAGTAATTTGAATATTTAATATTTTTAGTTTCAAAAAAGCATAAGATAGAGCTTTATTTTTTGAAAGGAAAGGCATCGGATATTCTACCAGAATATTCTAAATTTGCTGAAGAAGCCTTGACAAAAGCAGTAAATATTAATTCAAAATGAATTTTTAGATGAAACTTAATCCTTTTCATATAGATAGCTTAAATACATTAGGACATATATTATGGAAGAAAAAAGATTATGTTGCTGCAAAACAATGTTTTGAAACTGCAATTGAAAAAGATCCAAATAATATCAAATCATTATAATACTTATCAATAGTATTAAGATAAGTTGGAGATCAAAAGGATAAGAGTGCAAATGTTACAAAATCATTAGAAGTAGCAAAGAAAGCATTGACTTTTGATTTTAAGAATGCATAATCATGGTATTTGGTTGGAAATGCATATCTTTCTGATTATTTTATGAATCCTAAAAAAAATAATAATGAATTAAATTTGGCTTTATCTGCATATAATTAATCAGAAAAGAATTAGAATAGAGAAAATCCTGATTTATATTTTAATAGAGGAAATGTATATTTAATTTATAAATTATAGATTCATTGTTATTTTGAAGATTATTAATTAGCATTTAATTATTATTTAAAAGCTAATAAGATTGATTAATCATTAACAAATGATACATTAAAATAAGTTTAATAGAAAGTACTAAAAGTATATGATTTGGTAACTAATAAATGTAGAATAACATAAAAAAAGTTGTCAAATATTGTGAAACAAATTCCTATAGGTTTGAAAGAATAACCAAAAGGATTTGATAAACCACTTTAAATGTGTACTATTATAGATTTGAAAGATGGAATAAATTTAGGATTAATTTTAGCTAGTAAAAGTTTGGTAAGTTATACAGAGTAAAATACAGTTCCTGCTGGTTTTGTTATAGTTGATAGTAAATTAAATTTTGCTAGTTTATCAATATATAATACTTCATAAGAAATTTATGAGAAAATAAGGGAATTAACAGATGTATTTATTATAGAACCAGAGGTTAAACAAATAAATTGTGAAATAGATGGAAAAGTAATATAATATAATGATTAAAATAGCAAATATCTTACATGTGTATATAGGTTAAGGATGCAAATAAGATTTATGTAGAGAATGAAAAAATAGTGAATTAGCTTGCACATTCAATGGTGGTTAATTAAACATTTGAAAAATGAGATTTTGATCTAAAATATATTTTTGATGGAAGTATCATTATTATGAATATATATTTAATAAAAAATAAAGTATCTATTTATGAAAAAGTAATGAATATTTATTTAAAAGTAAGAATATCTATATGGTAATATTAAATACAATAAATTAAATTACTAAAATATAAAATGTAACAGGGTGAAGCTAACATTGCTGAAAAGAGATAAATGAGGAGAGCAAGAACTAATTTTGAAGATTAAACGTAATAGTATATTTTAATTGATATTAGGGAAGAAGGAATGAATGAAAAAATGACATGTTATGAAAGTGTTTTAAATTGTTTTGGATCATTTTTTGGAACTTTAAGAGCATGGTTACCATGTTGTTTTTGTTGTTGTCCATATCCTTATTATGAAATAACATAAGGATAAAAGGGATTGTTATAAAAATTTGGAAAATATTAAAGAACTTTAGAACCTGGACTTCATGAATTTAATCCGTATTGATATTATTGTTATATTAATAGTTTTACAGATAGAATCATTCCTGTTAGTACAAAGACATTGTAAATAGATAAAATTATATTATAGTATTATTGATTTAGATAGATAACTTATCTTAACTAAAGACAATATAACTGTTAATATTGATACTATTGTCTATTATAGAGTTGTAGATGTATGTAAATCAGCTTATAGAGTTAAAAAAATTGTTGAAGCTGTTAAAGAAATAACATACGCTGTATTAATTTATTAATTTTCAGACTCTTAGAACTGTTGCTGGTGAACATTCATTATAAGATATTATTGAAAATAGATAAAAAATTGCTGATGAAATTGAAGGATTTGTCTTTGATGTAGTTTCAGAATGGGGTATTTCTAAATTATTTATTTTATTAGGAATCTTTTTAGAACATGTTTTTATTAAGGATATGCAAATGGGAGAAGATTTATAATCATCACTTTCTAATGCTCCTAAAGCTTAAAGATTGGCTTAATCTAAAATCATATCTGCAAAAGTAATATTTAATTTACACTAGAGTGATGTTGAAGCTGCTAAATTAATGAGAGAAGCTGCTGATATGTTAGATTCTAAAGCTGCTATGTAAATTAGATATTTTGAAACCATTTAACTTATTGCCAAAAATAGAAATCCAAAAATTTTATTCCTGTCTATGGACTAAACTTAAAAAAAATGATTATAGATTATAATGATTCATAAATCATAAATAATTTAGTATTTATTTTACTATATAGAAATATACATTTTATTATATAATTATATATGATAGTTTTAAATATGAAATGACTCTGATTTATTTTTATTTTAATATCAAATTAAAAATGAATAAGCCAGGAAATTTGGAAATTTTAAATAACTAGTTGAATATCTAAAATAATAAATTGTCTCTCTAAGTTGAAGTCTTATCATAACAAGTTTAAATACTTTTAAAATAAATTGAATAATTATAAGAAAAAGCAACACATTACTAAAATTTAAAGGATGAAAACATCACTCTTAAAAAAGACATTATGAATTTATAAGAATAAATTCAAACACAAGAATTAGAACAATAATTAGTTCTTGAAAATAAATTCCATTCACAATTAGAGGAAATGTAAAAACGACATAAAAAACAAATATAAGACTTAAAAACTATATATGAGGATAAAATTATATCGTTATAAAAAGAAAAGTCTTCTATCTAAGATTAAGCAATTTAAATGGGAGTATCAAACTAAGCTTCGAAAGCATTAGAATAGTAAGCTTCTAAAATAATATAAATAAGTCATAAGTTAGAGTAATTATTTTTTTATTAATCAGAAAAACTTTGTCTGATCTTCCATCTTAAAGCCCAAGTCATGGACACATAGGAATATCTAAAGAAATGTATGATTAAATGCTAGAACAATTAAAAAGCAAATCAACTAAGAATATAATCTTAGAAAAAATACCAGATTAACAAATTTTGTAAATTCCATTATAAATCATTTAGTTCACAACGATATAAGAAAACTTCCTTAGCAAATATAAAAAAGGATCCCAATTTTAGTGTCAAAAGAATTTTACATTATAGTAAACCTTAAGACTCTCCTAGAACATAAAATTCTGGAAATGCTCTTACAATAAGTACATTAACGAAGAAGTCTTGATCAATATTTTACTTATAAAAATACATTTGATAAAAAGAATGATTCTTAGTCATTATTTTAAATAAGTGTCTAAATATTTATTTAATTATATTTAAATTAATGATTAATTTATTATGAATCGCATAACAATCATTATTATTATATATTTTAATTAAATAAAAATCAATAGTAATGATTTATTAAATCTATTTCTCTTAAAACTGACTATCTTCCATATCTATTTCTTTACGGAGTTCCAACAACATATGTTGAAGATGATCGAACTTCTCGAACTGGAGTTGAACGTTTTATTTAAGTTTCAAGAAATGTATTTTTAGATTTTTGATAACATTTTTCATCTATTAATCTACTGTTATCTTATTTTAATGATTAAACACGACATTCTTAAAAAATATCAATATAAATTTAATACCCATTTCATTTATTAATTTACAACTTTACTTCTCATATTTTTTTAGTTACTATTACCATTATTAACATTAATCTTTTAGGCTTTTATTTTCTTCTATTAATAATGCAATTTAAGAATGTAACTAAACTACAAATTAATTATATTGAATTTATTATGCTTCTGTTAAACCTTTTAATTCCAATCTAAAATTATAATAAATAGATTATACTTATAAACATGATCTATATTAATCAAATGCTTTTACTAATCTACAATGAGATCTTAAACTTACAATTTAAAATATTCCTATTATTACATTATTTCTGTTTTTAACAACTAATTTTCTGTATTTAAATTTTATATAACATTTTCTAATCCTCTTTTTTCTAATGTAATTTATTAAGAATAATTTTCTAGTTTTTCTCTTTCTTAAGCAATCTCTTTTTCTATTTTAACTTTTAAACTTGAATCTACAGCTTTTTTTAAAGCCTCTATCTCTTTCTAATGTTTTTCTTTTAGTAAATTTATTTAATCTCTTAATTAAATGGTTTCTATTAATTCTTAAGTTTATATTTCTATTTTGTTTTCAGCAAATTTTAATTATTAATGAGTTTCTGATAACAACTGTTGTAATTAATTTAAATTAGAAAGAGTTTCTTATAACTTATTGCTTATTTTGATATTCTCTTCTTACACTTTATGTAATTTAGTTTACAGCTATTGTATTTCATCTTAAAATCTTTACAATTTCTCAAGTTAATCTTTATTTTACATTTCATAATTTTCTTCCATACGAATTGTCTTAAGTTTCCAATTATCTATCTCATTACTCTATTCTACTGCAAGTTATTAAAGTCTATGTAATTCATTTCTAAGACTTTATATTTATGGTCTTGTTTCTTCAATTTCTTCTCCTTTTATATTACTTTGATAAGATAATTGCTATATATAAGAAGCTTATTCATCTATTTTCTGTAATAAAACATTTATTTTTTCATTCAGATTATTAATTTCTTTATTTTTTTATTAAACAATTTGTTCTGTTTACTAAACTTTATAGATATAATAATTACTAATTTATTTTATTGTTAATTTTATAACAATTTTATATCAAATTGATTTTGTTATTATTTTAAATACGATGTATTCTCTTAAAATAATTTATCAAATTTCAATTTTTAAGCTTCCAATTCTTTATATTACATAAGCAATTATTATTCCTTAATTTATATTTCTTAAGCATTATCTGCTAATTATTTCTCTAAACTATTTGTTTTGCTAATTTCATTATTTAAATTTAATCTTGTTTAATTTAATAATTTCTATAAATCTTCATTTTCCATAATCACTTATTAAATTTATTTTTTAAGATGATTGATTTCCTTGTTATAATTATGTTAATTTTCTTATTGTTATAATTTATGATTTCTATTCAGTTCATTTAAATTATTTTTCATCTAATTAATTTCAAGTTTGTATTATTAAAATTCTTAATCATTTCTTTCTAATTACTATCTATCTTCTTTTTCCAATAATTTTAATTCTTCAAATTGTATTATTAATTCTTCATACTTAATTCTTCTACTTTCTATATCTTTTTCATAATTAATTAATTTCTATTTTTATTATCTATTTTCATTAAGTTATTATTCTAATGATATTTATTATTATTAGATCTTTTCTGTATTCTTTTTTATAAGTGTATCCTATTATTCTATGATATTACTAATTTATTGATTATTATTTAATAACTCATTTCCTTTTTTCTCTTTAAAATCCAATTATTCTTTAGCCATTTGCAATTCTTTTGAACAATTTTTTAATTTTTCTTCATAAGATTATATAAGCTCTTAATTTTATTTTAATTCATTCAAAACCTTTTCAACATTTGCAGTAAGATTCTTATTTTATTATTCATACAATTCTCCATAATGAGCTTTCCATTTTTATTCAATTATTTCTGTTTCAACTTAAAACTTTTTTTACAATGATTCATATTAATAAGAGAGTTCTTCCAATTATATTTATAAACTCTAATTCATTAAAACAACCTTTTCATTTTCATAAATCATTTTAGTAGTTCTATTTTCTATTGCTCGATATCTATCATCCTTTTATGATTAATAAGCATTCTACAACATTCTTTATTCTTCTAATAATAAATCTATTTCTCTATTTTTTTCACTTAACTATGATAATAATCTTTCATTTTCTGTTGCTAACATCACAACTTTATTCTCCAATTCTTAAACAGTTAATCTTTATTAACTATGATTTAACTCTGCTAATAAATCTCTTTGATAAAAATGATAATCCTTTTTATCACTAAGATTACTTATATTATGAAGAGAAGAATCTTTATCAAAATGTATCTATCTAGTGTCATACATTATATTTAAATTTAAAATTCTTTAAACAGTTAATCAAAATTTTTTATTAATAGATATTCATTACATAAAGTAAGATTCTTGATACAAGATATATAATCAAATAAGATTCAAACTATAATCTAGAATAGTTTTATAATAATGTAATTGAAAAAAAAAATAAAAATAATAAGAAATTTGGAACTAAATTCTTTTTTCTTACAATACATATTATAAAAAATAATAATTTATAAATGAATTATGTAGTTTTTCAACATAAATTTGATAAACAAAAATAGAGAAAAATTATAATAAAGAAACATTCTTAGAGTAGAACGTTTGTTATCTTTAAACTAAAAAGAATTTGGAAATACTAGCAATAATAGTTTAATGTTAGATCATAAAAATGAAACAAAATTTAGTTTCCATAGTAGAAAAAATACTCTTTAAATAAAATTGGAATGTTTAGATGATTCTTTTACAATTAAGAAAAATGATATGAGTAATTTAAATTAAAATTATTGGTATAATAATATTTTATAAAATTAGGGCAAGATTGGCATATAGATAAACTCAATCAAATAGTGATAGATAATATAGAAACTTTTGAGAGAGAATGTTATATTTATATATATTTTTATGATTATAATTATTTATTATAAATAATCAAAAAAAGAATGAGAAAATGGGATGCTGATGCAAGATTAAAGAGTTATGTGAATTAAATTTTAAATGTTAAATCAACATTAACAAATAACTAAAAAACTACATCAAAAAGTAATCAATCTCTATTATTTTGAATTAGAAAAAATTAATAGAGATACTGAATATAGTAGCAATGTAACGAATAGTTCAGATTTAACAGGCATTAAAGATAGCATTCTTTATAAGTAATTTGAATATAATGATAATAGATAATTAGTCGAGTACAATTTATAATAATATGCAAATAAGCTATTATTAAGAGGATATAAGAGTGGTTTGCAATAATTAGCATAACAATCTCAAGAATAATAAAACTTATTGTTATAAGAAATAAAGTTATTACCTGGACATAAACATAAATTTTTAGATTTATTTAAACAATTAAATGAACATATAGGAACTTACAACGACAATACTTCTTAGCCAATAAATCATAATAAATATGTTTAAAATCGAAATACTTTACCTGGATAATTTAATTCACATGGAAAATTTGAATAAACAAAAGATGTATACATGCAAATTCTAAAGCCAATAAATAGAAAAGCATCAATGAGACATTTTTCACCTTCTTAAGAAANCATATTATAAAAAATAATAATTTATAAATGAATTATGTAGTTTTTCAACATAAATTTGATAAACAAAAATAGAGAAAAATTATAATAAAGAAACATTCTTAGAGTAGAACGTTTGTTATCTTTAAACTAAAAAGAATTTGGAAATACTAGCAATAATAGTTTAATGTTAGATCATAAAAATGAAACAAAATTTAGTTTCCATAGTAGAAAAAATACTCTTTAAATAAAATTGGAATGTTTAGATGATTCTTTTACAATTAAGAAAAATGATATGAGTAATTTAAATTAAAATTATTGGTATAATAATATTTTATAAAATTAGGGCAAGATTGGCATATAGATAAACTCAATCAAATAGTGATAGATAATATAGAAACTTTTGAGAGAGAATGTTATATTTATATATATTTTTATGATTATAATTATTTATTATAAATAATCAAAAAAAGAATGAGAAAATGGGATGCTGATGCAAGATTAAAGAGTTATGTGAATTAAATTTTAAATGTTAAATCAACATTAACAAATAACTAAAAAACTACATCAAAAAGTAATCAATCTCTATTATTTTGAATTAGAAAAAATTAATAGAGATACTGAATATAGTAGCAATGTAACGAATAGTTCAGATTTAACAGGCATTAAAGATAGCATTCTTTATAAGTAATTTGAATATAATGATAATAGATAATTAGTCGAGTACAATTTATAATAATATGCAAATAAGCTATTATTAAGAGGATATAAGAGTGGTTTGCAATAATTAGCATAACAATCTCAAGAATAATAAAACTTATTGTTATAAGAAATAAAGTTATTACCTGGACATAAACATAAATTTTTAGATTTATTTAAACAATTAAATGAACATATAGGAACTTACAACGACAATACTTCTTAGCCAATAAATCATAATAAATATGTTTAAAATCGAAATACTTTACCTGGATAATTTAATTCACATGGAAAATTTGAATAAACAAAAGATGTATACATGCAAATTCTAAAGCCAATAAATAGAAAAGCATCAATGAGACATTTTTCACCTTCTTAAGAAATGGCATAAATTAAACCAAGAATACTACCAAAATTAGAATAAGTTTCAAATAAGGGTAAAAAAGAAAGTTCAATTGAAGAACTTAATTCTAAATAAGTAGATTTATAAATAACAAATTTTAAAAGTGAATAAATACCTTAAAAAAAAGAGGTTGTTTTAAAACAATCAACTAAAAATATTTAAAATTATAGTAAAAAATTAAATTAGACAAAGAAATAGTTATCTGACTTAAATTAACATTAAGAAAAATCTTTTAAATTTATTAATAAATTATTATTGATAAATGGAAAAAATTGCAATGAGATTAATTTAGAAAGAGAACAAATAAATTTAATGTATCAATCTTTTGACAATGGAAGATTAGCATCAACATTAATTAATATTGATATTGAAGAAATAAGTTATTGTGTTGGGATTTCAATTAAAAAAATGATGGTTATAGCTGATATAGATTTGATAAAAAACTTAAATTCAAATGTAATTTTAGAGACTGATGATAAACAATCTATTTAATCAGATAGTATTAAACAAAAATAATATTAGATGAGAATATTATAAAAGATGATAATTATGATGAATTCATTTAAAATTAGACCTTTCAAAAAAATCATAATAATGAAAAATAGTCTCCTTAAGATCAAAATTTAGATTAATATTAAGATGAAGACTTTGAAGAAAATTTTCTTGAAAATTTAGAAAATAATGATGAATTAATCTGCAATACTGAATTAAATTATTAGAAAGAATAATTCTAGCCTGATGATCAAAATAAGTTATTATTTAAAACTATTTTAAGTCATTAATTACCTTAATCATAATTTTCAGTTGATACAACTTTAAATTTACAAGAATCTATATTATATAATAAAGTTTTTATTGATATGGAAATGCAAAATTATATACCCAATGTAGATATTATACAAAATTATTGTAAAAATATTATGATAACAACTAAAATGGAAAGAGAAGTGGCAATTATATCAATGATCTATATAAATAGATTATTGGAATATAATGAAACTTTATAAATAAATTGTTTGAATTGGCAGAAAATATTATTTACATCTTTAGTTATGGCTTCTAAAATATGGGATGATGAATCATTTGAAAATAATAATTTTGCTAAAGTTCTTCCTTAATTTTCGACTGTTCAAATTAATGAGATGGAGAAAGTGTTTTTAAAATTAATTGAATATCATCTATATGTAAATTCAGGAGATTATGCTAAACAATATTTCTTATTGAGAACTTATGCTGATAAAAAATAACGAAGTTATGCTGTCAAATAATTAGATATTGCAACTGTTTTGAGATTATAGAAAGGTGTCCAATTGTTGATTAACAAACAATAATTTTTAAATACTTTAAATAAAAGTTTTTGAGATTACTTCATATTATAACTATATAAATAAGCTCTTCTTTATTTAATCTTTTGAATGAGATCATAATTTTCAGTAAAATATAATATTAACATATTTTTAAGAAATAAATTTAAAATATGTAACTCATTTCTTTTTTTATTTAGGATCTGTTTTCTCTTTATAAAGTTAATAATAATAAAATACCTTATGCTTTTGTGTCTTTCTTATCGTTTTTCCCTTAATTTTGATCTTTTGGATTTTTTTCCTTTTAATCTTTATTACCCTTTTGAGGTGATTTATTTTTATCATTTTTATCGTTTTTTTGATCAGCTTTACCATCATTTTTACTAGCTTGAATCTAAGCCTTAAGTTTTTCATCTTAATTTATTATATAATATCCTACTTAATTAGAGTTCTGCTAAAGATTTTGCCATTGTCTGTTGTCGAAACTGTTCTGCTTATTTCTTTTTTTCATATTTTAAAACAGCTTAAGCTGCATATTCATAAACATTTCCACTTGGAAATCCATCTTTACAAAGTCTTCTCAAAAAATATTCATAAGCAGCTAATACACCACTGTTATTCAATATTTGCTCTTATCAATATTTTAAATGCATTATACATTTTTATTCTAAAATGTGTTTTTCTTCATTATTTAATTCTGGGTCTCCTTACTATTTTTCTTAAGTATCATCCATTGCTCCTTTCATAAATATTTTACTCAATTATTTATAATATTAATTATATTGAATAATCATGAATAATAAGTATAGATTTAATCTAATTTAGTCAATTCTTGAAATCCTAAAATTATAATCTGTAATTTGTATCTACAATATATATATATTAATATAATATGGTAATTTTAATCATTAAAAATTTTGGTGCATTCTAACTTTTACAACCCAAAAATCTTTCAATCAGTAAGATTCTCCAAATAAAAATTATACTTATAGAGAAAGCCTTTCAAAAATAAAATAAAAATCTAAAAAGCTACAAAAAATTAGGGATCTTTTATTATAATTGTAATTAATGAATAAATTGATCCAAAACTTTAAATAGAAAAATATGAAAATCCAAATTAGATAAAAAAGATTAATTTAAATTAAATATGAGAAACTTTAGTTCATGAAGATTGCAATATACATTACAATAATAAGAACCAAAACCTATTAATTACAATAATAATAGTATATTTTCTATGTAGAAAATTTAAATTGCTCATATGAAAAAGTATTATTATTAATATCATATTAATTATAGTTTAATAAATTATGTTAAGTTTTTATTTATCTTCTTCTGTTTTTTATAATAAAAAAGCATATAAAACTTTTGATTGTTTTTGAATCAATTATAATTTCAAATCAAGAATGATAATAGTAAAATAATTAATTCTAGTAGATTATCAATTTGCATTATTAATATAGTTTTTTAAAGTGTTATATAAATAAATTAAGAACAAAAATATGTAAGTTTAATAAAAGAACTTTAACTTAAGTGGATGGAATGATCATTAAGAATAGCAATTTAGTTGTATAATGTATTTTTCTTTATACTTTTTGATTAAAATTTATATATAATTTTCAGAGAATAAATACAAAAATTTAAATAATTCAAAACATTAAAAATATTTTTATTTTTTTTTAATTATGAATCCCGCCTAAACAATTGCTTAACAATTCCTTTAACAATACTATTAGACTTTAATGACTAATAAAATGGGATTAATCTAATTTTATACTGATGCTTCTCATATGACTTATGGTATTTGTTTTGGATTTATTATTTTAAAGGTGGATAATAACATGATGGCTTAAAATAAATAAATGAGAAATTAGAATCATTGGCCTTCTAAAAAATAGTTTATAAAATTGATGATATGGATGTTTAACCAGGAGCATTGGAGAATTCTTTATTCATTTTTGTCACTGGATAATTGTAGATGGATGATGCTGAGACATACAAATTCTCATAAAGTTTTTAAATTCTTCCAAATGGCTAAGGAGGTTTATACGTGCATAATGATATCTTCAGATTAGTTTATTGATTTATTAATAATAAAAATTATTAAAAATGGGATTCGAAGATTAGATTCCACCCGTTCCTAATAGAGATCAAGAAAAGAGATATATTGCTACAGTTGAAAAGTCCTTTTATGATCAACCACTCTATAAATTTTATATGAATGAAGCCTTGAGAGAAAGAAAAATGGATTATGCTGATAAATTAAATACATACAAATATGAATGGATTCTTAACTTTGCTGCTTCTGGACTTGTGTTCAGCTTGTTATATGTAATATAATATAATATTAAATCAGTTTATCCCTGTTTCATATTTTTACAGATAAACAACAACTGGTGTACCTACATACTATCAGTATTTATATAAATTTCATTTTTAGACCAAAGAATAAAGCTGTCTTTAAATAAGGATATTTGCAAAATCAAAATTGGAAAAGATTTAAATTATATTCTTTCCTTGTTGTTGGATCAGCATTCATATTTGCTCATACTTATACAGATAGATCATAAATTCATGATGAATATTACAATAATGTTGGTGTCATCAAACCAAAGTTTGAATGATATAAATAGATAAATATAAAAAATTAAATTATAATAATAACAATCAAATTTTAGCATTTTATTATTATAATAAAGATAGTATTAAGATAATGAATAATATGATAAATTATATTATCTTCAAACCTACTTTGTTTTAGAATTTATTTAATTTATTTTTAATATATTAACAATTTTATGTTTAATATTTAGAACCATTATAAAAATGAGCATATATTTAAAGAATTATCTATCTCACTATAAATTATTAAAATTTATTGACTACATAAATTTAATCAACAGACATTATAAAAATTCTATAAATTTGAATATATGATAGTATTTTAGAATTTATAAAATTTAACAAATTCAGAACTATGTTATATATTATATTTCACACAAATTCATTATTAGTTTCTGGTATTTACATTTCCATAGAATTACCTTCGATCGGCATAGGATTCATCCCATAAATATAACTATTAAGTCTTCCCAATAATCTATTTTATGGTTAGAGATGTTGAGGTAACTCACTTCTTTCACAAATTGGAGGAGGATCAAATTTCATAATTCTTTTCAACATATCCTTCCATGATTCCCTTGGATCAACAACTGGATCATTATAAATTCTACCTAAATTAGTATTATAAAATTGCTTACCTATAGGCTTAGTTGTGAAATCACCAACATTTTAAGGCATGATAGATTGTTATAATGATTATAGAAATACTTCATAATTTACATATCTCCATTGTTTAATTGTTCTAATTAATTCATAGCTAGATGATTCTTAAATCAATTTATCAAATTCATAAATAATATATGCAGAATCATAGTTTCCTAATAATATAGCATAATCTAATGCTGTAAATCCTTCTCTTGATCTTTTTGAGATATCTGCATGAAATCTCAATAAGGTACAACAAATATTTGCATGATCTCTTTTAGCAGCCCACATTAAAGGAGTCAAACCATCTTTATCTGGTATATCTGGATTTGCTCCTCCTTCACATAATAACATAACCATATCTAAACATCCTCTCCACGATGTTCTTGCTAATGGAGTTATATTTCCTGCAGGATACAAAATAGTATTCAATAACTCTGGAAATTCTTTCAAAACTTATTTTGTATTTTCAATATTATCTGTTTCTATTGCTTTTTAAAGCAACTTTTATGCTTAAGTAGCACCCATGATTATTTAATATCAAGTATTTAATTTAAAATATTATCTATAAAAATAAGAATCATCAATTTTCAACTCATTCTTTTATTCTAAATTAATAATATTTTAATATCCATCTTAATAATACATTTATATTCCATTTATATACATTAAAACTATTTTTAGTTATAAATAGAAATATTAGTGATTTATTTATTTTGTACTTAATTAGGAGTATTTTCTTTTTGAATTAGATATTTATTAAAATCTTATATAATTAGTTTTTGTATAGGTATGAAAATATAGATATTAAAAACGAAATCAATTTTTAGGGTATCTTAATTCGTTGTCTGGAATGAAATGAACAAAAATTTTAGGTTAGAATTCATTAAAGTATTCAGGTCCTTTAGAAAAATCATTACCTAAAGCATATGCAAGCATGGAACCATCAGGACTCATTTTTGCACAAACAATAGGATTACAATTGAATTAAAATGTTCTTATTTTATTTCTTACATTAATATCCCAAAAGATCATTTAACCTTCTCCTCCAGCAGTCATGAGAAAGAAGTTATTCTTGACATTCATTTATATACAATTAACAGGAAAGAAATAGTTTTAAATTTTTCCTTTTTGATTATCTTCAACCTATAAAATATAAAAATAAATAATTACTTTGTGAGCTTTAAAGGTCATAATAGACTTTAATGAAAATTCTGTAGGCATACCTTATGTAGATTTGGTTATGATATTAGTTTAATGTCCTCTTCCATCAATAGAACCTAATGTAAATCCATCTCTTGCTGGAAATATTGCAATAGAGGTTAATTATGAATATGTACCAAGAGGTGAATCAATATATTAAAATCTTCCTGGTAATTATTAAATTTCATTTAAATTAATGATTGTTAATTTTTCAGTTGCAAATCCAATTACTAATAATGGGAAATTACAATCAGAAACAAGTGGTTTATGTTAAAATTGACATTAAAATCTTGGCTAACCAGGAGCTCTAACATCCCACATTTTTAAAGATTAATCAGCAGAAATAGATAATATCATTTATGCTGATTCTATCCAATAAACAGATATTATTAAAGCTTGATGTTATCCTATGGGAACAATTTAACCAGAATTTACATCAATAACTCTAACTGTATGATCAAATCCACAACCAATAAATATTTATGATAAATCTCCTTTAGCATCCATACAAATTATTGGATTTTGAACTTATCCTACAGCACCATCAACTTAGAAAGATCTTCTTTCAAAAAGTTCTCTTTTATATGAGCTCTGTTGAATTTCTAAAATTCTGACTTTTCCATCCCATGAAGAGATTACTAAAAAATTTGGTAATGTTGTTGTTCCCCAACATATAGCTGATACAGAATCTTCTAATCTAATTCTTTATTCTAAAGTAGCATCATTTACTGAATCATCAACACCTCCAGGTATAACAATTTAATTTCCTGTTTAAGTTTACTATCCTAATCCTCCTCCTCCAAATCCTAGACCACTTTATACTTATTATTAAGGTTATTATTAACCAAAAAGAGCTGTTCCTCCAAATCCTGGAGTTGCTGTTTATTATTGTCCAAATCCAAATCCAGTTTATTATGGCTATTAAGGTGTTTATCCAAATAAACCTCCTTATTATCCATATGGTTAAGAAGCAGGAGCTGAAGCTCCAAATAATCCTGTTGCTGGTTATTAAGTTTGTTATTATTATTATTATTATTATCCAAATAAAGATGGCTATTATTATTATTATCCAAATAATCCTCCGCTTTAAGGTGCTTATCCAAATAAACTTCCTGTTTATTATGGTTATTAACCCATCAATCCTGGTTATTATCCAAATCCATTTCCAAGACCACCTCCACTTAATCCTGTTCCTAATCCTCCAAAAGTTGGAGCCTATTATCCTAATACTGGAGGTTAACCTAATCCTCCTCCTGTTGTTCCAAATGTACTTGAAGTTTATTATTAAAGTCCTAATCCTCCTCCTAGTCCTCCACCAAGTCCTCCACCTAGTCCTCCTCCAAGATTTCCACCTAATCCTCCTTATGTCATTTAACCACCCATCATACCACCAAATCCAGGTTATCCTTATTAACCTTAACCTTATCCAAATAAACCTTATTATGGAGCTGTATTCCCAAATAATCCTCCTTATGGTGCACCAAATGTAGATTACTATGTTTGACCTTAATTGTCTTAAATTATATTACCTAGTATTCCTCCTATTCCTCCTGTTGATTAACTTGGATTTTGGTTCCCAAATATACCACCTGTAAACATTATGAATTTAAATTATTTAAATATTTAATACAAAATACAATGTTAAATTTAATTATCTTCAAAATCAATAGATTTTATCAATACATTCATATTTTACAAATTCATCATTATCTAATCAAAATCTTATAGATTATCGAAATTATTACCATTTATTTTTAATCAATAACTTCTAAAAATTTAGTTCTAAATTTTATTTTTTAAAAAATAAGAGATCTAGAATTCATTAATTTTTATATAAATGTTTATAATATCAATTCTATGCTGCAATTATTTTTAACTTATTATTTTTTCAAATAAATATTTTTAATGACATAAGCCTAACCTTTTATACCTCTTGCTGTTGATGAAAATAAACAATATGATCTCAAAAATATACTCCAAAAATAAATCAAATCACTTACTCCTGAAGAATATCATTTTTTTAGTTTCTTAATTGCTACCAATCATGTTTTTGAACAATTAACAAATTGTTAAAACAAATTAAATAATGATCCAACTTTTAGTTTATGGAAACTTTTCGAATTTTTTGATGTTAATGGAGATAGAAAATTACAATTAGAAGATTTCATTATCACATTACAAAAGTTAGATATTCTTCTTAAAAGAGAAGAAATAGAATCTCTATTCTCAACTTTAGGTGGAGAAGATGATAATATCATTTCATATGCAGAATTTGCTAATTTATTCAAATTTTCTACCACACCATAATGGAGATAATCTAAAACATAATAGGAAGGAATTTTGAATTAGGATCAATAAAAATTAGTCCATTAAATTTTTAGTTTGTATGCAAAAATTGAAAGAAGTGTTTTATACCTAAGAACACAAATAGGAAATGATATTCAATTGCTTGAAGACTTTTTTAGAAAATTGGATTAGAAATAAAAAGGATATTTAATATACAATGACTTTGTAATTTATATCAAATCTAAAGGAGTTCAAATTAAAGGCAATGATTATTATAGAGTATTCTTTATGCTATAGTAATATAAATCAGGTAGAATTAGTTTTAATGAGTTTTTAAAAAAATTTTCAACTAGAGAAGCTTATTAAAATTATTTGCAATAATTAGATATATTGATTCATCCCCCCTAACTAGCTACAAGATAATCAATTGAATAATAACCTGCTCTTTAATAAAAAGTTGATAGTATGACTAATTTAGATAATAAACAAAATTAATAGAATGAAATGTCAAAAATATCTTAATAATCCAGGTTTTCTTAAGATCTTGATGACTCAATCAGATTACCAGGATATACTAGATATGTATTTGGTAATAATTGAAACATAAATTTAATTTACAAAATTTATTAATTAAATATTTCTATATAAAGCTTAATTATAATATGATTAAATAAAATAAAATTATTAATATTTTTAAGTACTCTTATATATTGATAGTAAGTTATTAATGAGTATTCTACATAAGGACCAAAAAACTAAAATTTAACGATAAAAATTAATGCATTTTTAGCTTGGTTTATTATAAAAATAATCAAAGATTACTTATGCAGAAATAAAAATAAATTCTTTTAATATTAAAGAATGTAATTTTAATTACAGATTAAATATAGACATTTCTTTAAGCTCTAATGATTAATCTATTCAAATTTAAAATTTTTGATATAAAGATTTGCATAAATAATTTAGTAAAGCTATTAATGATTTGGTATTTATTCAAATGATATTGAAAATCCACTTCTCAATGAATTAAATTTGAAAATAATTTTAGTTTACTTTAAAATTTTTATTTATTTATAAATGAACTCAGTATCAACTAACACATCATTTACGGATGTGAGAATTGTGAAAATTTACTTTAAGATTCATTACATAACATAATTTGGATAGGCACTTTATTTATGTGGTGACGATGAATCTTTAGGAAATTGGGATCCGTGTAAGGCACTACGTTTGTAATGGAATTAGGTAAATAAAATTGAAAATAAAAGAATAATGAATGGACGATTTGTATAAAATTACCTCGAGTCGGTCGAAAATATGAGTACAAATTCATAGTGAACGATTATTCTGAGCCTTCCATTCACAAAGCTTTTTGGGAACCTGGTGAAAATCGTATTATTACAAAGCATTTGCTTCTAAATGGAAAGAAGAGCGAGTACTTCAATTGTAATACAGTTTTAATATTATTCTAGAGGAATTTTGGGGATATAGAACTATAAAACTAAAACTTAATCACAATTTACAACCTAAAGAACGAATGATGATAATAGGATCTATTCCTGAGATTGGTTCTTGGATATCACCTGTACTTATGAAATAACAATTGAAAATTGATATTTGTAATATATCAATATAATTTTTCTAGTAACCCAAGAACCAATACAATAATGGTCTATATCATTTATTGTAAATCCCTTAAACTTTTTCTTTCGTTATTATTATGTAATTAGAAATGATGAAACAGGAAATATGATATGGGAACGTGGCAATGGACGTTACTTAAAAACTGCAGATTTGTCTTCAATAAGGTAGGTATTAGATTAGTATGATCATCATCCAATTAAAGTGAAAACATAAATATACTCAGCTTTTTAAGCAAAATAAATTCATAAAAATGGATCTTTCTCATCTTCAACAATACCAAAAACTAAGATCAAATAAAATAATTAAGGATACTCTTTTGCTGATAAAGAGCCTTCTTTTTTTTATTATGAAGAATTTGGAAGATTAAATAAATTAGATTGGAATTTTGTTGTATAATTCTAAACTTATGAAATAAATGAGAATATTATAATTGGACCTTACCCATAAAATGAAAAAGATATTCTTTACTTAAAGTAAAAGTAGGTGAGAGCAGTTCTTAATCTCTAAACTCGACTTGATATGTTCCATAGAGGAGTTAATTGGGAATAAATTGTCGAAGCTTATAAAAGACATAATATTGTGATGAAGAATTATTAAATTTTTGATATGGATGCAAAAGATTTCGAAAAAAAATCTAATAAAGCAGTTTAAATTCTTAAAAAATTAATCAATGAATATGAATATGTTTATGTTCATTGTACAGCAGGAATAGGAAGAGCCCCATCTATCATTGTTCTATATTTAGCTTCAATTCTTTAATATGATTTAAAAGAAGCTATAGAATTTGTAAAATAAAAAAGGCAGCAATTTTACATCAATTATTGTAATACTTCTCATAAAATATTATATAGCAATGCTAAAAAGATCATTACAAAAAACGCTTGTATTTAATCATGGATTAGGTTATTAAGATTTAACTTAAACACTTTGAGATTGAATAAAGCCTTTGTTGTATAATTTATTAATTTCATTAATAAATAATTAATGCGTTTTTATATAATATCTACATCAACATTAATTAAATATATAAATATCATAATTCTTTATTATCTGACAGTTTGAAATATCGAAAATTACGATTTTTTTATAGATAATTACTCATCAAAATAAATTTCTACACTTTCCAATTAGATCATTCTCTTAATTAATTCTCAATTAATTTAATTGCATTTTAATTTTCTCAGTTATCCTTTGTCATTGATCCTCATATTATTTCTGATATGAATTTTCAAGGAAATAAAAATTTTTGATAATGCTATTAGAAAAGATCTTTCTTAAAAAGTATTATCAGGAACGATAAATCTATCTTAAAAAATTGAACACTTAAAAAATATATTAAAATTGCAATTTTAAGCATAAATTATTACACAAGAAACTTATGTAACAACCCATCATTTTCATTTTAGAGTTCATTGTGTAGAATCTGTTGAAATAAAATAAATAATAACACTAGCATCAGATATTATTATTGAAGCATTTAAAACTAATAAACTTATGCTAATATTACAATAATATTATTGAATCTCAACATGTAAATATAAAATTAAGATTGAAATTCATAACTCTTTAATATGAATTAAAATTACCTAGCTAAATTTTAATCTAAATTATTCTTGAATAACTATTTATCGATGTAAAATTGCAATAATTTTTGTGAGAATTTCGAGCAAATTTGCAGCCATTGGAAGTTAAAAATTATTTTTTCAAATATTTATAACTCCAATCTATATTTATATAACTTGTTATAAATTTATAATTAAATTTTGAATATTGAAATAATAAATTAATAAATGTTCTAAAATGGTACTTTTTTTTAACATACTTAAATTTAGTCAATGATTTAAAATTAAATATTTAATTTAGGCCTAATTTTTAAATTTTTTATAATTAAATAAAATATCCTTCATTTGATTGAATACAATCTATAAATTATTGATTTAGAATTTTGAAAAATAATTGATAAACATTTTTGAAATTAAATTAACGGATTTATTAGTTGATATACTAATTATCCAACATTATTTAGTTATAAAAATATTCGTGATTCTGTTTAAATAAAAACTAAGTCGTTTTAGTAGTTTGAAATAGATTATGATAACTTAAATTAAATTTAGTCATTCTTAAGTGATGCTCAAATAAAACAATTAAGGACATTTCCTAACCCAAAGTTATTGAAAAAAATAACCATATAATTTTTAAATGTATATTAAATAACTCTATATAATCATTATTACTATTTTTTTTTATTTTTTATAGTGCTTAAAAATGGATTGATTTTATATTCTGTTTTCTTTTTTTTCGTTTCATTATTTAAAGTGATTTCCGTTTAATTTCTTTTATGAGGTTTCTTTATTTCTTCAGGTTCAACTTTTTCTTCTATTTTTTATAATGCTTCTTAGGTTTGCCCTTTCCTATGGTGGGCTAACTTCTTTTCCATCATCAATTCTTCAATGCTTCTCAAATCAAAAACTAATTTTTAATTCTCTTTTGCATCAACTTCTGTTGACTACTCAACCTAAAACTGTTTTTGATTTTCTCTTTAAATATTTAGTTCTTATTGTTGTTGGTCTTACTCTGCTTCATTCACTATTTTCACTTAAGAATAACTCCCTAGTAAACATTCCTATTTTGTTTCTAATAGTTTTATAAAAGCCTAACTATTTATTATCTTCTTCTAAAATAGATTGGCTATATCTACAAACTTTTCTCTATTTTATAAATTTTCAAATATTTTTTTCTTCAGCTTATTAAAGAGCTCAATCAATTATGTTACATTTGCAATCTAATAGACCATTGCAATTTTTCCCTTTTTCACTATGGTCTCAAATTTATTTTGTACATAAACATCGCTGCTATTCTGAGTTAGAGATTTCCATTATAAAATAGTTTAGAAGTCATCGATTGTTTATTCAATGTTTTTGAATTGTTCAAAAATTTAAGTAGTGTTCTTCAATTTTAAAAGTATGCAGAGCAAAATCATTTAGCATTTAAGCACATGATGTTATTTTAGTGGAAATTATAAGTATCTATCATGAATTTCTATCACACTAATTATTTGTTTTTCAATTTCTTTTGAATTAATTTTATCCAGAGATAAAATAAGATATTTATCCTAAACCAAACCATATATCTCATCTTTTTTACTTCTATTCAAAGCTTTGATCAAATCTCCCAATAATTTTATAGCTTTACTGAATCCATCTGTTCTCATCAAACCTTAAATATGGATTATCTGCTTCCCAAATTTTTCCAATAAAACTGAAGTTTTCATTGTAATAGGTTATTTAAAAAAAAGCGTTTAAAATGTTTGGCCCAATGATTCATTTAATGTCTAAAATAAACTCAAATCTTATTCACATCTCAATTGCTATTTACTTTTTATTTTCAAAAAAGCTTACTTCAATTTTGAAATTATTTGAATTTTTTTGGCTTAATAGTGCATTTGAATTACAAAATTATTACATTTAGACTTTGAAAGCGTCCGATTTGAGCGTTCAATAAATCGAATTGCACTTAAATATTATCCATTGAATTCAAAAACAGACCCTATTATAAACTGTAATTTTGAAATTATCTTCTTTTTAAATTCTTTTCCTCTTCTGTATTATTCATTCATATCATTAGCATAAAATAATGCAATATTCATTACATGTCCTATATCATCCTGCAATACATGAATCTATAACTGTTACAACACCAAAAATACTACTTCTTCAGCATATATATGAAATGATCTTAACATTAATTCTTAAGCCCTTTTAAGACATAATAGCGAATTCTCTTAATCATGTATATCAAAGTAACTCATTCCAAGAAGAAACTCTAATTTAGCTTTGTTGCTAGTAGCTAAATTTTTAACTCTCACATCTTTATATTTTATTTAAAAGGGATTATAATCAGATTTATCTGAGATATCTTATTGATCTTCAATTTACTTATATTCTGGAAAGAATTGATTATATATCACTAAGCTCATTTCTAAATTAAGCATAGCTGAAACTGGTGCTAAACTTATTCTTGCTATCTCTCCACTTACTAATAAAGAATAACCATATGATAATGATGCTTAATGTTAGTTTTTTAATTAGAATCCTATAGCTTTTTAAATTTTACTTATTGCTTAAAAATAATTATCTTAATTAAGGTATGATAATGCAGACCATACTTATAACATCACATGCTTTTTTTGTTCAAGCAATCCTTTTGCTTAATTTTAACTCCTTAATCTATGATCCATTTGTAGTTTCTGTTTTAATTAATTGGAAATGCATTTTGATAACTAATTTAAAATTATCAAAGGCTTTTTTTGAGACAAGGTCAAAATCTAAAATAACAATGTTATGTGAAAATTGTCTACACTATCATCTCTTACTGTTTGAACTGTTTAAACAACTTTATCCATTTTTTGAGATACAATTTTTAATTTTTCTTACCATGAATCATCTGGATATTATCGAATAAAATAGAAAGTATTTAGGATTTCCACATAGCAATTTTAAAATACTGGTTTTTATAAATTTTGAAACTTTTCATAATAAGCTTAAAATCTTTTTGAATATAATAATGATTAATAAATAATCTCTTTATATGTTTGTTCAACTTCTGTAATTTTATCTTTATTCAAAGCGACCGATTTGTAATCTTCACATATATTTATCGGAAAGATTTCCATTTGTTTTATGCCATTCAAATTATCTAAATCAACAGAATTAGAGTTTGATTATTTTCTCATTTCAAGATTTTAATCTTATTAATCAAATTATTTTGAATCTTAATATTCTACTTCATTTAAGTCTTTTTGAATACTTTCGCTAACTTATTTAATATCTTAAATCAATTTATCAATGTCATTCACTTCATATGAATAAATTGCCAGCTTTAAAAACTCAAGGATATAACGATCTTCATTCTAACTAAACATTTTCTCAGCTAATAAACAATAATTTTTTTCATCATCTAAACTATCTAATTTATCTTTTTTTATATTTGTAAAATACTTTTTTCTAGTCGTAGTTATGGATCTTAAATTTTAATTCTACACATTTTTGAAATAAATAATCAAATCGCTTATTGCAAACATATCCTTCTTAAAGCTTTTTACAAATTACTTATATTTCTTTTCTTCTATAGTTTTTAAGGCAACATCAGGATTCTAACCTAATTATATTAGACTTTTCATTCTTCCAAAAGATTCTAATTTAAATGATTTATATTTTGGAACATAAAATATTGTAGACAGAGTAAAATTTAGTCTATAAAGGTATTTCTCATAACAATTTATGAAAATCAGTATTAAATTTAAAGACAACTTTTTATGTAAAATTATGCTTAATTCACTTTTTTCATTGATTAAAATTTATTACAAATCTTTCAAAGAATATGAAAGTCTATCATAAAACAATGCCAATCGATACATATTAGGTTAATCAAATTATGGAGGTATTTCAAATAGAAAGGTAGTATTTATTATAAATACTAAATACAAATCAAGATTTTAATGATAATGCTATAAGATTAAGTGAAATAGCACATTTAAAAATCTTGATTGTTATTCAATGTCTACAACAGTTATAATTTCAAGCATTTCCAAATTCGAAGTCATTATATAATCATTTTCTTTTTATTGATTTTAATTATCATGTAATGTACTTTATTTTTTTTTTAATCTTTATTAGGTTTGCTTTATTGCAATCTTTCTTTCAACATTTAATAATTTGTCAAATGAAATAAAACTATTTGGACTTTCTTTGTCCATATTAAAATAATTATCAGTAGAAAAAAAAGCAGGTATTCTAGAAAATTTATTTGCTTCTTTGAACGTATCTGGTTACAAATGAAATAGTTCAAAATCTGCTTAAGTAATTAAAATTCCATTCACATGAGCATAATGTACACAATCCTTAATTTTTGCACCTATTGTAATATTATAACATTTGTTTTGCTCATCTTAAATTAATTCCACAATCAATGAGAAAACTTTTAGTAAGTGATCCGATCTCCTATAGTAATTTACATCATCTTTTGTTGATCGAGCTTTCTTTTTAGTAGTCTTCTGCTATTATGGCTCTCCTTCGTTACTTTCTTATACTTCTTATTCAGGTTAAGGTATTGTAATTGCATTTCCATTTGTATTTAAAGTAGAAAACTAATTACAAACTGATCGCCTGGTTGTGTTTTATACTTAAAGTTCTTCTTCTATCTTTATTTATTTCTACTCAGCCACTGTTTTTTCTATTTGTAATTATATTCCTGCTTCTTTATTTGATTTTCTAGAGCTGCAAATTCCCATTAATTTATTGATTAATTAATGACTCTTTTCATACTTTATATTAAAATTCAAAGGATTAAAAATTTGGGTCAAGGTAATTTTTTTATAAAATTCTAGTAAAAAACTGGACTTAATAAATATTATCCTGAGGTCATTTTTAAAATAGTTCAGAACCAAAAAATTTCAAAAAGTAAATTCTAGACAGATTTCTGTTCATTTAAATCAAAAACGATATTAAATATATTATTAAAATACTATTATTGTAGATTCATTTCTTTTCATTATGATTTAACATTAATCTAGAAAGATAGATTCTTTAAATTTCATTTGATTCGATATATATAGAATAATTACAAACTCATAGAAGCTTCATTCAAGGCTTTTTAAAAATTTTTAATAATTATCGAATTTCAAATGAATTTATCTTAAAGTGAATTAGCTAAACTCTTTCTAAAGCTATAATCAATCATATGAAATTGAGATCAATTTATAAAAATGGATTATTCAATTTAAAAAAATAAATTAAGAGAAAGATAAGAAAATATTTAACAATTCAAATAATCAATATATTTAGTATAAGATAATAGAAAATGGGAAGTTTTTTTCCATTGAACTTTGCAGTTTTTGAAAAATTATGAAAATAAATTAATATCTATATTTAGAGCATTTTAATATAAAAAAGGAGTATAATTAAAGATGTATCAATAGAATTTAAATAATTAAACATTTTAAGTATTGTTTTAGGATTGAAATCTGAATATACATTAATATTTTTTATGATTAAATTTTTATGAAATTTTGGCTTATGTTTGAGATATTTAAATCACGATATAACATAAAATTGATTTAATAATCCTTCATATACTATTTTTTTTTAGTATGACTATATTTTAAAGAATTTTAGTGTTAAGTTATTTACAATCCTAATTGTAATATATATTTAAAGAGCAGAAAATTTGTTTAACATCCACTTAATTATTATGAATTTAAATTTAAATTTCGAAGATTATGAATCTGCTCTTCATGCGATAGAAACAAAGAGTTTGAAAATGGGGGTTTCTGATCCGTTAGATCCTTAAATGAGCTAAGTATTAAAAATAAGCATTTATGCAGATTTTTTATCTATATGGATTAATTGAATTTAAAAAGATTGAGAATACATTACCATTTTAAGATGTGACTTAAGAATTTAAGAAAATTGATGAATTTTTAACAGTGGCTGCAGAGATATGTGAGGATGATAATTTATTGACTAAAATATATTCGTTAATTGGAGATCTGTATTTTTTGTAAAATTTTTAAAGATATTTAGAGTTGATTTAAATGACATAGCAGAATTGAGTTATTTAGAGGCAATAAAAATAAGTCGAGATCCAATTTAGAAAATATAGTTATATATAGAAATCTTACAATTAAGAATTGTGTTTACAAAATAGGAGGGAACACCTGATATATTCTAAAGGGCTAAATAGTTAGCTTTTGATAATAATTCTAATTTATTAGATACAATTTTTAGGTTGGAAGAAGAATACGTTGTATCAATATAGGATAGTTAATATAATTATAAATAAGAAAAGAATTAAGATGAGAAAAGATTAAGAACAAGTCAAAAATATTAACAAATAAGAAACTTGGGTATGTTTGGGAGTTATAAGAAGAGCAATTTTTAAGAAGAATTAATGAATTGATTATTATTTATAATAATTATAAATGACTCATAGATATTAGTATGGTTATAAGAAATCTTACAGTAATTTATATGAGATGAATTGTTAGTTGAAACACCAAAACGTTATTAATATCAATCAATGGATCGATTACCAAAATTATAATCGATTACTTCAGATGTTAAGTAAGTGTATTATAATATTCAGACAGTCTTGGAAAGTAGGTAGAAAAGAATAATCAACAAATTTAGGAGTAATGAGTTTACCAGGATAATTAATGAGTGGAAAACAGAAGATTAATTAAGATGCTTTTATAATAGAAAAAAGCCTAAATTTATATGGAGTAGCAGATGGTCATGGAGTAAATGGAGAGCGTGTTTCTGGATTTATAAGAATCACTCTACCTAAATATATAGAACAAAGTCTTTTAGATCCAAAAGAGACATTGATTAAAGGAGTCTTATAAACAAATAATGAATTGATTAATAATACAAAAATTGAAACTGTCATAGCAGGTTCAACTCTATGTTGCGGTTTAATAAAATTAAATAGATTATACGTAGCAAATGTTGGTGATAGTAGATGTGTTTTAGCAAAATAAATAGGTAATTCTTGGTAAACCATTGAATTAACAAAGGATTAAAAACCCTCTAGAGAAGATGAAGCTATTAGAATATTAAAATCAGGTGGTCGTATAGCTGCTCAATAAGATATTTATGGCAATTAAGTTGGTCCACTTAGAGTCTGGTTAAAAACTTTGAATGCACCAGGATTAGCTATGACTAGAGCTATAGGTGATAGATTAGGTGCTTAAGCAGGAGTAATAGCAACACCTGAAATTACAGAATATGAATTAACAAATGAAGACAAAATCTTAGTATTTGCTTCAGATGGCATTTGGGAATATTTGACTTCTTAGGAAGTTGTTTCAATTTTGAGTTAATGTTATGATAAAAATATAAGTGCTGAGTTAGCAGCATAAAAATTATTGAATTTATCAGTAGATGCATGGAAAAAAAATAGTTTAGCTAGAGATGATATTACCTGCGTAGTCTTGTATTTATGAATTAATTTTATTGGATTTCATAATTGTTTACTTTTAATTTATTTAAAATATTATTAATTTCTATATCAATAAGTTATATTATCAAAAACATAAATAGATTAAGTTTTAAATCTATTCATTCATTTTTATTAATAAATTAATTTGGAATTATATCTTCTTTATCTTTTTCATAAACTATTTTCAAAACTCCATTTTCTATACCAAAATACTTCCATTTGCGTTCGAAATTCTCAGGTATTCTAAAACTTAATGTAAATTCTCCATATTTTCTCTCTTATTTTTTTATGTGATCACTTTACTCTTCCTAATAAGGTTTCTATCTATTTCCTTTCACTATTGTAACAACATTTTATCTATACATTTCGATATCATCTTCACTAATTCCTGGAACATCCATATATATAATATATTTATCATTTGCGATAATATCAGTAGCTGGGGCAAAAGAATCTGGTCTTGCTAAAATTAAACCTGATTAATCAATATTGGTTTAAGGTATCTTCAATTCTCCATTTTATAAATCAGCCTATATTTAAATAATCTTCTTAACAAATTCATTATCAGTATCAATCAAATTTACTTTTATTTCCCTTTTAAAATACTAAGTCAATTTATTGGTTGAATATTATAAAATATTTTCACATACTGAAAATTATCTGTTAACAGGTACAAAAACTGCCTTTAACCAATATTTCAATAATGAAAATACCCATGGATTTACATCTAATCCTAATTAACTATCATCACTCACTAAACAAACATGTCTTGTATATTAGGTCTTAAACCATAACACATGTTTTTCTTATAATTCATTTATTCTTGGATTAATTGCAGCCACTTTAGTTTTTTAAATAGATCCTCCAGTTGAATAGATTTAAGTAACTTAAGTTGTCCAAACATGTTGTAATATTTCAGGAGTTTCAATTTCCTTCAAATTATGAACTACTATGATTTCCCTAAAAGTTTTTGAACTGTTCTATAATTATCTTGTCAATCTATCTAAATATCTTTGATCTAGAGATGTAAAGTCATTTACAACACAAATGAAGTAATCACTCAATTCAAAAACAAGATCAATTATAAAATGTTCTGTTGCTTCTCTTTCTACAATACTTAAAGCAGATTAAATTTTTACAGGGGAATAACTTCCTGCAGTATCAACTAAAATTAATTATGTTCCAGAATCAACATCAACATGTTTGAAAGAGATACCTTTGGTAGTCACTTTTTTTCCTGATGGCAAATTAGACTAGGTTAGATTATTCAAAACAAATGTTTTCCCTTTATCATAAAGTCCAACAACAGCTACTGTTGCACCTTCCCATTTTATTGAAGTTTTCGATTCATGGCTGCTATTTGTCAACCCAACTAATTCCTTATTTCCCTGAAATTATTTACTAATATAAACAGGCCAACCTTATAAAACATTATTTATCAAATCAATATCTAAAATCCAATCATATACTTAAGTTTAATCAATACCTTCCTAATTATTATATTTAATTGGATCATTAAAGATATTCTCCTACATTTTATCGTTCAATCTTGATTATTCCTCAAAATCATAACTAGTAATAATATTAGATTATATATTTTAATCCTAAATATGTAAATTATGATTTTTATCTTTGAACTATAGAAATCTACCAGTCTATCGTAATGATCTAGTTTATTAAAACATTTGTGATATTTCCAATTCTTTTAATGATTCTTTGACTTATTTTTCAAGGCTAGCTTATTGTTGTAACCTGTTATTAAATTGATAAATTACAAATATTCTTCTTAACGATTAATTTCATTCATTATTTCTATTTTATCATTATTTCGTACTCCAGTTTCATAATTAATCATTTCCATTATCTCATAAAGTCCTTCAATTGATCTTGCATCCTTTATCATTTTATTAAATTATTTCAAAATCTCTTCCTCTTCTTTTTATATGTCTTTCAACATACAAACCAGTAGCTAAATTTTCTATTTTGATATTATTATTACTTAACTTTTATCAGCTATTACTTATTTTAAAGGTACTTCTTTGAATAAAGAAGACATTAATTTGTATTAAATAATTTAATAAAAGCAATATAAATGCTATAGTATAAACTAATCAATATTCGTGAGTTCCCTAAAGGTAAATTATTGTCTAAAGAATGGCATATTAGAATTAATGATGGTTTAACGTATGTATTTGCAATCGATCATGATTAGGATTTCAAAAAAGGTTTTATAAAATTGAATAATTGCATTCTTGAAACTAAAATAAAGTAAAACTAATTTTCTAAATAGTCGTAACATCAAGTTCCCAATCAAAATTGAAAACTCGTAATTTGAGATTGTAATTAATTAAGAACAATGTTTTTTACTTATTAATGGAAGAAATGTTGAAGTAGTTTAAAATCGTTAACCAGACTCTATTATGTTGTAATAAAATCAAAATTAGTAATAAAATCCATACTCAGAAAGTTAAATCTAAGATATGCTTGTGATTTGTGATAGTATTATATCAGCTTTGTTTGATGTGGATTTTAATACTAAATAACAAAATATCTCAGAACAATTGTAAATTTTGGAATCATATCTAAATAACACTTAAAGATAGGATCTTCGTGATCAAATATAAGAGAAGATTGATTAATTTAATTTAATTCAATAATAAATGGCACAATAAATTAATTTTGAAGCCAATAATTAATAAATTTAAATAAAAAAAGATACTAAACAAATAAATATTGAAGAAGTTAAGCCTTCTAAACCAAGAAGTGAAATAAATAAGGAAACTTGTTGTATTATTTGTATGGATAAAGACATTACTCATGCGTTAATACCATGTGGACACTAAAAATATTGTGAAGCCTGTGCTTTAATGTCTGTAAATTTAAAGAAGTGTAGTTTCTGTTAATAAGCAATCACTAGTAGTATTAGAATTTTTCGTTGATTTATTATTAACATAAATTTTTTGCAGTTTTTAATAAGCTCTCTAATTTTTATTAATATTTTATGTCTATTCTCATTAATTATTATTGAAGTTTAAAATCAATTTATTGAGTAATTCATTTCCTCATTACTCTTTACAAAAATTACAAAGATTCTTTAAGTTTTATAATCTGTAATTCGTATTATAAAATTAATAAAAATTAATTAATCCTTTTAAATTTTATCAAATTTGTGATGTCTCTTTACCATAATTAATATTTTAATATTATGTTTACTCGATTGATGTAAAGAATTGCGATGCCTATTTGAAGATGTTAAAGAATTTAATTCAGCTCAGCCTTGATAATCTTGAACAATAGATTAATAATTCATAATTTAACATAAATCAGAATTCCTGTTATAAATGAATTAACAGAATCAGAATAAGACGAAGAATCAAAGTATGACTAAACTAGTCACCTTAGGGAGAGCATCAGCTTAACATCACAATGATTTTTATGAAAATATACAAATCATTATTATATTGTTTTAGTTCTTATTGAACTTAATACTATATTTATTCATTTACATTTATTTTGAATGTCTTCTTTAAAATATTCAAGGTTTCTATAAAACCATATTCCAAATTTATTTACTTTCTACTTTAAAATTTGACTCTGATTTAAAATTTAAACTCAATCATTAACTAATTTCAATTTTATTCAAGAAAGAGACATTTTATCAATCATAAAAAGCTAATTAAATTCTCTTGCTGCAAAAAATAAATTTTACTTCATTCAGAAAAATACAATTTTCTTTTAAATTTAAATTATATCATTTTATAAAACGCAGTCGTTTTTTAATATTTATTTTTACAATAAAAAATCTACCTTTATCTTTTTTCAGAAAAATCGAATAGAATGCTTCTTAAATTCAGATTTTCATCATCAATGATAAAAACAGAGATAATTTTGAAATAAAAGATTGGTTTTTTTTATTTTCGCTTCAAACCTGAATTTTTAAATTTATGTATTAATTAAAAAAATAATCATTAAATTGTGGGTGTTAACAATAAATATAATTTTCTTATTAATAACCCTAAACATATTTTGTTCTTTAGAATTATTAAATCCTAAAACCCCTTTGTTTTAGTTTTTTATACTTATTTTTAGAAATTTAACTGTTTAAACATTACTGGAATGTCTTTATTGAAAAGATGATTTTGGAGTTATAGTACATTACAATTCATAATTTTGATAATGAAAAAATCACAAGAAAAACTTATATATTTGTCACAAGATGAAGAAAAAATTCATTCTGAAATTAAATTCTCATACTTCATTCTAATTCAATAATTTTCCAGCTACCAAAGAGACAACAATGACATTGCTCATTTTATTCTATAAAGGAAGAATTAAACAAGGTTTATTCGAAGCAAAGATTAGTTATTTTCTCACTACTTTCTTTCTATAAAGAAGTATAATGGTCTTAGCAGTAGCATATTTTAGGTTTAATTACTTAGCTGCCTACAAATTTAATAATCTTATACTTGCTTAATCTTCAAATTATTATGAAAAACTTTTTAAATCAAAGCTTTCTTTTTAGAAAGTGAGATTTTAGAGTAAAATCTCTTAGGTTGAGCTTATCCTATCATAAAGAAAATATAAAAATTAGATTTAATTTTTTCCTCTTAAATATGTCGATATCAATATATGATAAATTAGATATTGTAAAAAATATATTAAAAAAAATATATTATAAAGGCTTTAATTATTAATTAGATTGAAGCGTTATATTAATTAATATATATAAAAATTAAATTATGATTATTAATAATATAGAGTTTATTTAGCATTTATTCATCTGCATTATATAATTTCTAAACTCATTTTAAATAAAAGAAATCAAATAAATTTTATATTGAATTTGAATCTATAATTTATTTCAAAAATTATGAGCTATATATAAAACAGTTAATTGATGATAATAAAAGTAGAAATCGAATTTAATAAGTAAGACGATAAAACAAAAATAGAAAAGTATGTTAAATTTCCAATGATCTAGTGTTAAAGACCGAATCAAGCAAAAATAAAAATATAAGAATTAATCTATAAAAAGAAATCTAAATTATGAGAAAAATAAGTGACCTTTATAAATTGAAAAAGAAGGAATTGAAGAGAGCTTTAAAAAATCAATTATTTTTTTTAAATTAAAATTAAGAAAAAGAAAAAATTATTGATTATCTTAGAATGTAGAATAAAAAAAAACCATAATAAAAGTACAAAAAGACATGCTGGCTCAATATTGTTAGTAATTTTAATATTTTTTCGATCAATTTTCAGTTTATATTTCTGTATTAAGATTTTCAATAATGTTTTAAAGTTTATTATTCCTAATCCATTTTTTTAGAGATAATTGATGAAAGTAACAACAAAAAATTGCTTGACTTGATTAAAGTAGCTTGTTTTTACAGTGTTCTGAGAAAGACTGACTATTCTTTGTAAATTCCTATTGGAATGTTCCTCTGTTAGAATATTGCTATAGTCAACGAAATAGTATTCCGATATTATCAGTCATCTAATAATTAAATCATTAGACAAGGTTATAAAATTAATAATATCATAAATTCATAAATTAAATAAAATGGATTAAAAGAAAAAAAGTCAACTTATTTAAGGATATTGCAATGGATTAATATTTTCAATATTTTTGGGGATTTACGAATGGCCCCAAAATTCTATAAATGCCACTTGGACAAAATCATAGGTCAGATTAGACTATGCAAAGTTGATAGGATCAAATGCCTTGCTCTATCCACCTATGTACGCCTTATTTTAAATTACATGCGCTTATATGGAAGATTGGGGATACAATTACCCAACTTAAATATTGGCAGGTGCTGGAGTCGGGATGTTTTATTTCAGTATTGTTAAGTATAAATAAAAATTATGAGTTAATTTATTCATTTCATTTTTAATAAATTTCTTATGGTTTCAGAACTTATTGAATTATTTTAACTGCTTTTATTCGCACTATTACTATTTTTGGTTTAACTTCGACTGGGTTTGCTTGAATGAATATTATTAATTTCTGCTAGAGTTTGTCTACCTTTCATCATAAATTAACTAATTTAAATATTATTGGATCGTTGGCTTATTTATGCTTATTACTATTAGAGCAGTTTATTGTATCTCTTAAATAATTCATCACAGGAACTGCGATGTGATGAGTATCCATGTTATGACAAAGAGGATTGTTTCTATGGTGAACTAATTCTCTATGTTAAGGAACCATCTTAACTCTTATCTCTCTTCTTTTTAGATTCTGATAACCACTATTATACTTTATTAGTACTATATTGATATATCTCTTGCTACAATCTCTTTATTTCTTGAGATGCTTCGTCTAATTTTTATTGCAATTAATCCTGATACAACTTCATCTATTACTCCAACTAGGCATCGATTAAGAAAATCTAATTACGCTTATGTGATTTCGAATATCGGCTTCTTATTATTGCAAAACTGATTCTAATTTCTTGTATTCTTGATTGCTATTTTTAATTTCTCGAAATGCCTTAGTTATTCTTTGAATCAATTCATTACAATTGTAGTACTCAATCCTCAAACATTTTTCATTTTTGTAATTAAGCATCTTTTATATTTCAAGTTTTCGATACTTCCTCTAAAAGAACTCGCAGTCCAAGCTCCATTTCAACTTTCTCCTATCTATTCATTTAACGAAATAAATTAAAAGTAATATAATTAATTATTAATAAATAGAAGAATGATTGTACTATATTTATTGAAGAACTCACAAGTGATGATTATACTTTGAACTAATGTCATATTTAATAAAAATTAGAGAAGGATAATGAAGATGAATTTATAATTCAAATATCTTACGAACTTGTAAATTTGAAACCTCGCAAAAATCTTCATCATGCAATGTTAAAATTAAATCTATTGATAAATTAAAATAAATGCTCAAACTTATTGATGAAAAAAGTAAGTTAAAATCTAATCTTTAAACATATGACTCATTTGCAAATCCTAAATAGTAAGATCTGGCGAGTTAGATATTATGTTTTAAAATGCTTATAAAGTATTGTTGATATTATTGTCACAATCAGTAATCAATTGAAACTGTATAATTTTATATAAAAAAAAAAGTATTCTAAAAAGGTTATCCCTACTATTTCATCAATAACTACAAGATTTGGAATCAGAAATCAGATTTATTATTTTGATTTTTATTTATCATCTTTTTGAAGAATTGTATAATATCTAAAAAAATCATTTTTGCTTTTTTTTAATCTCAAAGTGAACATCCTTTAACAAATAATACAAAATTTGATATCTCATTATCAAATATGTCATTAAACTATTTCTTAATTGATTTATAGAAATTCTATTTTTTTTAAATTTTCTAGGATGAAAAAGTACTCAGTTAAACATTTTAAAATTCAATACTTTTAATAAGAATAATGAGAAATCAAAACATATAATGAATTTAAACACAAAATTAGATAATTATAAGAAGATTATGATAAAGATGTAAAATTATATGCATCAAAAATGTTGAAATACAATTTTTTTATCCAGCAAATAAGTTATTACAGATAATTATCATTTTTAAATTGCTAATAATTAAAAGCTATTTATATTAAACAATCAAATGTATTCTATCTTTAAATATTCAATTTTAGAACTTCAATAATTCAGAAAAAATTAATTTATAATTCTTAAATATTTCTAATATTAAATCATAATCTATTTTGTATTGGACAATAATATAACAATATTTTGAACATCAAACTCTATAGAGCATTTAAAAAAATAGAATCTATCTTTCAAATATAAATATATGAATATTTCTAAAAATTTATTATTATATATACAAAAATTGAATTAAGTAATATCAAGTAGATGATTAAGGTTTATAATTTTAAAAGAATTATTTTTAGTCTTCAGTCATATTTACAACTATTTATTTTGCATCACTAATGATTTTGGGAACATCAATTTATAATTGATCTTTAATGAAACCAGTTAGAAATTCTGAGATTTAACCAATATCTTTTTAAATTAATTCATATCCAAATTCTTTAAGAAAAGCAATACTAATTTTGATGATTGAAAAGATATCAGTGGCCAAAATAAAATCCCAAAAGAAAATTACTCTATCAATAGGGAAGGTATATAAAAACTAAGTTAAAATCCATTGCCAAATGTATTATTAATCACTAATTCCTTCATCTTAAAAGTGTTGATAAAGTGCTGGAAGATATTCATTAAAATTTTTTGAGAACACTTAGCATATGGCTTTAGCATAATTGAAATTGACTCTATAGATTTCCCACCATTAAAAGAGAGGATTAGTATTAATAAAATGAATAAGCCAAAAGACTTCCTCTTCTTTGCCTCCACTAACAATTAATGAGAATCCAACGATATAATTCATTCCTTAAACATAACCAATATCCTCATTAAGCATGGAAAGGGCTTTGAGAATAGAGAATAATTATTATTAACCTTAATTGTAATCTTTAAAGTGATCATGAGAGGGAAATGTTCTATTAATATCTTTGGTAATATCTTCAAGGATTTTTTGAGTGGGAGTTTAGTTTTTTAACTTTGTATAAAGATGGGGATCATAGTCTCTGTTTCTATAGACTTAAGCCATCCAGAAGTTCCATCTATATTTAGAGATGGCTCCATCCATAAGAATATTTTTGAAATCTTCGTTATTGATTTCTTTAAGAAGATAAGCATCAATAATATCTTGGTTTGATAATTTGAAAGGACCACCAAGTTATTATGTTAAGGATTATAATATTTTTTTAGAAAAGTGCTTATTAGAATTGATTTTGGGTTCTTTACATTAATCATCTTCATTAGTCTGTTATTATAATTACTCAATGGATGAGGATCGTCTAAACAAAAAAATATAATTCTCATCATTTATAAATTCATATTTCTTTTGATAGTAGAGATTCCATTTTGATTGTTTCTAAGAATAAGCTGGATCATTTTTTTCAATTTCTTATTGAAACTCTTCACCAACATATTTATATGTATTGATAATTTTTGGAGGANATATATACAAAAATTGAATTAAGTAATATCAAGTAGATGATTAAGGTTTATAATTTTAAAAGAATTATTTTTAGTCTTCAGTCATATTTACAACTATTTATTTTGCATCACTAATGATTTTGGGAACATCAATTTATAATTGATCTTTAATGAAACCAGTTAGAAATTCTGAGATTTAACCAATATCTTTTTAAATTAATTCATATCCAAATTCTTTAAGAAAAGCAATACTAATTTTGATGATTGAAAAGATATCAGTGGCCAAAATAAAATCCCAAAAGAAAATTACTCTATCAATAGGGAAGGTATATAAAAACTAAGTTAAAATCCATTGCCAAATGTATTATTAATCACTAATTCCTTCATCTTAAAAGTGTTGATAAAGTGCTGGAAGATATTCATTAAAATTTTTTGAGAACACTTAGCATATGGCTTTAGCATAATTGAAATTGACTCTATAGATTTCCCACCATTAAAAGAGAGGATTAGTATTAATAAAATGAATAAGCCAAAAGACTTCCTCTTCTTTGCCTCCACTAACAATTAATGAGAATCCAACGATATAATTCATTCCTTAAACATAACCAATATCCTCATTAAGCATGGAAAGGGCTTTGAGAATAGAGAATAATTATTATTAACCTTAATTGTAATCTTTAAAGTGATCATGAGAGGGAAATGTTCTATTAATATCTTTGGTAATATCTTCAAGGATTTTTTGAGTGGGAGTTTAGTTTTTTAACTTTGTATAAAGATGGGGATCATAGTCTCTGTTTCTATAGACTTAAGCCATCCAGAAGTTCCATCTATATTTAGAGATGGCTCCATCCATAAGAATATTTTTGAAATCTTCGTTATTGATTTCTTTAAGAAGATAAGCATCAATAATATCTTGGTTTGATAATTTGAAAGGACCACCAAGTTATTATGTTAAGGATTATAATATTTTTTTAGAAAAGTGCTTATTAGAATTGATTTTGGGTTCTTTACATTAATCATCTTCATTAGTCTGTTATTATAATTACTCAATGGATGAGGATCGTCTAAACAAAAAAATATAATTCTCATCATTTATAAATTCATATTTCTTTTGATAGTAGAGATTCCATTTTGATTGTTTCTAAGAATAAGCTGGATCATTTTTTTCAATTTCTTATTGAAACTCTTCACCAACATATTTATATGTATTGATAATTTTTGGAGGAGCATCAGGTGTAGATGTATTTACAAGTTTGGCATTTCCTCTAATAACAATCTTGTTTGTTTTATCTTTTGTACAAATAGGTCCCATTTAACTTAAAAAATATATATATAATTTATATATATAAGAATATCAGTTTTTGTAAATCCTAATAACATCTTGGATTTTAGTTCTGCAAATTGGGCAATCTTTCAAATTCTTGCTACATTTCAAACAAGCTGTGTTATGTTTGCATGGCATATAAAGAGCATCACGATCATTCTCAATACATATAATACAACTATTTTCACTACTCTTATCAGTAATTAACTAAGAAGTCCTTTTACATAAATATGTAGAAGTAGTTCCTATTTTGAAAACTGTTTGATTCTATAATGGATATAACTAAGAAAATTATCCTTCTTTTGATAATCTTAACCAAGAACTATTCCATTAATATTTATTTAATTACCCATTTGTAGATCCCATATCTTCTAAATAGACACGTCCATCTATTAAACAAATCTTTGCATGTATATTTGACAGATGATGATCTTCATTAAATGTTAGATCTGCAGTTTACTTTCGTCCTACTGTACTAACACATTTTTAAAGGTTTAAAGCAATAATATGTTTCTCAGATGAATTCAATCCTTCAACTATTAGCATGACAACCTACATTTCCATATGCATTTCTTTACTTCAACTATTTGATTATTCATACTCAATTACTAAATCTCAAATTGATTACTACCCAATTCAATAATCATCCCTATTTGTAATTCTAATTTACTCTCTACTTTTATAAATGTTCCAGTCGTTGATCCAATATCTTTTATGAAGAACTATCCCTATAACCATTATTCTTACTTCTTCATTTTAAAAAACAATTTCTGCATGAAATCGACTAATACTTTCTTCTAATATTAAAATCTAATTGCTAGAATGTCTTCCTATTTTTCCACCTGTTTCTTTAATACAATAGAAATTAGTTTAAGGTCCTTCAGTTGGTTAAATAATGAGTTCATTTTACACTTTTGAGACTTAATTTTCAACTTCTTATTCTAATAAAATGCCGGTTTATTATTTCTTTAAAAACTAAGGCTTGTTTTCACTATATAATAGTATGTTTTGATTACATTTCACATAATGGTTGTTAAAACTATTAAGAAAAGATTTCATTATTCTTAATATAATTAGTCATCATGTCATGTGATATATTGATTTATCCATATTAAGGTTAAGCGGATTCTGTATTTTCAAGAGAAGTATTTTCTTATTCAATTTTATCACATCGTTTATCTTCTAGGATAACTGATTTAAGATGTAAAGTATATTCTTTTAATCCAATTTTAAGCCCTTTTTTTAGAAATAGTTTTTACAATGCATTAACTTTTTTCTAACTATCTTACTGTTGATTCCAAGATCATCAATAAGATCATTTTCTTCAATTAATTCTAAACATGATCCATCAATGGAATTATTTGCTTCATGTATAAACAAATATTTATACTGAAAATTGTTTATAATGATTGCAATCCAACAAAATTGAGCCATAAAGAAACATCCTCCCTTGACCATTTTTTTGGTTCTTTTGGAAGAATGGCAAAAAGAGTATCATAATCCATATTTTATATTTAAATTTAAAAGCACTAACTGAAAATAATTATTCACAAATATAATTGTTTTATTTTACTATATGATAGGTACACTAATTCTGGAATGGCTAATGTATAATTATTAGCACCAATAATTATATTTTTTGCATTTAATTCTTATTCTATTTTTTTCATTTCTTCTTAATGTCCTGGAGAGAATCGAGTAAATGCTTTAGACCAACTTTTAGTAATTATTTCTTTTGGTTCAGGAATCTTAACTCCTAAATGTTTACTTAACTCATTCAAAATAACATGATCATTAACATCATAAATAGACATAATAGACAAATTAGTTGAATTCTAAGGATATTGAGAAGGGAATGATAAAGAATCTGCTACCATACCTAAAATCACTTATTCTTACTTTGGATTTATTAAATATCCAAAGCCTTTAAACTTTAAAATTATAAACTTATTTATACTTCTTATGGTAATATCTTTTAATCCCAACATATATTTCTTGTTACTAATGAATTACATTTGATTCCTCTAAATGTATCTCCAATTTTATTTAAATTAGAATTTATCATTATCTAAGATAATTGATGAGTAGGAGCATTCAATATTAAATAATCATAATTTAATTTTTACTCTTCCTACTCATCTCTATTCTCTACTATTAGTTCCTTTGTATTCACATCTATTCTTTTTGCTTTTGAATTCAATTGTACTTTATATTCTTCACCATATTACTCTTTCAAATAAGCATGCAAACTCTTTGGTAAAGATTCTACACCATTTTTGAATCTGTAGCTATTTGCTATTCATTTATTATCTATTATACCTCCTTTCAATTTCTCATCTCTTATCTATTCAAAATCTTAATCTAAACTCAACTCTTTCTTTATTTCTTATTCATCATATCCTTTCATATGACTCTTACTGTAACATAAACCCTTTGATAAATTATATACTGATTCTCCATATATTCCATAAAACACTGATTCTGCATATTTCTCAGTCATCTTCTTTCCCAAAACCTAATCCAAATATTCACCTAAATTATCTGTATCTGCTTTCATCAACATCATCTTTGGAAAAGCTTTTATAACATTTAACACATCTCCACATCCATTATCCTTTACAAATTATAATAGAGTTTATAAATTCATCTACAAAGGAACAGCTATCAATTTTCCATTCCAATAGATATAACTATAAGGTTACTGAATACTAGGCACAACTAAAGAAATTTAAGCTTCTTTTACATTCTCTATATAAATTAATCTTATTTAGAATATGATATAGTGGCCTATTATACTTTCCCATTCTTATTGATCTTGGTCCTTCTTCACAGATAAATCCATTTCTATTATTTGTAACTATCATCCCACCTACACGATTTGATTACTCTATCAAAGTTATTTAAGCCTTAGGATAAAAATGCTTGATAAAAAAAGCATTACTCAATCCAGAGAGACCTGCTCCAACTATTACAAATTTATGAGACATAAAAAATTAATTATTTAAAATTTTTTTGATTTAATTACATTTCATAAGAGAAGACTGAGAGTAAAATGGGATCTACCTTAGAAATTATATATTTTGTTTTATTTTTTTATATTGTAAGCAAATCTTTTTTAATTTATATTCTAACTATGTAATATATTAATGAATTAATAAAGTTGTCTGTTATCTTAAATGATATATTAGAATATTGATATAAAAAATGATAATGATAAGTAATTGTATTTGATAAATATGATAAAATATATATATATATATATAAATACTCATTTTGGAGCAAAGCCAAAAAATTCAAATAAAAATAATGCTATTTTTAATTTAAACCATTAAATTTTTTATTTCCAGAAGCTGGATTCTGAATATTAAACCGAATATTTAGTAAACTTCAATAGTCTATCTCTAGTAGTACCTAAATAATAGATATAAGATACCTCCAAGTAAAGCATTATGAATTCCTACTAAATTAGCTGCTCTAATAATGAACATGATTTCAGGAGGCATTGATCTTAATAAGGCATTAATATTTTCAAGAGTGACTAAATCTTTATTTCTTAAATATTATCTTTCTTCAATACTGAAAGCATCACCTAATTTCTTCTTTGATGATATAGTTCTATAGAAGAAGATAAGAGGTAGAAATTCAATATGTTCATTTTTGATTCCCAATTTAATTGCATATTTTTGTACTTATTTATAATTAGACTTAGCAATATTATTCCACAAACATCTAAAATTTTGTAACATATCTTTATCAATATCTGTATAAAATCCATGATCTAATAATACTAATTATTATTTTCCATGGTGTTCTCTAATAAGAATATTTCCTGGATGTGCATCACAATGAACATGTCCATGTTTAAAGATCATTTATCCAAACATATCAATTAAAATATTAGCACATTCTCTTGGATTTTTTAGTTTATTTACATCATTAATTTTAACACCATCAATGAATTCCATTATAATTACTCTTTAAGAATATTCATAAAATTAGGGAATATAAATATTAGAACAATTTTTAAAATTAGATCTAGTAATTTCAGCATTTTAAACTTCTAATGTAAAATCTAATTCTTTTTCTAATGCATTTCTAAAAGTTGTAAATAAATCAGAAAAGTTTAATTGACTTGAGCTTGTATTAGAGACAATAAAATCACAAAGTTTAGCAATGTTATGAATAATCATTAAATCATATCTAATATAATGATTAAAATAATACCTATATTAAACTCTTAATTATGGGAATTGTACTTTGACAGCAACTTCTTAACCTTTATAAATCGCTTAATGAACTTAAGCAAGTGAAGCAGCTGCAATAGCTTTATGAGAAAATGATGTAAAGAGTTCAGATAGAGGTTTTTTTAGTTCATATTCTAAAACAATCTAAACATCTTCAAATGATACTTATGGTCCTTAATCTTATAAGACTTTTAATGTTTATGTAAATTCTCTAAATTAATATTTTATAATTATACCTTGGCATAACTCTTTCAAGATTACCAATATATTAACCTGCTTTTAAGTAAACACCTTTATTTTAAATGCTTAATCTTAAAATCCTATCAGCTACTCTTTAATGAATCTATGAATAAATTAATAAATCTATACAATAGATCTTTATTAATGATATTCTTCAGTATTATATTCATATTTGGTTAACTCTATTTGATAATCATAAAGTGATTCGATTACTAAATAAAAATGTAATATCGAATACATGTTTTAATGGCAGAAAAGGAGTTTATAAAGCCTGCTGTAAATCCTTATATATCTTTTTTTTATTGCGGAGGTAGAAACAATGTGCATCCAGTAGTAAATGCTCCTAACAAAATAGCCTTTCTTAACATATATATTATAAATCATTAATTTAATAAGGTAAAAATGTTAGGAATTTCCATCAGCATAGTATGAATACTTTAGTTTTGTTACACATCACCATCTTTATTCTCTTCTTTAATCTAATCTACATTATTAGATTTAATTGAATGTTATTTTTAAAGACATTTATAGTCGTCAATAATGTTCTTTAATTTTGGTTCCTCCATTACATCTATATAATCCACAGGTTAAGATATTATGGTATTTATACAAATCTTACATTCTTTTATATAATAAACAAAACATAGACGAGCTTTAAATTTCTCTAATGTATGATAATTTTATAAATTACTCATTATCTATTCATTTCTAATATAATTATTATACATTTACTCAAATTAGTCTCTCAAAAGTATCCATTTTGTAACAGGTTTTAATTTCTTTAGAAAATCATAATAAATTAAGGTTAATCCGACATTTCCTTATTTAGTTCCGACACATTATTTAGAATATTTTAATTTATCAGCCAAATTAAAAATATCTCCTGCTACTGCTATATTTTTAGAATAAACCCATCCTATTATCATTCTAAATTAAGTATTTTTTTAAGTCAAATATTCAATAACTGTTTTAACTGAAGAATATGTTTCACAAGTCACAGTAATTAATTCAGTTCTAGGAAAATATTATGTCTAATTATGATCATAAGTTAATAATGATGGTCGTATCAACCATGAATCTCTATTTTCATTAGATTTCTTTTTTAACATTATATTAAGTTCTCCGATATTCATTAAAACTTATTTTTCTTCTATTTTAGATCCTTCTATTTAATAATCCACATTTTATTATTATTGTGTTTCATTTCCAATTTTATTTTGTACTTCTATTTAATTCTATTATTTTGGTTCTATTTATTCTATTAATTTCTTACAAATTATTTATGGAATAATAGATTAAGATGTTATCTTAACTATTTTATTATTCTATTATTATTATTATTACTTTTAAACTATTCTCTTTTATTATTTTTGTGCATTATTTTTAACTCCTTGATATTTTATTTTTCTCATTTCTTCATATAATAAACTAATTATAAATATTATTAATACTCTTTCTAAATATTAAGTTTTATTATAGACTTTATTTTATCTATCTCTTTTAAATATTTCTCTTTATCTCCTCTCATCTCCATAAATATTTATGCTTCTAAATTCATAATAGACTATTCATTCACTTTTCTCCAATTTTTATATGTATGTAACATTTTAGTAATCAATTCCCTTGATATTTTTCTCTCTTCTTCTAAAATTACATCTACTTTCATTTATTCTAACTTTTTTTTCTCAATCTTCTCCTCTTTTAATTACTTCTTATTCTAACTTTTATTTTTCAAACTCTCTTTTAACCATCCTATCCATTCAAAATCATCTCTTAAACTCTTAATATTAATTCATATATCTTACATAATCTATAAATTTCAAATCTGCACTATTAGTATTCCTCTATCTCTATTTATTAATACCAAGTAACTTTTATTCCCATTCCTCTCCTCCAAATACAACTAAAAGATCTATTTCATTCAATCTCTCTTAAATCGAATCATTCGAACTTCTTAATTTCAAATTTCTTAACGATTACTACTTTATCATATTATACATCAATTATAAACTAAATCCTTAAACTTTTAAAAAGCATCTACAATAAAATGTTCTTGTTTTCTATAATTATTAAATATACACATTATTCTCTGGCTATTACTATACTAAATCATTATATTGATATAAAACTATCTTTACTTCTTATAAATCATCCTCTAATTCTTTCAATTTATACACTGAATACTACTTTGCTTTCATCAATATTTCATTCATTTATTCAGCATCCAATTTATTCTCTAAAAACTCATAGTATTATTTATATGTTTATAAATGATTAATTTATTCTCGATTTCTCAACCACCACATTCGTTATTCTTAAAATTCTTTCATTTTTTAATTTAAATTTTAAATTACATCTAAATTCTCTTTTAATTTATTTAATAATTAATTATTTTATTTTATATTAGCAACATGAGAACAATTTATTAAAGTTCTTAAACTTATTACATTTGCTTTAGATTCTAAAAACTCTTCTGCTTTCTACATCCAAAGCATCTAAATATAAAATGACCATAATTGACTTTATAATGCTGGATCATCATATTAATTACTGTTTAATAATTTAATTAGTAAATACTATTCTGGTGCTTTACAACTTTACAATTACAATTCAAATTCTCTCAATGTTTACAACCAATTCTCATACTAACTTTTTATCTTTTGCATCTACATCAAATAATAATGATCTTAAATTTAACTATCACAATTCAACAATTTCATCACTTATACTATATTATACCTCTTTTTCCCACATTCCTATTCAATACTATTTGATTAATTCAACAATCTCTAACATTCATATCTCCAATGTATTTATCTAAAATTCTATACAATTTATTTTATCTCATCAAAAACAATCTCAGGAATTATTACCTAAGATATTAGTTCATTACTAAAATCTAAATCTTTAATCTCCTTCACTTTTTATAACATTATCTGTAAATTCTCTTAATGATTATATGCTATATAGTAAAATTAACGAATAAATTCTATTTACTATTATATCAACTCTATATATTCTTCAAGTTCTCTTGATTTTAAATATCTATATTAATCCAAATTATCAATTATACTACCTTTCCTTTCAACTATATTTCTTGCTTATATCAATTCTCTCATACGACTTTCAGTTTCTAATTCAAACCCATATACTTTACATTTATTTTCTATTTCCTCTAATTCCTTTATACTTAAAATTTCCTTTAATTTCTTATCAAATTCTTTGAATTATCTAAGCTTTATTTTTTAATTCTCTATATATTCAGTCGTCAATAAACAATTCTCCGTCAAATTTAGCATTTCTGTACAAAATTCATTTGTGATTTTTTCTTAATTTGAAAATTTCTCATTAATTTCAACTAATTAATTAAAAACTTAACCTATTATTTATGATCTTTATGCAGCTTTTTTAATATTCTCAAAACTATAAAGTCCCATATATTCTCTTTCAGTTAAATGACAATTTTTCAATATTTTTTATTCCAAATCAATTGTAAATTCCTCAATCAATTAAGTTTCAAAATGAGATTATATATTATTTAACAATTTATCACTATTAAAAGGAAATTCTATTATTTATTATAAATTTGTTTATATATTAACATTTTCCAAAATTAAACATTCTTCTATTATTTTTTCTATTAATTTTATACATCCCATTGTAATATTACTTTTATAAGCCATTTTTTTTAATTCTATCAATTTCTCTATAAATGGTTTGCTTTTTTAATTTTTCATCAATATATATTATTTAAATAAAATTAATTCAAGTTAACTTTCAATACATGGAATATCCCATTAAAATTTAGTTACATTGAATAGTTATTTGAATTAATTCTTAATATTTTATGATACAATATAACGATTAATTAATTAAAATAGATTCTAATTTTGATAAATAAACAATTTTTCTATATCAACTAAGTTTTCTTCCAAAAGATTAAATGTGTTTGCTACTAAATAACCATCATTTATTCCTTTTTTGATTTTAAATTTAATTTATTTTCTTGATAATATAAAAGATTTAAAATCTTTTCTTTCATATTTTTCAAATAAATATCCTTTGTTTTTTAATTATATAATTAATTCTTCAAAAAAAGATTTATTTTTTTCTAATTAAACTGGTATTATAAATAACATTTATTATTTTAATTCTTCTAATAATTTTTACCTCAATAATATTTTATCTAATTAAATTTCTGCAGATGATTTGATAGGCATTGAAGCTAAGAATTATTTAATTAACTTTAAATTTTTAAAGTCTGCCTTACTTAAAGGTAACCTTTATAATCTTCTCATAATAGCTTCCATATATAATAAAATGGGTAATAAGTCTAATAAGTGTACTTTATATATATCATTTGGTATAAGCAAATCTTCCAAACTTAATAATTAAGGATCATCTATGTCAATTTTACATCTTTTAATACTCCATCTTTTACAAGCTTCACAAACATAAGATTCTTCTTTTATTAAACGTTTTTTAATACATCCAAAATGGAACCATTCATAACAATGATCACATTAAACCATTTATGAATTATTTAATGATTTTCTACAAATACAAAAAATCATATGACTTTCCATATGAGATTAACAATAACTTTCTACTTTATTCTCAGAAGACCAACAATTTTCATTAGATTTAGGTAATGAATAATTTTCAAATATAGTTTCTAGGTTAAATTATACTTCATCTTTTAATTTAATGATTAAATTTTCATTCTGTTATGGAATTTCATAGATCATTTCAATTGCATTCTAAAAGGCTTCCTAAATATCATATAATTCATTTTAAATTTCTTAATTCCCTACATCTATTATACTTGGATCCAAATCACTATCATGAAATTTAAGATTAAAAATCCATTATTAATTTTCAATTAGCTACAACTCTTTTTCTACTTTTTCTTTTAAAATACAATGTGGATGTGCAAATGTTGTGCAATCCTAACATTTTATCTAAGCTCCTTAATTATCACAATTCTAACATTTTTCCTTTGTTTTTTTATCTATTTTATTTTATAAACTAAATGACATTGTATGATAATCTCTCACCCATATATTTGGATCAAAAATTGCACATAGAACATGTACATACATTTCATGATATCCAGAAACTCTTTTAAGTAATCCATTCTATCCACAAATATAGCATTCAGGTTTCTCAACATTATCTTAACATGGATCACATTATTCATCTAAATTATTATACCCATAACAATATCTATGATATATTAATTTACATTTTTGACATTCCTTTTATTGACAACCTTTATCCTTTCTAATGAAATTCAATCCACAAACTGAACAATTCATTTATTTTTATTATATCTGCTCTTTAAATACTTTTTATAAATGCATGCTCAAATATTACCTGCCATTGTATCAAATCATTATTCTTAATCAAACTAACAGAATGAACAGACCCTATTCTTAGCACTTCTTCATTTATGACATATGCAATCCCTTTTTCGACTTCTTAATAAATCATTATACTTACTATCATTTCTCAAATACAATACAAAATTCTTTAAATCCTTCTCTAAATTTGATTAATCCTTAAGAAATAAATTTATGAGCATATTCTCTCACAACATCCTCTCATAATATAATACAATAAATTATTATATAATATAAAAATATCATAATAGCCATTTTCCTTTTGATTTTAAAGTCATAACTAAACTTAAATTCTCAATTTATAATTCAAATACTTTTTACATTTTCTATTCTCATCATTCAAATCTATTATCTATTTTCTGAATTTAAATGATTATTAGAATTTCAAATAATTAACAATTTTTGTTATCTACACTCAATTTACTTTTTGCCAAATTTAAATAACTCATTATTTAATCTAGTTCTGATTTTTTGCTTGATTTTAATAAATATAATTTCCAGAATTATTTATTTATATTTTAATTTCAAACACATCTTTTTCAGTTCATTTAAATTTAAAAATTTCCGTCAACATACTTACTTAGATCCTTTATCCAAATTTGTATAGTATATTGATTCATTATTAAGTTTATTTTATTCAATTTTTGAATAAGTTAGAAATATATTTTAGATACATACTATATTTTTATAGTTTATTTGGTTCAAAATAACTTAATAATATTTATATTTAATGGCAAAATACGAGTAATTAGATTCTCCATATGCAAAAATCTTTTTCATTTTGCAATAATTATTAAAAGCAGAAATAATTACCCAAAGCGAGAAGGATCATATTAAAGGTATTTATATTTATACTATAAAGACTTAATTATTTAAAACGACTAGTCTATTAGGAAATTGTTTATTTTAGAAAGTTAATAAGAACTTTTTGAAAATATTCAAGAAATTATTGAGAAAAAACGCATTATAGAAGGTTTGTCTGATTTTGAAGATGATGATTCAACTAGCAAAAGTTTGAAAAATTACTTAAGAAATAAATTAAAACTGGAATTAAAATAGAGTAATTTTAATTTAGCAATCAAGAAAATTTGATTAATAATTAAATGTGTGTTTTATGTTTATGCAAATAAATATATCAATTAATTACATTCCTATAAGTAATCTCATGATTACTAACCATTCTACAATATTTAATTATTTTAAAATGTAGAGAATTCATTCAAATTTTACATATAATTAAACTAATCTTAATTAGATTAATATTATAACTAATATACAAACTATTATTATGGAGAGACAATCCCTATATATGGATTTATCATTTGAATATTTGGATATTGATTGATAACAAATTGCTATTATGAATTTTTGCTTTATTATGAGTTTTGTTATTAATTTTAAATTTCATTTTAATGTTAAAAAACATTTGGACTTGTTTAAATTATAGGTACAAAATTTTAATACTATTGGAAAAAATTAGAATTATTGATTATATGAGCATCTTGATTGACTAAATAAGGAATATAAGGTTATTAAATAATAGATGAATTAAAATTATTATGAACAAATTTTTATATATTTTCTTCTTTAATATTAATGATTTGATTATTCAAATTTGAGTTAGTATTTTGCAACACTATTATAAATGAAAAAGAAATACCTAAATTATTTTCCTTATGATGATCCTCAGTAGAACCATCTACTTTTTAACTATTATCACTTCGTTTATTCTGTTTTGATCTTGTCATTATTTGAAAATTTGATAAATTCATTTCTTAAACTTATTTTGTTTTTTATTTTTGATCATCCTATGTTAAGTTAGGTATTTTTCTTCTTTTTTAAAGTTTAAATTTTTCAATTTCAGAAGAAAAAAAAGAATCCTCTTCAAATTCATCATCATCAGAATCATCTAATTCACATTAATATCTTCTCTTTAGGTTAGCATAAAACCTATTTTTGACCATATTTTCCTAAATTTATAGTTATATGATAATTACAGGCCTTCCTTTTAAAAAACTTGATATATAACTCCATTTAGTTCCAAATTTTCTATGTAATTTTATTATCAATTTATCTTCATCTTCTGTCCATCTATCTTAATTTATAGTCCCTTATAATTAATTCAAATAACGCTCTCTAACTTATTTTCCTGTTCTCCAATTCATTACTGTACAGATCTTACTCCATTTTTTTCCAAATTTTTTAACTAATTCTTTCAATTATTCATCTTCTTAAGGAGACCACAATTACCTTGAAGAAGTCTAAATTTTTATTAAATTAATACTTAATTTGGATGAAGCTATTACCATTTATACATGCATTCTAATGGTGTTGGACCATTTAGAATTACACTTATTGATTTCCAGTTTCCTTATTTTAAGACATAAAGCTCTTTAAGTTTATCTTCAATTTTCGGACTCCATACAAAATTTTTCTAAAATAACATTATTGTTATGTTATTACATCTTTTTAGGTCTTTTTGGCTTAATTTTCTTATTATTAGTCAGATGCAACACTCATTTGATAGGCAGAATTTATTTTAAATATATTATCAAAAATATCATGCATCTTTATCACCTTTTATACATTTAATATGACGAAATAATATAATTGGTATCTTAATTACACTTTTTATTTCAAAACTTTTGCACAACAACTGCAATCAATCAACTTGCAACCTTAAATCCCCATTACTTTAAATTCAACGTTATATATTCATTTTAATAGTATATACTACAAATTGTCTAAAGTTTATAATTTCTTTTTACAAGAATAATGCACTTTAAAATTAATAAAAATTATATTATATTATAATGTTTAACTAATTTATATTCCCTAGCCGTTAAATATTACAACTCATTCGTTCTTTTTTATTTCGCATTATGATATAAATTCAAAAATTTAACAAATTTTTATTTGAAGTTTACAAGAAATTTTCATTTCAATTTTTTAATACTTACTTTCTTTTGTTTATTTTTAATAAATTTACTTATATATTTATTATATAAATTAATCAGGCTATTAAAAATTTAAACTATAATAATAGTTAAGCTTAGATAAGACATTCTTAAGAAAAATAGTAATTACTATTAATTAAATATTTGTTGATTTTATTTTGATGAGTTAATAATAAGTCATTTTTTTTATCTATAGGTTGTTTTAATTTTTTTATTTAGAGTCTTTCTATATTAAATGTAAATTAATTTTTTTTTATAAAGATATTTTTATTTATTTAGTATACACACCATATAAATTATTTCGCTTAATATGGTTCTTCTGAAACTTAATTTAATTTCATTTCTTAACGACAAACACTTTAGTAATCTATTGATATTTAATTCATTCAAAGACTTACGCTTTTTTAAATTTATTAAGCTTTCTCAATATTATATATTAAGAAATTTGCAAATCTTTTTGTCAACTACAATACTTTGTTAATTATCAAAATTGCTTAAGTCTCTTTTCGAATTTTAATAGCACATTTTTTTTTTAATTAAATTATTATTTTAAAAAAGATTAAATTTATTTTATAGAAAAAAATTAATCATATAAAAATAATTAATTCAACATATTGTAAGATTACTTATTAAAAAAACTTAAATAATAAGTATTTATTTAGTAAGAAACTAATCTGTTCTATAAAAAAAGATATTTTAATGAATAAAATTGAGTAAAATATAATTTTTAATAATAAATAAGTTTATTTATCAGTCCTCTAAGTACTTATCTAAGATTTAGGACATTAAATTTTAGATTTAATTAGCCTATGAAGAGTTTATTTATGTTTTCTATTTAAAAATTAAAAATACCTAATAAATTTCTAATGACTTTTAATAATCAATGTAAGCCTATTTATATCGACCTAGTTCTTTATGACAATCTGCACAATTTTTAAGGGTAATAGCTAAATTACCATGCATTTTGCCACAAATAGTTGTATATATTTAAATTGATTCTTCAAAGCAATTGACAGCTTCTTCATATTACTTTCTTTCAAAATAAGATCTTCCAAAATTATTTAGAATAATTGCGATACTTGCATGACTTTAACCATACAAAGCTTTTAGAATATCCTAGGATTTTTAGAAATATTATTCAAATTCATTGGAATTTAAGTTATAAGCTTTAATTTTTCCTAATGAATGATAACAATCAGCAATATCCTAAGAAAATTCTCCCATAATTTTTAAATTAATTTGCAAGCTTTCAGTAATTAGTTTTTCAGCAGATGATAAATCTTAAATTTATAAAACAATCATACTTTCTTGATTATTTTTCATTCTTAAATAGAGATTACCTTTTAAATAAATTGATTTAGCAGTTTTTATATGTTAATAACCTAAGACTTCTGTCCATATTGTAATAGCTTCAGTAATAGATTTCATTGCTTCATCAATTTTTCCTTCATCTGAAAATAACTGTGATAATCCATGTAATGAATCAGCTACTTCCTAAAATGATGATAAGAAATACAATTGATTATTTAGTATATAATTCTTCTCGAATTTTTAAACTTTCAAAAAGCATTTATTCTGCCAAATCATCTTGGAACATAAATCTATAATAATTTCCCAATTATGTTAATGTCATAGCATATACTCCAGTTTATTGTAAATTATTCTTAATCAATAATTAGTATGCATAATCAAGATATTTGAAGGTTTACTCATAGTAACAACAATAAAAACAACATCTTCCTTTAAATATTATCTATTATTACCAATTTTTGAATAAGAATTGCATAATCTTAAGATGCTTTCTTTGTCACATTAAGTTTTGAAAAGTTCTTTTTCTATTTTAATCATTTTTATCAAATATTGCATGGCTCGATAAACTTAATTTATGTCTATGAAAATTTGAGCATATCTCTCATAAATATTACTTTAAAGAATCTCATATATTAAAAATAATACTAATTCATTTTCTAAGTATTCCTCAGGGTTATTTAATTTCGCATTCAATATATTTTATAATTTTTCTAGCTTTCTTAAACTCTTTTAAAAATTTTATTTCCTTATGAAAAAATCAATTTTCTTAAAATAATCACCCATCTTGAACAAATAAATTTTATTCAATTAAATGAAAATTCCTTAATTACATGCACAAATTAATTCAACAAAAAAAATTAAGTTCTATAAAATATATAATCTCAAAATTGTTCAATTTCTTCTTTTATAAATAAGTTCATCAATATCCTAAACGAAATTTAATTTTCCTTAACATTGTAAATTACTATAGTTGAAAAGTTTCATAATAAATTTAGAGACATTTTAATTATTAATCTCATAAACTAGTTAATGAAATTTTCTTTTTTAATCCGAAGTAAGTAAATCTTAGTTTGTCAATATTTTTCGAGTGATTCTAATTAATTTGATAAATTTACAATTAAAAAAAAATAAGTCCACAATCTAAATAATCTTTTTCAATTGAGAATTCCCTGCTAGTAAATGAAGTCAAGTCTGTAAAATCTTTAGTAGACAAAGAGTTTAGTGATTGAACTTGTCTTAAATTAATAAAATTATTAGATTTTTATTATCCAAAATCAATTAATGTTATTTGATCCAACATTGTACAATAATAAATATTCTCTAATTTAATATTTTGATGACTAAATCCCTCTTAGTGTAAATATTAAACAACTGATAGTAGATCCTTTTATAAAAGTTAATTAAATACCTTCATAATCTTATAAATTTAATCTTTATTAAGTATATTTTTTTTGATATAATTATCCAATGATGCACCTTCTATAAATTCATAAATTATATAATTATGATGAGTCTCTATATAATATTCTCTTAACTTAGGAATATTTTTATGCTTTAAAAATTAAAGTGCTACAACTTCATTTCGAAATTCCTTTAATAATTATAAATTGTACTTGCTCAAATTCTGCTCTTCCTTGTTTTATAATTTTGCAAGTTACTAATTCTTCATTCTATATACTTCTCATACGAACTATCTATAAAAATAGTATATTATAATTTACAGAACCATAATTTCTTTTCTAAATGAATTATGCTATCTTATAATGACTATTTATTCCTTAAAAGCATACTTTTCCATTCATAAACTCCTTCAAAAGCTTCCCTATATGGGTAGCAAATTTATAACTAGACTTTTTTTTATTAATGCAAAATTCAAATGAGATAATATCCGAATTATCATTTTTTATCCATTTTATTTTTGGTTCAAATGAGTTAAGTTGAATTACTAAGGAGTGTTAATCCTAAAGTTATGCTTTAAAAAATACGTTGGAAAATTGAATCTCATCTTTTAACATAAAAATGTTGTATTTTTATATCGAAAAGAAATTTTTCTTGTAGCAGATCATTATGTTAATATTTAATTATAAGATATTTTATAAAATAAATCTCATTTCGAACTACTTTCTATTAATTATCGTTTATTTCCTATTTTTTAATATGTATAAATCGGTTTTTATTATTTTAAGTCTTTTAATCTACTGCATTAGAATTAACTAATTTCATTAATCACTCTTAAATCAGTTTCTATTTCACTCAAAAAAATAGTTTTAGAGACAACAAAATTTTATCTGAGTTGTTCAAAATATTTTAGAATATTTAATTTAGACTATAATTTACAAATGAATATTACTTTATCTATATTTCATATATTTTTTTAGAATTTTCTTTTTAAGATTAGAGTCTAGAATCTAGAATTCAAATAGTCAATATTGATAATTTGCTTTAGAGCTTTATTTTTTATTTTTTTAATTTAATATCATAAGTTTTATTTTTAAATAATTCTGGTAACAATCCTCAAGAGTGAATTGCAGCTTAAATTAATTAATTGTAATTAATATATATTTTTTTTTTGTTGTTTTTTGATCATTAAATTTAGAAATCTTGTACTTAAATATATTAGACTTAAAGATATCCTTTAATAAAGAATTGAAGAATTAATATTCAATCATTTAATTCATTAATAACTTTGCTTAAAATCATTGATGTCTATCTTACTTACTTGGATATTAATTGCATTGGACCAAGTTTTTATTCAAGTTATTCAATTTCATCATGCATATTAAATCTTTTCATTGGAAGAGTTTACACGGATAATTTTTATTCTTCATCAGCCATGCCTAATTGCATTTAAATATTCTAAATTTAATTAGCTTCTTTAATGATCTGATATTTTATTAAAGATTACGTTTTCATTTATGCGATTTATTGATTAAATCTTATTTTATAACAATAGATTTCCTATGGTTTCCGTTAAATACACTAAATCATCAAATAATGTAAGATCAAATTTATCAATTACTTTTTATTCACCAAAAACATATTGAATTTCTTTTACGCAACATAGCTTAGTTATTTCTTGAAATTCAACTAATTCATCTCCATTTTATTTAAATAACACTTTACGAAGATTCTTTTTTAATCCTATCAATTACTTAATAACTTAAAGTAATTTTCTTTCATTGTTGATATAATCCTATTGTAAAATATGCAAATACTTTGAGTTTATGTAGATTTTCAACTAGTTAATATATTTATTAGCTGAATATGAGATAAGATTTAGATTAAGGGTTTGAAATGTTAATAAACATACGAGTTGATTTCTTTGATGTATTTTCTTTAATACTTTTAAATTTCATATCTCCATATTAAACAATTTCTGTTTCTGTTCTAACCTTTTTGAATTTAGTTTGCTTCTATGTATTTTTTTGAGATCTTAATGTATTAATATGATCTAAATAATCTTTAATCGTTTTTTCATTTGATGCTACCGTTTTAACTATTAATTATGGAAGTTTTTGCTTATCATTTGGACTAATTTTTCTATTAGATGGTTGATTTTAATCAAGGCTCTCAACTTAGAATTCTTCATGTTGTTCATGATTTTCATGTTTTTATTAATTTACTCTTTAAATTGTTTGGTTCTTTTGAAATGACCTTAAAGTAGTTAAAGTCTTAGATTAAGGGTTTTGAAAAGGAATAGTTTCATTTAGTTTAAATTCAGGTAATATTAGATGGTGCTTATATATAAGACTCATAATATAAATAATTGATTTATCTATTTCTTTATTATCTATCCCAATTAATCTAGGATTTCTAAACAGTTTCAAACTGTATTGCGAAAAATTCTAGTTATTGAAATGATATATTATGATTAATATGATAAATTAGAATAATTGTAAAAGTTTTGTAGCTGTTAATCGAAGTCTAACAAACAAAAAGGTGCAAAAATTTATTCATTAAGACTTAAAAAAACTTCGACGAAAGCAAAAGAATTTAGATGAACTCTTTGGAGAATTAGAAGATTTTGCTCAGGTTAGTTTATCAAAGAATTATTCTTTTGAAAATATTGATGAAGACGATTAAACTGCATTTGAATTGATTAATGAGACTTATTAATTAAAAAAATAAGAACTAGAATAGAATTCATCATAAAATAGCAGTAGAATTTTGCCAAATGTTTTTAGTAAACAAAAATCTGAGAGATCTTTGAGAGAATAAAAAGAAGTAAACAGATAAACAAGTATTACTAAAATTAATTTAACTTAAAATGATGACTCACTTATTAGCGATTAAAGTATAAAAATAAGAGAAAATTATTAAAGTCAACGTAATCTAAATTCGATTAAAGTTCTTGAATAATACTCTAAAACATAACCTAGAGTTAAACTTATTAACAAAAAAATAGAAATTAAAAAAGAGAAAATCAATGAGTTTGATAAATTACCATTAATTTGGCAACAATATTATAACATTTAACCAGAAAAGGAAAAAGCTAAAGCAAAAAACTCGATTTTAAAAATAAGTGAATAGTTTAAAGAAATGGAGAGAGAGAAAATTCTTGAGCCATTCATCAAGGATCAAAAATTAAAAGTTAAATTAATGACTCCATTTATTGTGAGAAAGGATAAACCGTATTTTGTTGCAGAAAATAAAGATAATAGTATTTAAATCATAATATATATAGAGAATCTAATTGATAATATGAAAAATGAAAATACGAACTTAAATAAAGATGAATACTTAATAGTAAATTATGAGCAAATCTTGGATTATATTTGAATTATTCAGTCATGAAAAATTATGAAAATATTTCTTGCATTATCTATTATTTTAAGATTTTTCACATTGAACTTAATTATAATAAAAAATTACTAGTCAAGCAACTTAAACAAACATAAACAATCAGTTTAATAACCTTATTGCAATAGGAATAAAAGACTTATATTAAAATTCATTTAATTTAACTTAATAGAATCTTTGGTAATCTTCTGGATTGAATAATGATAACTATAACTGAATTTAATTTACGCAAGAAGTTCGGCGAAATTTTATTAAAATTCTTATTCTTATCTTCTCTATAACAATTCTTTCAGTTAATTGCATTCCTAATTTCAGTTCTTCATTTCCTAAAACCTCTGGTTTTTATTCGCTTTAAGCTTAGATATCAATTAATAATAGATGTAAATGAATTTCTTTTTACTTTCATGTGAAAACAACTTCAAATATTTATTTAGCTTAATTGAAAAAATATTGGAAAGTAATTAAGGTGATTTTGAAATTAAAAATTTTTTCTTTGACTTCAGGATCCTGATTATTTTCTTAGTCTTTAAAGATGCAATACAGAATTTAACTTAAAATTTTATAATTTTGGATTCCCAAATATCATAAAATCCTAAATGGAAATGATACTATATATAACTTGTTGAAATTCATCATTGTATTCAAAACCAGAGTTTCACCATTTATATCGAATTGATAGATATCTTAAGTATCAATTGAATAGATAATGAAATAATGATGGAAATCTATGCATAATTATAATCCTAATCTTGTCTTTATACACTGGAGAATAGCCAAAAAGTTGTCTTTGAAAGATTTCAAGAACTTAAAGTTAATGTCCAATATTAAATAGAGCTGATGATTTTACATAAATTAATTTAAGATTATTCGAATGCAACAAGTTCAAGCATTTCCTCCCCAGTTTTTCTAGGCCTTAAAAATCTAAACTATTTTGGGATAAGGACATGATGCTAAAGTTCTTCTTGCACTTGAGAAGAAGGAAGATGAAAACAAACAATATGCCTTGAAGTGCCAAGCCCAAAAAATATAAGACACCGCCATTAACTTATTCGTATTACTTCCAATAACTTGAAGTTACTAAGAATGAAATACAAATTCTCATCCACATCAAGCATCCCCACATTATTGAGCTCTTCGGGTACAGCCAGGATTTCTCTTGTCTGGTCCTTCAATATTGTCCAAATGGTACATTAGTTTAATTGATCAAATCTTCTCCACTTCCAGTTAACATAGCAGCCTCACTTTTATACTAGGTAACTCTGGCTCTAACTTATATGCATGAATAAGGATTTACTCATGGAGATCTCAAATTATCGAATATTCTGATAGATAATTAATACAATCTTAAATTATGTGATTTTGGTTTTGCCAGATGGAATGGCAAAATGGCAATCGAAAAATAAACTATTGCTGGAAGCGAAGGATACACTGCACCAGAAATATGGACACCTAATCCTAATTATATTAAGAGTGACATGTTTTCTGTTGCAGTGATATTTTTTATCTTAATTACTGGCCATCCTCCATTCGAATCCAATAATCCAGATAATCATGATCCATGGTGGAATTTAATTTAAAATAATCAATGGGAAACATATTGGAAAGACATTAGAACTAATATTGATTAAGAATGCAAAAACTTATTTGTTTAAATGTTCAGTATCCAACCTGAAGAAAGATTAAGTGCAAATCATTTAAACTAATGGTTTAAATTAAAATAAACTACTTAAGAGAATTTGATACAAGAAATCAAAAAAAGATTAGCTGAGATTTGATCTAAAATCAATAATCTATAATTTATGTTATTTGTATAAAAGATTATTTTTCTTAGAAAACAGAAAATTTATTCCACAGTTTTATTAATTGTCATATCATGAATTAAAGTATATTAAATTTTCAACTTAATTTTTTTTCTAAATCTTTATAATCTTTAAACTTTACAGTGGATTATGTTAACCTTTCAGTTTATTGAATATGGGTTCTATTTCCTTTCACATAAATACTCTGCTTAAAAAATGTGAGTTTTGATTGTTATTAAGATGGCATTGGGCTCTATAGTGAAGTTTGATTTTCCATAGATTTTGGTTCAGTTGTTTATTTCCTTCGAGTAGTTGCCCTTGATGAAGGTAAATATTCATTATTAATTTTATGAAAAAGTCTAAAGATTTTGTTCGACCATTAAATTTTCAACTGCTATTCAGATGGTTTTTTAAGTATTTCTTATTTCACATAATTTTCAAAAAGCTACAATTAAGAAGCGATTCTATTATATTTGATGTTTTCATTAAAAAATTCTTCTTCAAAAAGGGCTTTTATTTAAGAAATAATTTATGAAATAAAGAAAGAAAATTCTTCAATTGAATCAATAGTTCTATTAATTTATTTTTTGAGAATATGTTAATCGAATAACCATTCAATGGATTATTAAATTTCATTCAGATCAAATAACATAACTTTCGATTATGAATATGATTGAATCTACTATTTTAATTGTTTTCCTTAAATAATTTAAGAAATTTGCAACATAATTTGTTTACTCTAAGAATTAAGCTACTCAGCATATTATTATCTTCTATCAATCATATGCTTAGAAAGTATGCAAATATATGTTTCAAATAATAGATTACTTACTATTTCATTTTAAGCTTAGTGCATGACTTAATTTATAGTTTTATTAATTGCTGATGCCAACTACTAAAATGGATAGAGAAGCACATGTTGCTCTAAAAAATTAGTTTTTGATAAGAAGTTTGATAAAGATTATAATAAAACAATGCTATTGTTTTGAATATATTTTAACATTAATAAAGTTTAACCATAAATTTTAGAACTTACATCTTCCATTAACTGATAAACACCTGCTTGTATTTATATTACATCAAAATTTATTGCGTTCTTATTGTCATCTAGTATTTGATGGATTATGTTATCTAATTAATTTAAATATGTGCTCATCATTTAATTTAAATGATATATATTTTGATGTAATTTTATAAGTTATTCTTATGTAAAAATATCAGAAAGTATTTTCAAATCTTATTTGCATTTAGCCTTTAGATCTTTGCTACATAATTCATCATTAAGCTACAGGGATTTATTGTTGATAATTTGCTCAAATATATTAATACATGTTTGAGTTTTGAGTAATCTCATAATTTACTATAATGGCTATAGATTTATGAGATTTTTATAATTTTCAAATACTTCTTCTATATTATTTATTAGAAAATTAGTTTAAATAGACAAATAAATATTTTCGATTAACTTCATAGTAAAGGAGTCATAAAATGTTGTGGAAAATTTAGTTTTATATTTTTACAATAACTACAATTATTTTTAGGACATTGTATCATTTGCTCTTTTGTCAATTGAAGAAAAATGCTAAGTAATTTTGCTTTTTATTGAAATTTCTTCACTTAACCTATTTTCATTTGAAATAGATTAAGCATGCTTTGTAGGTTTTAATAAAGTAAGAGTAGATTGACGATGACTTGGCAATTTTTTATTTATTGTTAATGTTGGTTAAATTTCTGTCCTTTATTTTTACGCTTATAATTATTAATCTTTTTAGATAAATAATTAACAAAATTAACGTTTAATTTCTTATTTATACACATCTTTTATAGGATAATTTAAAAATTATCCAATTTCATTTTTCTCTGCCAATCTTTATTTGATAATTTCGTGATATTTCTAAATATGAAAAAGTTCTAATTGAATTTTCTCAAACAAATTGTAACACTGTAACCTGCTTAATTCTCCATCAATAGAATTAGCATAAATCTGAACTTTAAATTTGTTAATCAATAATTAGATGGATTTGTAAGTTACAACCAGCTTGTTGCATTAAAAAATCAACATACGTAATTTTTTGGGATCAATTTGAGCTTTGATTGTTTCTAAGTCTTTTTCATAATTTTGATAATGCTATAATTACTAATGATGTAGCTTAGAGTCATCTTAATTTTAAATAAAATCTTTAAGTGGTTATATAGAAAGTTTTGAGCAAAATAATTCCAATTCACATTTGTCTACATTTATGAAAGAACCCATTTCTATTAGTTATTCAGATAAAATATGAATTAAAACTTTTTCTAATAATTAAGAGAGATTTGACTAAATAAGTTGAGATTAAGAAAAATTTGTGTAACTTCTTCTATTAGATGAGATAAGATGGTTAGTAAATAAATTTTATGGTTTTATACTTTCATCATCTGGAAATTATTGTTATTATTAATCTTAATTATTGATCTCATTTTCCATCAAATATATTATTAAAATTTATAAATATCAATAACTCATAAAATAAGCAACAATAATTCACAGAAAAAAATTCAGATCATTTAAACCTTGCTCTCAAGTACAAAGGTTTACCATTAATCCTACAATTTTAGTTCTAACCCTATTGTGTTAATCCAGAGCTATTGCATTTCTAAAAATAACTTTTCTATTCTCTTTCTATGATCATTCATACATTTTACATTAGACTTGTTACTAATTATTCTTTTGATATTAATATATCAAGATTCCATTATTCTTAGGGAAGGTTATTAAGAGTTGTGCAATATTGATGGAGTCTTTTTCAGATACTTTTAATTATTTCTTATCTTCTACAGGAGTTTATTCATATCATCGCTTATTAGTAAGAACAAGAGATATTCATGAATAATTGTATTAAATTTGATTTAGATCTAAATTTCTGAATATAATTCTTTAACATGAAGCTTAATTTTTTTGATTTTATTAGAAAAATTTAGATCGTCTTCAAAATAATTCATGGCAACTTAAGCATCTGATCACTTTTTAAAATTCTTAGAAAATTAGATCTTTTAAAATTTATGCTTCTTGTTGTAAATTATCTTGTTGCATTAAAAATAAAATATATTTATTTCCTATAATGAACCCTCTATACATTACTTAAGATGAACTTCATCAAATGTTCTAATCTCCAAATCAAACAAAAAGAAGCGCAGATTCTATAGCTACACTCGAACCATAAACAGTAAAGTTTTAATAAACATTTTCTAACATTCAAACAAACATCGAAACAATAGAACAATTGAAAAAAGAATTGGCAGCCAAGGATAAAATGATAAATGAGTTAAATTCAAAAACTTCTTAATAAATTGAATCCCTTCTCTGCTAATAGGAAAAAATAATACAAGAAAATCTCAATCTCAAAAAAGAACTTAATACATCAAAAGCTTAACAAAAACACTAATAGCAAAAATTAGAACTTTATATGGCTGAGACAAAGACGCTCTAATAACTTCGACTTTAAGAGCGAACAAGATACTAAAGAGATATTAGAAATATCGAAAAATTCAATTCACTTACTAAGTGAATATTAATATATAATATTTATATTAAAATCAAATTTATGATTTAATTTGAAGAATTTTGTAGAAGAATATTCATCAATCCAAATTATTTTATGATTTTATGTTATTGAAAAAAAATTGATTAAATGAAAGAAGTCAATTTATTTTTTAAAGTGGATTACATTTATCTCTATTTCTAAATTGAAAACTAATATGTTTAATGGGTGATTTCAGAAGAGGTGCTTTAAATTATTTTTTAAGAGTTTATTAAGATGAGTTGTCTTCTTTGAATTCTTCTTATTTAAGTCCAGGCATATAGATTATACAAGGGTTTGTTCTTAGCATTTATCCTTAATTTTTTCTTTTCAAAGAAATATTATGGTTCCAATTATTTTTAACAAAAGGCATGCTTGATCTATATGATTATTTTGAACTAAGTTATCTACTAAAATCCATAGAACTACATTGAAATATTTATTACTTAAGAGTGGATCGTTATTAATTGGTTAAAAATAGTTCGTTTTAATATTCCAATTGTTATAATTCTGTTTAGAATCTTGCACTTAATGTCATCGATTATAGATTTTTGCATAACTTAGTATTTAAACCTGAGCTTTCATTAGTACTTGGTCTAACAGACTGTTTTGCACTACTGATCAACATGAAATATTTATTAAAATAAACAAATTAATCGAAAACTAATTAAATCAAATTCATTCCTTCAATTTATAAACAGTCTTTTATTGCCAAGTAAAATCAAAAGAATAGTAAAGATATTTATTTTTATTATTATATGAGATAAAATCTTTAATGTAAAATTATTATTACACCATTTTTAAATGAATATTTTTAGAACTGATATTGTAAACAATATTACAAGAGAGTTATAGATAAAAATTGAGTAAGTGATTTATGAAATATATCATTGAATATGATTTGATTTTAATTAAATAAATAAAATGAATAGCACACTAAGTTCAGAAGATTTAGATAATGATATAAGAATATAACAAGTTTAATAAAGTGCTCCTGATGCAGTGCAATTTTACATTAGCGAGGAGTATGAGTTAACAAATATTTATATATTAGGAATTTCAATAATGATCCATATGAAATTATATAATAAAAGGTAGTAGCATTTCAACCAATTAAATCTAAAGATGATACAAGATGTGATCAGGCATCAAAAGATGGTGGAAAGAAATTTGAAAATAAGAAATAAATTAAGTGTATGAGGTCTGTAGGTACATATGTGATTTAACAAATTGGACGTAAAATTTTATCAGGAGACATGAATCTAACTAAAATTAGTTTTCCAATAAAAGCAATGATTGCAAAATCAGCGTTGGAGAAAAATTTGCAATCTACAATCTTTTTTCCTCTGTATATCAATAGGGCTGTTCAAACAGTAGATTATATGGAGTAGTTAAAATTAGTAATAACTGCTACAATCGCTACATTCCACATAAATTTGAGTTTTCATAAACCTTTGAATCCTATCTTAGGAGAAACAGTAGAAGGCTTCCTATCTGATGGAACAAAATTATATGCCGAATAAATAAGTCACCATCCGCCTATAAGTTAATTTTATGGAGTTGGTAGAGAAAATACTTATAAATATTTTGGGTATCATGATTTATTATCATAAGTAATTATTGTTATGAAGCATCTGCTGGATTAAACTCTATAACTCTAAAAAATAAGGGGAAAAGAACTATAGTATTTAATGGAGGTTAAAGAATTGATTATAATTTTGCTTATGAACTTTATAGTGGAACAATTATGGGCTCTATGAAAGTGGAAGTATGATAATTATTAATAAATCATTTAGACTCTTGGGGTATCTACTTATTAAACTAATAAAGGATTGACAGCAACTTTGAAATTCGGAAAAGTAAAAAGAAAGGCTACTGATTATTTTGAAGGTTCAATAAATATGGGACCTTAAGAATTATGTAAAATATTTGGTACTTACATGGGATATATAGAATTCGATGGAGTCAGATATTGGGATCATAGACATATGGTATATATAAATCAATTTTATTTAGTATCCACATTAAGTTACAATTAAACCTCCTTTTCTACCATCTGATGCATAATTAAGAGGAGATTATACTAATTTAGCAGCTTTGGATATTGACAAAGCATAAATTGAAAAAGAGAATTTAGAAAACTTATAAAGACATGATGCTAAATTAAGGACTAAATTTAAAGAGATTAGAAGAAAAAAAGAAGAGAAAAAAAAATCACATGATCATCATGATTGATAAATTACTATCATAAATCAATAACATTTCATAAATTTCATTATTTTTTTTGATTCAAACCTATATTTGAATATAGCATACTATCTTAACTGTCATTTTCATAATTTTTTAAAACTTTTTCAGAACTTCTAGAACTTGAATTTTTATTATCAAATTAACCAGTTGAAGTTTGTTTGCTATGTAATAATGAATCGTTCTCTTCAATAATAGGTAGTGGATTTTAAGTTAATATAATTGGATCTGGTTGATGGCTGTTTGGTTAGAAAACCTAGCTGTTTGATTATAAAATCTAATATCTTCCCTATTATTCGTAGAAGTTTGTATTTGCCTATTATTAAATTTATAAAAATTAATTTTCATAATCTGCTTCTTCAGACAATACAAATTATTCTAAATCATATTGGTAAGATTCAATTTAAATTTCATTGATTTAAGTTCTTGAATTCTTGAAATTATAACAGCAGCATTTTGATATCACAGTGAAAAAGATAGTCAATAAAGAGCATGTCGCAAAATAGCATAAAAAAGATAGTAAAACATATCCACAAAACTCATAATAGGCTTCAATCATGAAACAAATAAATAGAAAAGCTATGTTATATGATATCCATATGGCAAATTGTTGAACTTTATGATAATAAAATTCTTTGATTTTTTCATTTTCATTATTATTATCAGTATTTATTTTTTCGTAAAACTTCATTCCAAATTTTACAACTAGATAGTAAAATAAATAACTCAAATATCCTCTAACAAAAATTTTTATATGCAATTAATAAATTTGTATTTATACTGCCTTCTCTAAAATTATAATTAAAACGCTAATAAGAATTATGAATCTATATGTATCTCCAACTTTAAAATTATAATTGAAAACTAAATTCAGTATAATTAATGCCAAAAAGATAAAATTAAAAACTGCCATCAAATAAAATAATACCTTAAATTATTCTGAAGCATCTTACTAGGCATTTTAAAAATTAAAGCAAAGTTCATTTACTTCTATTTTAGCAAAGTATTCAACAAAATCATTTTTTTTTTTAGATTTTTGGCTCAATCGAGCTTTTTTTAATATTTCATCAAGAATATTATTTGTTTAATTTTGTTAAGCACAATAGAGGGATTTTTCATATTCAAAAAACAAGTTCAAAACATTTTAATTTGGAGAGGATCCAATAAATTTAATTTTTCTAGCGTCTATATTTTTTTTATTTTTTGTTTAAATAGTTGATTACTTTTAGTTTTCAATAAAGTAAGAACAAAAATTAAAAGAAGGACTGTGAATAATATGTAAAACTAAACTTCCATTAACAAAAATTTAATCTTTAGTTCGTTTGACTCTGGCTATTTTATATTGACTTGTAAATAAAATAGTAAAAATTAAAAATATAACTACACTGAAAATAAATAAGGCAGGAATTGAGAATTACAAAATATATAAATAATAATGGTCAAATGCATTACCAAAAAAGTCATATGAGCTTTAAGTGAAAATAAATAATATAGCACTTATACTAAAGTAATTATTCAAACTTGAATATATAAACATGAGTTTTAAGGCAATTAATTAAATAATTTTAGTAAAATTATTGAACTACCAATTTGAACTTTCAGAGAAATATGTACTTTAAAATTAATAATTAGCATAAATTTTAGAATTTCTTCTTTTTCTTTATTCATTCATATTTTTTGATAATTTGTCACTATATTATGTTTTCGCAATGATATGATTTGATTTACCAAAAAACAACCCTTTTTCTGCAGCTAAGCTTGGTAATATGTAATTTGCACCCTATGAAATTATATTTTAAACATAATCGCTCTCTGACTTAATAATTTTTTATAAATAAGAATCAATAAATTGTTTTACTTTTTGCCAATTATAAAAACAGAAAAAAGGATTATGATCCATAATTGAAAATAACTTATTTTTTGATATATTTTCAAGTTCATCTATTGTTTTTTCTAATAAAAATGCATTATTATGATTTAATGGATTCCAAGAAGAAAATTAATTATGTAAGATATTTCCTGTTATTCCGCATAAATTCCTTTTAATTATAGAATTCATTTAAGTTGTAATTGAATCCTTTTATTAAAGTAAAGAGCACTGAGTGACATAAAAATAATCAGGATCAAAATATTTACCAATTCCCTTATAAATCCATCTTTATAGATCATAATTTGAGGATTTAAAGTACTTAATAATAAACATTACTCTAGGAAGGTTATCTTGATTCTTTTAATATTATAATACTAAAGCATTATCAACTGAAAATTAATTCTTTTTTATTTCCTCTTTTATTTTGGTAGATTTATCATTATTCATAAAAAGACATTCTTTAAGTTTTATCTCTAAAGAATCAATTCCATTACAAAGTATTACTAAATCAACATTTTAATCTTTAAATGATTTGATAAAAGCTACGACTTAAGATTAACTTTCGTCTTCATAAATACCACAAACTAGGGTTTTCTAGGATTTATTTTCATAGATTTAAAGCTGCTAAAATGTTTATTAATAATAATTACTTTTAAAGGTATATCATCTTAATCAGGTTTTGAAACTACTGCACTTTGATAAAGTAGATGGTTATTTGCTTAAAAAATTTAACTTTATATGTGTTCACTATTTTATAATAATTATGTTTTTAATTTGAAATTTGTATAATTATCTTATTTTCTTTTATTATTTGATATTTTTAAATATTAAGTGCCCAAGAATAATTTACAAGTAGCATCATATCTATCTTCAATATTATTATCTTCTGATCCCTATCTTTCACACTCTTCTTTTAACTAAATCTTAAAATCCTGAATATCATTCGCTAAATTCTTAAGATTTCTTTCATTCATAAAATCAAATAAAAATCCATCTTTTTTTGTTACCGGCCTTTAATAGGTCTGAAATATGTTTAATTTTTACATATAATGCTAGTTCTTGGTTTTAACATTTAACAATAATTTTAAATGGCTATAAAAATATGAGATTATTATACAATTATTTATTATTCAGAAAGTTATATTGTTAAGGGGCAGTCTAAGATGGTTTACAAATTAAAGTCCATTTATATTGTGTATTATTTTAAATTACTTTATTAAGAATTATCTTTTAGATATTTATAAAAAATTCTTTATTCTATTTGATAAATATAAATAAATATTATCACTTAAATAATAAATTAACTATTCATAAGAATAATAAATTAACTATTTATGAAAATAACATATATATTTTTTTGAAATAATTTAATTACAAAAATACAAATTATAAAAGAAATTATGGATGAGATGAGTTAGAATATAAATTTATTTTGAATATTTATAAGTATAAAATTTATTTTTCATTTTACCTTCACAGTTTTTTTCTAAAATTTTAAGTATTATTTTAAAGACCATCAAAAAATTTACTGTTGCTTTAGAGATCTTACTTTCTCAATGTATTGATTTATTCTTTTTATTACATTTATGCAATACAATGTTCTACCTCATCTTAAATTATTTATTTTATAGTTTTACATTTCAACTGCACCGCTTCCATATTGCCTTAATCAATTTCAAGGATTTTCTTGTAACACAACAATGATTATTAATATTTTTTCATTAATTTTAGCACTTCTCCATACCCAAATAATCCTTTAATGTGATTAGGTTATAATTCAAGAGCTTGTTTATATTCAACAGAAGCATCATAGTTATATTTGAGCATTCTTAGTGCTTCTCCTTTAATATAATATTAATGAAGATACCTTTGCCATAAAGTGATAAGAAATGCTTAGGATGATATTTGAGAGCCCTATCAAAATACATAATAGCTTTTCTGAATTTATCTTGCATTCTCAAGGATTCGCCTGAAATATATATTATTATTAACCTTTTCCCCAAATAGAATTTATATGATTTGGTTTAATTTTTATTACTTTATCATACCATTCTATTGCTTCATCATAATTTTCAATTAATCTAAAATATTAACCTTTTTTCTTTTGAAATTTATACCTTTTCCAAATAAGCTTTGAAGATGATTTGTATCTAATTCTAGTGCTTTATCATAAAAACTATTGGCTTCGGCATATTTTTATTGATTTAATAAAATATCACCTAAATTATATAAAGAAAATACCTTTTGCTGAATAAATATCAGATTGTTTATCATTATTACTTAAAATAGAAGGCAAAGATAAGGCTTTATTAATAATAACTTCAGCATCATTTTACTTTTAAAAAGTATTTATACAAAGTCCTACAATACTAATAATATTTTCTTACCTTTTCCTGTAAGTGCTTAAATTTAATTAGGCTTTGTTAATAATGCTTAATCAAAATATTTTTAAGATTCTAATTCTAATTCTATTTCTTATTCCAATTCAATTTAATGTTTTGGTTTTGCTAAATTATTAAATAAAGATATACTTTTTCCTTGAAGTAATGCTTCAATTTTATATTAATGCAAAGCCTTAGCTTAAGAGTATTTAATTATGATTACCTTTATCATTTAATTTTGCTTCCTATTCCTTATTCATAGTAATTTTCTCTAAATTATAATGTTTATTTTATACCTTTTTCTTTAAGACGAATTTCTAATTTTTCTTTGTTTTGATCTTCTAAAATGATAGATGATCATTATATTATACCTTTTTCTTTGAAACGCTATTCCATTTTTAGTTTTTCTATCGAATCTAAAGTATGGAAAATAATGATTCTTAATACATACCTCGTTCATAAAGACTAGATTCTGTTATCTATTTGTTTAAGACTTTAGCTAAATAAAATGAAAAATAGTAATACGTTTGGCTAATTTATTAAAATCTAATTCTAATTGATATAAGGCTTTAGCTATTATTTTGATAAAGTTGATAATTTACCTTTTCCAACTAAACTTGGAACATGATTTGGAGCAATATTCAAAGCTCGATCATACCATTAGATTGCTTTCTAATGTTTATCAAATAACTACAAAGCATCACCTTCTATATTCTTTAAAATATTACCTTTTCCACATAGTGAATCAACCATATTAGGATCGAGACTAATTGCTGCGTCAAACCAATAAAGTGCTTAATTCCTTTTTTATTATTACAAAAGTTTTTAACCTAAATAATAAGAATAACAACCTAATGCTATCATAGATTTAATGTCATTAGGATTTCTTTTGAGAACTTCTTCATAATCTTATTTCTATATTTTAGACATTATAAATTTTATTATACATAATCAATCCTTTTTTATTTTACCTTCTTCAATTAAAACTGGGATTTCAGCAGCTAACCAAGGTGCCAACTATTTAATTAATAAATTAAGATTTATTACAGCTAATTGTAAAGCATGAACTATTCCAAATTTGGGTGCGTTTTTTTACCATAAAGGAGCAAAATGAATATCAATACAAATTTTTCCACCTCTATACATTTTAGGTGTCAAGCCATCAAGTGAAGGAATTTCAATTTCAATTGGTGCTAAAGGATATGTTGGAGGAATCTAAATATTAGTGTAATGCTTACTTCAAATTAAAAGTCAAATTCATATCGAATCAAATTATGGACTACCCAACATTTACCTTTCCAGCTATTAACTATCTTGATTTTTATTACTTAGTGCATTCTTTGTTAGCTGGTTCTAATTTAACCCAATCATTATCTTCACTTTTATTATTTTTTATGTAATTGATCAATGCTGTATATTCTTCTTTAAGTCTATCTATCCATTAAGGATCTCTCGGTCCTGCACTGATTGTAATTTAAGTCGATGCCGATTGAGCTTACATAATTATTTAATATAAAATATTTCATTTCATCAGAATTACGATGAAGATTATTATAATTATTGGCAAACTGTATAAAAGTTGTAATTTTGAGAATTTCTTCTCGACTTGTTATTCAATTGTTTTTTTTGATACTTTTTGAGGGGAATTTTTATTAGTCATATTTGGAGTCACTAAATTAATGATATTCAAATATACAAAATTATTGAATTGCAGAATTTAATTTTTCTTTTTTATCATTTGGTCTATGTTGTTGAGTTTGATTAGTTTCATTTTTCATTAGAACAGAAGTTTATATATTGTCTAATGTTTTAACACAATCTGTAATTATTGATTTTTCAGTTACTTCACTCTATATTTTTAATATGAAAATATTACATCTGAAAATGCATTCTTTGAAATATCTGAATATTATGTCACATAACGAACTCCAGGTAAAGCTTTAAAAGAACCTTTTTTTTCATTAACCGTTATATCTGTACTTTTTTATTAAGGATCATCTTCTTTAAATATTTTCTGTCCCAATATCAATAATTTCAAATTCTAATTCTAAGATTTATGTTTTTTATCTGCTTTAAAAAATTTAATTGAAGGTCTAGTGATTCTTGATGGACCTTCATTAATTTATTCGAAATATTTTTTGAGTTATTAATTTAAGAAATGATAAATTTAATTAGCTGCAATTATTTTTGGTTTTATTTTTTCTTCTTCAATCAAAGATTAATCAAAGTTTTCACTTATATCAATAGATTTAACTTCTCGAACATCTTATTTTGAGTTTTATCCAGATCTTAAATGTAATAAAAATGCGAATTATGCTTTTATCATTACTTAACTTAAAATCCCTATTAATAATGAAGTACTAGCAAACTTCATTGCTAATTATTCTTTCGCACTCATCATTTAATTATTTATTTCATGCTCATGAATATCATGATTATGTCCTTATGTCATTTATTACTATTAAGAAAACTCAGAATCCAATAAACTTACTTATTGAGAAGGAATATTAGTATTGTATATATAGTTTAGAACATTTAGTAAAACCTCGAATTAAATTGAATTGATTTTTTTATTAATTATTAAACTAATTCTTCTAAACGTCTTTGATTATAAATGTTTTTTTTTGAGAATTCCAAAGTTCTAAGTTTGCTTTTTTCTAAATAACTGGAATAAAATATTATTAAAAGAGTTTTACCTGATTTTTAAGTTTTGATTATATTGTAAAATAGTGAAATATCTACGAACATGTTTATTCATAATAGATTTTAAGACTAGACAAGAAGCTATGGAACATTTTGGTTAAAATTTAACACTTTTCTTTTTTGTTGGAGGTGTCAAATATTACATTTAAACTTATTAAGGTTTATTTATAATAGGGATAGAAAGAGTATTTTATGTCTTTGTTAAAAGCAAAACATCGAAATAATGTTATAATCTCATAGATTTGACTTTATGACAATATCCAAGTATTTTATGAGTAGCAAGAACTATTTTTAATTATGTAAATCTCATGGCTAATTTACAACTTTAATCATCTCTCATTTCAGAATACACCTTTAATGTTGCTTTGACAGCAGAGTTTCTAGAAGAACTTTAACTGCTCATGCTTAATAGCTAATGTTAATCTGGATTAGTTTTATTTCTTCGTTCAGCAAAATTCATAATAATTTATATTTCAATAATTAAGGATACTTTTTTGGTCTTGCTATCATCTTACAGCTATGAATTCTTCTGTTTTGATATCTATCTGAGAATTAATTGGAATTGAGAGGACTATTGGATCGTAATTTATTAATTTCGGTACTATTATTTCTGAAATTAACTAAACTATGTTACTTTTAATCAAAACTAGTTTATGTTTAAATTTATGATCTTCCCTGTTCTGTTTTCATTCTAAAATAAGATTATTAAGTAGGTAATCTTGATGTAAAATGATCATTGCTACTATTTTATATATTAGTAGATCCCTATGCAAATAGATTAACAAAAGAGAATGAACTTTTTTTAAGATCATTTAATTTAAAACTCGAATGTTATTGAACCTAATCATTTGATTTGAACAAGTCTGAAATAGTAGTAGATAAAAGTGTTCCTTCTCTCATTGTTTATGGTTAGACTCTCTCTCTTTTCTTGTTTTATTTAGTTAATTATCTACAAACCCTATCTCTAATTGATAGAACTGAATCTTTGTCCATCGGAAAAATATTTAGATTTTTGAATCCACCCTAATTGGATATAAAAAACCTACTCTTGATTAATTTATTTTGTTATTGTATTCTGTAATCCCAATTATACTTAATGCCTTAGGTGAATGCGATCTAATATCTTAGGTTTTTGTCTTTATGGTAGTATGAAATATTTCTGTTATAGTCTTTCTCTCAACCTTTTACTATTTCTTCTATATTAGTTCTGGCTTATTAATAAAATTATTCATTATCATCTCATATCTTGTTTTCATATATTCTTTCAACAATTAAGATTTCTCTTTCAAAATTTTACAAATTTCTGGAAAGTTTCTTCTTATCTAATTAAACTCTTCAATTTATATATAATATGCAACTGTATTGTCAGCACATTAACATGTAGATTATCTTATTTATTAATCAACTAATATTTAAATATTCAATTTACGTATTTCTTCTTATCCAACCCAACTATTGTCACTTAATTAACACAATGTAATTCTCACCTTTCCAATCTTTTTTATCAATTCAACTCTCCCTTTATATATTAGCATAAAAAACTTAGATTCTTCCCCATCCTTCCATAATATACTTTAAGGAGCAAATTCAATCTTGTGCATATATTGCATAAATTTCGTTATTACAAATTTACTATTATTTGGCAGCATTCTCATAAAATAATCAACATTGTTATTCATATCCTAAAGTGATTTCTCACAAATTTATTTGTATTCTGATTTATTCATTGTGATTACATGAATATCATCAGACAATACCAATATACTTGCAGTTCTTGGTTTATCTGTATATAATGATACATCACCAAATGTTTAACCTCCATAATAAGTATAAATCTGAATATCTTTATATATTAAATACCTTTTAATATAGACAAACACCTCCTTCAAAATATCGATTTGATATTAACCAAGGATCTTCTCCTTATGCTAATAACAATTCCATATCAATTGTACTCTACATTTTTTTACCCTTCCAAACATTACTCCAAGGTTCAGCTCTATTTGTTTCTATTAAATAATCTCTATCTGTTTCAACATCATGATTTCCTTTAGGTACTAATACAGCTACGTTTCCCTTTAGAATCATAAAAAACTTATCTCCATAATCACCATAATGGAATATGATTTACCCCTTCTTATAATATTCATAAGTCAAAGCTCTTCCAGCATACATAATAAAATCCCTTAAACTTGAACCTTCAGGACAATTCTTCTTAAAAAATTCAATAGCCATTAAAGAATCAACAATCTGTGCCATTTGTGATTCATTACTCATTTTTATAAACGTTTAAAAACTCTATAATGCTGGAATCAATTGTATTTCTATTTTCTCTCTCTATTCTTAATCATTATTCGATAAGAAATTGATTGATGATCTTACATTGGCTGATGATCTGTCCATTCAGCTTTTACACAGTTAATAAATTATAAAAATATTAATTAGTAAAAACAGTTTCTAAAGATAACAATAATTTGAATGAAATTGATAAATTTACTTTATAAATAAATTGATCAATTTTTTTTAAAATCGGTGATAGCATCAATAAAGTTTGGAAAATCATCTTTATGAATCTCAATAACAGAGGTTTCAAAACTGTCTTGTCTAAATTACAGATTCAATTCTTGAACTTTTCTAAGGAAATATTATCCAAATTAACTGAAATGATAAGAATGAATAGTATATACTTTTTTTCTTAACCACTAAAACTCATTCCACCAACAACACCAACAACCATAAATAGCTCACCCAATTAATTTACTAAAATAACTGATTTATTTGATTATTTGTATCCTTTTTCTTTATATATATCCATAAGTAAAAGTGCCAATTTTTGTAAGCTTTAAGGATGTTAAAAGAACTTCTTTTGTTAAGGACTTTCATTTTTTAAGATTCCATATCTGAAATGTTTACATGGATACAATTCATTATTTTCTATAAGATTATTAGCTTCGTCAACAAGAGCAGCTTAAAATTCTAAAGCCATTTGAACTCCTTGTTAAAATAAATCATCAGATTTACTAAAAAAATAGATAATAAAGTTATACCTTCCTAAAGTATCTAAGGCACAAAAGAAATTCTAAAATCTAGCTGCAGTTTCAGATGTTTTCAACTTTTCAATAACCTCAGAACACTAATGTTACATTAATTATTTAGATAACAAAGCTTAAGGATATTCAAGTATTGCATTAACAGCATAAACCATATCACTGGCAGCAATTTAAATTTTAGTATCAGATTAACGAACAAAAGATCTATAAAGGATATCATCCATTTAAAATTTGGATGCCACTTCTGCAATTTAAGATTTCAATATATTTTTGAATTTTTAATTCATGTATCTAAAATCCTATTTTGCTTCATTTAATGGAATACCTAATTTAGCCATAAACTCTTCTAATCTTTTATTATCCCTATCCTTCCATAATTTAAGTTTAGTACCAACATAAGAGGAGTAATACATAGAATTATAAAGGGATTATTATCTCATAAGAAGGAATTTGTATTCATTTTCAATAAAGACTCCTCCAATTTTTTTGTTATCTCCTTAAGTTTCTTCATAATGAATATTCAATCTGATAACTTCATTCTGTAATTCTTCAAAGATGATATCATAATTCTTTTAGTTTAATCTCATATGAATATAAGCATCTGTTAATCCAAGAATGGCATACCATAAATGATCATTACAATCATGATTCATTTATTAAGCCAAAGTATATACAACTGTAGAACTTGGTCTACTGTAATAGGTTCCTTAACTGTAATAATCTTCATGCATTTAGATGAGTTATTTGCGAAGACTTCTTTATAATTTTAACTATTATTTTCTTTATATTTATGATGAATGTGATCCTGAATCATCTTCTTCAAGTGAATCTTCATCTTCTTCACTCATTTCTTTGATTTCTTCATCTGGACATTTTTCTAATTATCCCATTCCATCATCAATTATATATATACTTTTCTCATTATTGACATTGTTATGATTGATTGGTTTATGACTGTCAAATAAAAAGAACTTAACATCTCCTTTGACAAACTCACTCATATCATATACATTTCCACAATTCAATAATATTATACTCTTATACATATTTCCACATTTTTAAATAGCCTCAGTCATCTCAGAATATCCTGTCACTGGAATCATTCGAAATTGTAGATTCTCTCTATTCAATAAGGACTATTCTTATCTTTTTTATGATTACTGTCAAAATTCTTAATGCACATATTGCATCTACATCCAATGATACTATTATGCATACAGATGTCTTCCCAAATTCACTTCTCTTTAAGATTTTTTGAAAGCATTCCTTTATATTATTTAACAGGATTTTCATCAAAAAAGGAGGGAATTTTTCTTAATATATTATATTATTTTAACAAATAAATAATTTGAATTTATTTCTATTATGTTCATTCTTTTATTGTTCTATCCATTATAATATCAATATATATACACATCTCAATAAACAAGATTATTTTATTGCCTCTTTTACATCTAATAGACCAGTATAATATAATATTAAATTAATTAAATATTTTAAAGTAAGAGAAAATGAATTTAATTCAATTTGATACTCTATGTCATGATTGTTGTTATTCTTAAACAGTCGAAGTACTCTACATTTTTATTGCTTTAGAAAAAATAAATAGCCGATTAAACAATTTATCAATGCATAGAAGATATAAGAAATATTGATGGGTTATATTAAATTATTACTCAAACTCAGTCTGGTTCTACATTATTTGTTATATCTGAATTCATAGCTAAAATTATAGTTTCCGAAAGATAATTCATAGGATTTTAAGTTCCTGAGCTTACTTCTTAAGAAATTCAAATTATTGTAGGATAATGTTATACAGCTGATGAAGTCTAAATCTTATATTAAAAATGTAGAGTATATGAAACTTTAGTAACTTTATTCTGTCAAACTTTATTAAGAGAATTAGCAACTCATGAATAAAACTCTATATGTAATCTTGTAGGATTATTAATTCAATAAATAATGATGTTGAGTGGAACATAATTTATGAAATTTTAAGATAGACTTAATATATTTTTTGAAGGAAATTAAATCTATAATCTTAGTATTGGTTTGAAATTGATACAGAATGTGATTCAATGTCTATAGTAATATTCATCATATGATTCTTATGTTTCTTATAGAAGGATTATGTTAGGATTCCAGAATTAAGAAATTTTTAATTGTTTTGAGATAGTTTGTAGAATTGTAAAAAATAGTCCTCCTTAACTTTATAAATAATCTTTAAGTACATTAAAGGACATATTAATGTTTAATTTTAATGTGAGTTATTTTGAATTGGAATCTGATTTTGATCCAAATGATTAGAATAATGTTAGTGTAAGAATAGATCTATTACTTATAGTTTCCAGATAGATTTGCAGAATATTTTACAGATCAATAATTTTTAGAATTACTATTTAAGTTGGTGGAGACTTATTGCAATAAAGATAGTTCTTTGGCTTTATTAGCTTTGAAATCATTAAAAAGAATGGCATCATCAAAAAAGAAGATTTTTCGAAATAAAGATAAAAAGAGATACTTTGCAAAAGAATTGTATGCAGGTTGTACAAATTTATTTTTAAATGTATAATCAACAAATGAAGAAATCATAAGTGATATATTGGAGTTGAATATAAAATTAAATAATTGTTTTGGTTTAAGATAAATAAGATTTGATTATGCTTTTAGTTAGAAATGGCTTTAATATTTATAATAATTTTGTATTCAAATTTTACAAAAATAGATGAAAATAAAAGATCCTCATATGTACTAAATGATAGAATTAATGAAGAGATTATTAAAATTCAGAACAGATTTTAAATTGGATACAATATTTAAAACTTCAATATCTTAAACAGTAAATGAAGTAGGGAAGTCTATAATACATCTATTATTGAATTCTTAGAATTCATTTTTTCAAGGTTATACTCCTTAAAATCATAAGAAATTGAAGAATACTCTAAAAGAGTTTTTTGAGAATTTATTTCCAATTTTAGATGTTGATTTGGGGAATCATATAAAGATGATATATCATTCATTCAAGAATGCAGCATAAGATTAAGACAAATTCATAATAGAATTAAGTTTAATAAATTATATTGTAATAAATCCATTGATATTGAATAATTCTACTTAAGATATGATATAATTGATTTAGACTATAATAAAGGATTCTTTATAATTCTTATCAATACCTAATATAAATCTGCCACCATTAGTGATAATGTCAACAATGTCATTGGCTGATAATTTATTTTAGTTTGCTTTAAGTGAATCAGATGACTCTATAGGGAGATAAAGATCTAATAAGATCTTCTTTGATATTTGTCTCAAACCTATATAAACGTAACCTTAATAGGCAACTAATCAATTATTATAATATATAGCAATGCAATTATAGATTCAAAATAAGGAGATAATTGAATATGCATTAATAATAATGAAAGAAACTGTTGTGAGATTGAAACATCATTTATATAGTGAATCCTTCTAATAATCAAATGTAGTCAATTAAATAAAAAATGTGTTACTGAATCTTAAGAATTCTGCATTGTAATAGGAATAATTTTTTAGTTGTCGTACTTTGGCATCAGAAATCATATCAATTCTTTTATTCGATTCAGCTTTTGAAAATTATATAGAATCAATAGTATAATTGAATTAATTATTAACTATTTAACCTACATCCTAATCAATTCAAATTTATTTATATGAAATGCTTGGTTATTTTAAACATGTTGATGTTAGTAAGATTTTTAGATTATTGATCAAATAACATTTATTAAAAATCTCTGATTTAACTAGATTTATTTTAATTGAAAATCCTCAATAATTCTAACTTTGTAAATTATGTCTTAAATTGATGGTAGCCATGACAGAGAATAAGAGTCTTAGATTTCAATATCATAGTTCATCTATTGTTTAAATTGAATTGGTTAGAACATTTTAAGGAATTCTAACAAGTTATGTTTAACATCTAACTATAGCAATTTAAGATGAAAAAGTTAAATCAGAATATTCTTCATAAATCTGTAGATTAGTTGGATTAGTCTACAAAGTAATGAATAACATTCTTAAAGGTAAATATATATCTTAAGCTTGTTAATTATTATTTGCAGATCGAAAATATTCAGATTTATTAATTGCTATATTAGATATCTCATATAAAATATCTAATTATATGATGGTAATCAATTCTTTACTATAAATAGCTTTACAATAAAGCCTGTTTATAAATGATTCAAGTTCTTCAAGTTGTTAGTTCATAATAATTATAACTATTTGAATTAAGTCCATAGTCTTTATCCATAATGTTGAGTATAATAGAAAATCTATAGAAATATCTATTGCAACAATAGTCTTAAGAATACAAAACATAAAAATGTTCATCATACCATTAACCAGCAAATAAAATATCATTAGATTAGACAACAGATATAGTTATTTGTACTTTAGAATTCGTTTCTGAAGAATAGTAACTTACATAATTAGGAGTCATTCAATCTTTTGTCTTACCTCTTGATTCAATTATAGATAATATCTTAAATGATCTAATTATTTGCTTGATCTAAGCAAAATGTTCTTAGGAGACATTCAACAAAATTAATCGATAACTATTTGCAATTATGTGTACATATTATCAAAATTTTGTTAATGTTTTAAGTAAACAATTTGTCAAATCTGAATAACAATTAAATTAAGCATTGATTAATGTTTTAACCAAAGATCTAGAACTCAAAATCAAATAACAAAATTAAGAATAGTTTAAAAAAAATATGCCTTCGTTTTTATCTTAATTTGGAATTATATGAGAATATATTTTATTTTGTTATTAAACATCTTCATTTTCATGAACAAAAGATTTAACACACAATATCCCATATCTCCTCCTATGAATGATATTTCCAATTTATACAAAAGAATCAGAATAGAAGAATAATTATAATTGTTTGATCAAGTCATCAAGAAAGTTAAAATTAAGAAACTCATTCTTTAATAACCATAAAATAAAGAACCCTTCTTAGTTTAAGCTAAATCCATTTAACTTAAAACTGAACGAACCCTTTCTGTTCGCTCACCTAGAATTCCATAAAAAATTAAGAAATAAGTTCTTCCTTAACTTGTTAAATAAAAGCCTTCTATTTCTGGTTGGGAAGTCAATATGCACAATGATTTTTAAATCTATTATTGATTACATATATTTTATATTAACATCTCTTTCATTTCTCTAAATCACCACAGCATCTTTTATTTTATCAAACTTTTCTTCAAATAAAAAGGCTGTTTGGTTATGAATATCCTAAAACTATTATCTAAAAAACAAAAAACAATTAAAACATTTATAATACTATCTATAAATATATTTCAAAACTATTTTCAAGTTGTAGGATATACTTTTCTAATTGAATGATCCATAAATTTTAACGGTTTTTTTCATCTTACTACTCCTTCTTCTTATCCTTACCATAAAAAATTTTATAAACCATTGCTTAAAGTTCCTTAATTTTCTAACTAATTTACTAACATAATATATATAACTTTTATTACCGATATCTCAAATTGTATTTTTTATGTTTATTTTTACTATCCATTCGAATTTTATCTATCTTCTTTATGAATATAGCTTATGATTCTCCTTATTCAATACTTTAATCTATATATTCTATTAAATACTTTCTTATTATTTTTTTAAACTTATCTATTTATATATTTTTCTATTATTAAATTGATAATTCTTAAAAATGTTATTATTTACATATAGTATTTATATATATCTAATTGTGGAAATCTAAGAATTATTTACTCATTTTATAGTTAAAGCTTATTCAAAGTTACTAAATATTCAATATATTTTATTTATTTCTATTTTACTTATGCTTTTTCATTTAATTATTATTGTATCACTCTTGAAAAATCTTTTATTGATATATATTGTGTATTTCAGAAATAGTAACTAATTTTACTACTAATTCTATATATTAATTCAAAACTATAAGTTTATCTTTCAAAAATTTATAATTTTCAATAAAGATAAGATGTTGATATTGAATTTGAAAATAATATTTCAAGGGCCAAAAAACTAACTTACAAGAAAGATCTCTTTATTATTATTGTCTTACAAATGAATTATAGAGATTTATATTAAATTTTGTTTAAGTGAACCCTTTAAGTTATAATTGTATATTAGACTTCATTCTTTTTAATAATTGAATTTCCATTTAATTATATATGTATATA